>OZ010579.1:117933009-117978009 GCA_963932145.1 Acanthosepion lycidas
TTTTTTGTTTTTGTTTTTTTTTGTTTTTGTTTTTTTTTGTTTTTGTTTTTTTTTGTTTTTGTTTTTTTTGTTTTTGTTTTTTTTTGTTTTTGTTTTTTTTTGTTTTTGTTTTTTTTTGTTTTTGTTTTTTTTTGTTTTTGTTTTTTTTTGTTTTTGTTTTTTTTTGTTTTTGTTTTTTTTTGTTTTTGTTTTTTTTTGTTTTTGTTTTTTTTTGTTTTTGTTTTTTTTTGTTTTTGTTTTTTTTTGTTTTTGTTTTTTTTTGTTTTTGTTTTTGTTTTTGTTTTTTTTTTGTTTTTGTTTTTTTTTTGTTTTTGTTTTTTTTTGTTTTTTTTAATCTGTATCACTCTATGCAAGGCAATAAAGCCACTAAGACACAAGGGGTTACAGGATGTGGAAGAATTAGGAACAGAAACATTAATAATGAGCAGAAAGAGAAAAGAGTAATTGGGAGGACAGTAGGTAGAGATTGACACATTGCATTTTAATTTTTGCAGATTAAAGTCGGCTGGAAAGCGTAGAGCAAGAAGGGAGTTCTGCAAGTGAGAAGTGTGAGAGTAAGAAACGAAACTGTTAGCAAAGAACTTACAGCTGCATGTAACCAGCTCGACTATATTTATTAATGTTCATTCAATGCAAGGCCAAAAAGTATCGGTCCTTTTATTTGGCATTGAATGCTGGAGAATTTCCTCATAGTCAAAATTTGAGATGCTTCTGCAGAAAGATGCTGAGAATACCATGGGAAGAACATGTGAGCAATGAGGAAGTTTTAAGTAAAATGGGGTGGGGGGGGAAGAACACTAAAAATCAGATTTAAAATTTATGGGATATGCATGAGAAGAGAGTGTTTGGAGAATTTGGTATTCACAGGGCATCACTAATACAAGAGGAGGAGACAACAGTTAAACTACTTAAAATCTTGTATAAACAAATGAAAGAACTGGGAGTAGAAAGGAAAGTTAATAAAAAAAATAAATAAATAAATAGCTAAGAGATACAAAGAATAGGAAGTTGTAGAGAGCCATAATTGCTTGTGTCAGGAAGGGATGCAGCAATGAAAGACTATTCTAACCCAACTTCAATTTTACTATAGAAAAACATAGATATTTATCTATTACGAAAAGTAATATTTGGAACTTTTGCCAGTTTTAATGGAATTAGGTAGCCTGTCAAATTGTTTAGTTAGTCTATCAAGACATTTTGTCAGCCAAATATTGCAATTATCTCCAGTAAAGTTGAAGAAAGGGATGTAGATATTTTACTCACAATCATAAAGATCTTGAGTACTAAAGTTACTTAACTACACCAATGGTAGCTATTAGGTACCTCTCGGTTTTTGCTTATGTCAAATTCCACTATCAGGTTGTAATGAACTATTTCTACAAATTGAATTCTTTATATTCAGTGAAGACTTACCAGTCAACCGGCTGGTTACAAATGATCACTGCAAAGTTCTCAGCCTGACCCACTTCCCTGAATCTGACCAAATATTAGAATTTTCTTTTGGAAGACCCCAGTCAGACTTTTCAGCACTCCCTCATATATCTATCTGGAATCTACTTAGTATGTGACTTGCTGATGTAGGTCTTATTGGAATACTTTTTTTTATGGATTTTGTGGAGACTATAACCAAAAAAGAAAAAATTCTTTGGTAGAGAGAAAAATTATGTATATGACAATTCCGCAGAATTACATAAACATTTCTCTCAACTTTACTAATGATTTCAGCTGTGATATGTGTTATAATATCAGTTTAATACAAGTGTATTTATCTTCATTTCATCTTTGTAGTTATCTGGATAAATTCTTCTTTGTGCTGTGTCCTTTCAGTATGTGGGCGATCATGGCTCTCCACAACTTCCTATCCTTTTAACTCCACAATATTTGTTTGTTTTTTTTACTCTCCTTCCTACTCCTTAATCTGCCATTCATTTACGGAAGCTTATGGATGTTTCCTTTTACACCTCTTGCCTTCAATATGCCATGTGAGTTACAAGTTCTCAAAGCCTTCTTTTCTCATTATAAATGTTTTTTTTTTCTTTTTGTTTCCATCATTCTTAAAACTTCCTTGTTGCTCACATGCTTCTTCCATGGCATTCATCTTTACAACCATATCAAGCACTCACTGCCATAGAGAAGGATTGATATTGTATAACAGTTCCTTATAATTTTGCAATATGCAAATAATAATAAACTTTTCTGTTCCATGATAGTATAAACAAAGACAGATATTAGCACAGTTCTTTATTGAAAAGGAAATTCAATTTGGTTGCTGTGTTCAAAAAAATACAGAAAAAATATTCTGTGCTAAGGATTAAATACTTAACACCAGGTGGATAATAGAAGAAATGTTTATTGTACACAACCAGTACAAATATGAAATACGATACAGTTATACACACAGGTCTTGTAGTGAGTGCCACTAATTGGAAGGTCGGATGTGCTTGTGTCATCTCACTCTTCCTCGAGTCTCTCATAGATAGTTGACTTTATAGATACTTACTACCTATAGTGTAAACATTCGTGAGGGTGACTGGTTATTCCATTACATCCAAAAATATTCTATTTAATAATGATTACATTAATTTTCCTTTTTGGTCACTCCTTTTACATTCGAAGAGTTTGCATGAAATCCTCATTTTTTTCTTTTTTTTTTTTTGACATGGTCCCAAAATAGATTTCACTGCATGATCTTAATATTCTGTATCTACTAATTTTTTTTCTTCCTTTCATTCTGTGTGACTTTAGATATGTGTGATGATTTAGGAGATCAGCTAGACAGCAGATTTGAGTGGTTCAATCGTCTTATGGGAAGCTTTATACAACTATAGCAATGTGGTAGTTGTATCAGAAATAAAAGCTTTTGTACGTTTAGTGTCTTTCTGATACAAGTTTGAGAAATCAATACATTTATAACCTGAGAAAACTAGATAAATTATACTTTGTATGACTGGTCACCACTGTTGGCTATTCATCATACCTGAACCATTTTATGTCTTAACAAAATAAAGTTATACATATGACGGAAATATTTTTCCCTTCTGGTCAGAAGCTACCTGTATTAATTCATCTACTGTATTTATTATCTGCTTTTTTATGCTTATGAAAGCAAGTCTTGAAATGACTGTAACATGTACTTCAGACTTTTTTATCCAAATTCATTACTCTCTCTCTCTCTCTATATATATATATATATATATATATATATATACACACACACACACACACACACACACACACACACAAAAATCATATAATAAATCATATCAGATATTGACTTTAAGGAAAATATTGATGCTAAACACTTCTATGTGCCATGTCCTTTTTGGGATGTTTGTGATCATGGCTCTCCACAGTTTCCTGTCTTTTATACCTCTTAATAAATTTTGTCTTTTTGTTATCTCTCATAAACCTTGTTTCACCATCCATTCACGCTCACTAAGATGGTTATGCATTGTTTTCCTCTATACCGCTTGCCTTCAATATGTCCCTATGAGTATCAAATTTTCCAAGCCATCTTCTTTACATACCCTACAAATTTTGTAGAACCATATTACTGTGAGGTGATTGTCCAGCATTTACTGTAATATGGGAGGGTAACTATTACACTTCAGTACTCTTTTCTTTGTTTCTAATTAAATTTTTCCGTTAATATTCTGCTTATATATTAGAAATATTTTTCTTGTTGCTTTTATTAACTATGTTTTTTAAAATCATTCAAATGTAAAACACTTGTTCTTTACAAATGTGTACACCTTAAAATGTTAACATGCGAGTGAACTTGATTTATTTTTATTTTTTCAAGTCTCTTCTTGAATAATGCACATCTATGCTTTATGCAACTAAAGAATAAAGTTATTGATTTATTGTGTATATAGATTATAAAATCTCCAGTAAAATAATGGACATTTTTTCCTCTTTTGATTATTTATCACTTTCTTTCCATAAAATATGTAATCATTAGAATAAAAGAATCGAAATTAAAGTTTTGATTTTCCTCTGGGAATTGGACAAGTTTGTAAAATGATTTTCACCTGTCATTCACCATAATTCTCTGTTCAGAATTTGTAGCAGAAGTAGTTAAAATTATTTTGCTCTGTTTAAAATCAGTCTCTATAGGTGTAATAATCTTTTAAATGTATATCCTTGAAAAATCTGAGGAAACCTAAGAAGTTTATTGAAATAGTTTGGCAACTATGTAAATATGAAGAAAACTGGTTTCATTCTCTATTGCTAGTTTTTCTTTCTCCTCGTTTTTTTAGTCTTGGATAACTATCTTTTTATATTATTTTTTTTTTATTTTCTCTCACTTAAAAAAAAAAAAAAAAATTTATTTCCAATTTTTTTTTTTTTAATTAAACAATTCTTTGTTTATTTGTTAATACCTCTAAATGTCTCATTTATATCTTGTGTTTTCTCTTGCAATTCCATGTAATATAAATGACTTCAAATTCAGGAGAGGCCTTCATATTCTAAATATTGATGTTGTCTTTTCATGATAGAATAATGAAATTTACGAGGCATGATTCAAGTTATCAGTTAAAATTGGCTGATCATCATATAACTTGTCTCAATTCTAAAATATGCACACTACTCAGATAAGAAACTTTCTATCATTTTAGTTATTATATCTCTACTGATTTGTCTAATTGTGTTTTTCTTTTATATTAGAGGAAATATTGGGAACTGAATTATATTGTATGTAATTCACATGATGACGATATTAAATAGTTTATCTCTAATTAAATATGCGTGCACTCATATTTTTATTAATTGTTGTTCATAAAAATAATCAAAATAATGGTATCAAACTACAGATTTTACTAAATATGTACAGTACACTGGGTGTCATTAGTATATTACAAGATCTAATGGTATTTTAACTTAAATATTAAAAACTTATTGATATTTTAGTGACTATTGTACTTAAACAAATGTATATGATATTCTTTACTGTTATCTAAAATTATACTTACTATCCTGCAAGAAATGTTTGTTTATTTATGTCAGTAGAGTAAATGTTCATATTTCCAGTAGAGGTGTGGGTGACCTCCCTTGAATCTTTTCCGGGTTTTACATGACAAACATGAAAGCAGAAACATCTTAGTTGTTAATAATTAAAATAAAATTCTAATCTTCAGTTTATTTCCAAATAAAATTAAGTTGAATTTTGAAATTAATGCCTGTGGCAAAATTCTGTTTCTTAATATCTTTGTATAGTGAAACTGATGATTAGAATCGACAAAGAAAAATAAAACAAACTGATCAATGCTATATTGGTCACACTAAGTTTATCATAGAAGTAATCGTTCAAGAAATAGAAATATACAGAGATTCCAAATTGAATATCTTGTGGTTCTTTTGGTTTTGAACAGAGGAGGTAGAAGCAGCTGGAAATTCATAAGAAATTAAACCAAACATTCTGAGAATTATCTGGAGATAATTTTTTTTTTTTTTTTTTTACAGTATGTTTACTCTGTACATGGCCCAGAGGCCACTAAAGGTAGATGGTTATGTTAAGTGGTAGTTTATACGGATAGGCAGGGGAGATAACAGTTAAGTCTAGATTTGAACAAGTTAAGATTGTATTGGTCAAGGAAACATCCTCTTGGGAGTCTGTTCTACAAAAGGATTCTGAGAATACCATTGACCAAACATGGTAGCAACAACAAAATTTTTCAAGAAAATGTAAACAATTTTTGTTTACATTTTCTTAACATCAGAAAGAGAGTTGACATTTCTAGGGCACATGTTAAGAAAAGAGGGCTTAGAAAATTTTATACTCACAGAACATATTGAAGGCAAGAGTGACAGAAGAAAGCAACACATAACCTACCTATTAAGCAAGAGTTAATGTATGGCAGAACAAGGTTTAAGAGAGATAACAAAAAGACAATTTATTAAGAGCTACAAAAGACAGGAAATTGTGGAGAACCATAATTGCCAACATCCTGAAGGGAAGAAAATTTACTTTCAAATTAAGCCTGTTATCATCATAGGATAACCATATTTTACTCTTGCTGCATTTCCCTTGTATTTCTTTTAAATTCTATTTCTTAGTTGTTCTGAAAGGCAAAAGAATCCCCCAAATTATATCAATCAACTTCTAGTAATCAGTGGGTATCAGGTTATTATTATTATTATTATTATTGTAAAGGATTGTCATCGTAATGAGAATAACAATTTTAGTTATTAACTGTATTATTATGCTTGGTATTATAAAAATTGGTATTATTAATACTAGGATTGTCATTTTTTTGTAATACATTGTTCTGGAATAGATGTTTGCATATGTTTCTTTATCAAAAACTATATCCTATGCCTCCTCTTCATGTGCATAGAAATTTTTGTTGCTATAAATTGTTTTCTATATTATTAGTTACATATTTGCTTGTCTATTTTGCAATCATTTCTATCAGTGTTAAGTTAAAAGGTCAGCCTGTTGATATATTCAAAGGTGAATAAACTTATCAGACTTTAACAGACTGACCTATACATCAGAATTCTACTTTATTTCTCACAACTCTTACTCTGGTAGCTTTGTTTGTTATTCACTCTTCCATATTATAATGACACTTCCGGTTTTTAAGTGTGGGATTACAAGCATCATCGCTGACAAAAATGCATGTGTATTTTGCTGCTTTCTCAAGTGAAATCTGTAGACATTGTTTCCTACTGAAATGCTGCAATATGACTATCATGTGCATTAACATGTTCTTTGTAGTTTTTCCTCAGAAATGAGGCTTACGGCCATCAGTCAGTAATGTGCCATGCATGATACACACTTAGGTGATCATTATTTACATTATTCGGACTATTGTGCTCATCTTTGTTGCCATATTTATCACAATGTTTCGGCCGTTGTACGCTCCGGCCTTCTTCAGGTGGTTGGAATTTTGAACTGAACCCTTTATTTTACTCACTGGGGTAGACTGTTCTAGTTCCACGTGCCATGTTTGATGGATGTCAGTTATTAGTTATCTCTTGTTAATTTCCCTCTGAAAGTTCTCCACTGCCTAAACTGGGTATTGAACTCGCACTCTTTGGGTCCTGTCACTGGATCTAACCAACGTCTTTATCCACTGTGCAATGTGTCTGTTGTGATAAATATAGCGACAAAGATGAGGACAATAGTCCAAATAATGTAAATAATGTACATAATACCTCATCTCAGAAATATAGACAGACTCTTAGGTGATCATGTATCTTTTGATACATCACTGACAAGGCAGATTTTTTTTTCCCCATAATAGGTTGCCATTTCTTTCTGCAATAGACCTGTTGCAATCCAAGACTATAGAACCCAGTCTGTCCTGCTATTTACCCATAGCTGGGGGGAGAAGAGGATTCATGCCTTTCCCAAGAGTATTAGCATGTAAGTGAATGCCATGGATTCAAATGGAATTCAAACTTGGCTTTTCAATTTCTAAATCCAAGCTGCTACCCATTACTCCACCGTGCCTCCTTACGGCCATATCATATTCAAAAAATCAGTTCTCATACAATCACTGAAGTTAATAATGTTAGGTCTGGTAGATAGATGATCATTTGGTAATACCAGGTGCCATAAACTTGGATGGGTGATTAGTGCAATGTCTTGGAATTGCAAATCAGAGACCAAAGTTTGTTATAGTCACTTATGCACAAATACCTTTGAGAAAGAGATGAATGTACCTCTTCCCTCGACAACTATTGTCTAATTAGCAGGAAATGTATCATTAAATAATCATCTCCAAAAATTTCTTATCTAAAAATATTTTCTGGCTTTAAATAACCTGCAAAAGGTTAAGCCATAAAAAAAAAATCTTCTGAAATAAATCTGGGTCCTACTACAATTTATTGAAATAAATACAACTGACTTCAAACAATTGGATCCTAGATAGGTCCCTGTGACCTGAAAGGCTTGAAACTTCTCCTAAATCAAGTTCTGTTGCTAAGGAGTGGTATATACTACATTCAACAATTTTCTTTGGGCTATTGAGCAACACTCTTCAGATCTTGCAATTACCTTTTGATCAAAGAATAGCTCTGGAAGAGTCTCAAAAGAGTTCAGAATCAGACTCTTTATTACAGACAACTATTAATGCAGCAGAATCTCCTTCTAAACACATGCGCTCATAGTGAGAGATTTGTTTGAAAACCAAACATTGACTGCTGTCTCTACGGGACATAAATATTTCTTCTGTGGTAAGAATTGGCACTTTCACCAGAATTGCTCAAAAGAAGCTCAATTTGGCAAAAAGGGCTATCTCTTAGAAAGTATTGTCATTCAAGAAGATCTAGAACTTTTTGGTTTACAACTACATTACACTGAAACACCAGTTCTTGTCTGATCACCAAAGTTGAGCAACATTGAGCTTGGTCAATACCTTGATGGGTGACTTCTTGAGAATACCAGGTGCTGTAAGCTTGGATGTGTGGGTGGTGTAATACATAACTCAGAATTGTTAATTGGAGAGCCAAATTCCTATTCCCATTGGGTTTGTTGTATTCATTTGTGTGCAAATACCTTTGGGAATAGTATGAATCTACTTCTCCATGCTATGGATTTATTAGCAATTAGAAAATGACTCGGTCAGTCAAAAACAATGCAACTTGTACTTCTATTTCTAATTCTTAATTCAACATGAAATGACCCACAAAGTTGATATGCCAGTAAACAATACCTTGCTCGTAATTCTTGTCATGTTGATAGCTACCTCAACATTTTTATCTATCACTACTACCAGCATTAAAGGATCAAAGAATGTATGGATATAGAGATAAGTGACATTTTTCTATGTCAACCCCTTGTTTAGTGGTTACATTGGCATAGATATCATGGTTCCAATACTGCATCTAAGATCAACTTCATTGAGCTCTAAGAATTTTAGCTGTTATTTTATAAACTAGAATTTTTTTTGCAAGATGCTGACACATGTTGAAATCCTCACAGTATTAAGTATTGTTGAAGTTATAATTTAACATTTATTTGTTGAGACCTACAAACTCTACATTTCATTCAATTTCGCAAACCAATCCATGAAATTTGAATAAGCTGATTTGTTTGAAAAATACAAAAACTCTACTCCGAAGTTTAATAATTTCTTTGATTTTATAAGACTTCATGGTAAACAATATTTTTTAAGAAAATTTCCTTTTTAGCAGTGAGGAATAAATTCTTAAGATTTCTTACTCTCATGCATGCAACATACAACTGACTGTGCATAAATATTTCTTTCTGGAGCCAAATTCCAACGTTTTGAAGCATTTGGACTTGAAACTGGATTCTTGTGTCGTGTATATATATATATATATATATATATATATATATATATATATATATATATATATATATAAACTTAAAGAAATGATATGCAAAAAAACAATGTTAAATAAATATTTTTTTCATTTTAATTGTTAAATTGTATTTAAAATAGTAGTATTTTGTATGTTAAATAATACAACTTTTAATTTTTCCAAAAATATAAATGAATTGTACGAAGCTATGCAACTGTACTTTGTAAAACCTCCTGTACTTTGTACTTCCTGAAGTACAAACAGATAGTTTGCACTTCACCCCAAAATTTGGTTTTGATCGGTCAATATATGGCTATTTTAGAGGGTGTGATGGATGAACCAACAGAAGTCACTGAACTTTATATATAGATGTAGAGCTTGGGTATTGGATGTCATTATTAGAATGTGATTTATGTGCTGATGCCATCTTTGGACAGGATTTAATGACGCAATACTCAAGGCCATATGTGTAAAATTCCATTAAATGCATGTGGATGACTCTATTTTCTGTTTGTCCTTCTCACCTCCTTGTTAATCTTATGAACAGTTGTACACCAATAGTTACTTATTCAAGGAAATCTAGTTCTCCAGATAAAAAAAAAATAATTGTTGCAAATAAGGTGAAGAGGCTACTTTCTAAATGGATAATTGAGTCAGACACTTCTTGCCTTACATTTAAAAAAAATACAAGGAAAGAATGATAATTGATTAGTCTCGGACTGTGATGTATGTGTTGGGAAAAATAAAGAACATGACATTAATCCCAGGAGATTTACTGAGATGTTAAACTTGGCCTGTTAATCATAAGTACACATTCTTTTCAATTTTCATGGATCTTCTGGTTCTACTATTTCTGAGGGGAAAAATTTAATCTAATACCAAAAGGCTTTGACCACTAAAAGAACATCATCCTCTTCAGAATATGAATTCACTATATTGTTATAGACATGTTCAATTTCTATTGGATTTCCAGTTACTTTGGGAAGATTGCTCCTCTTCAAGTTAATACATTTCCACTATTCCAGATTGCTTAAAAGCAGAAATAGAAAATGCTGTGGTGCATCCTGTTGCTGAAACAATTCCCTTTGTTATCAAGATAGACACACATCTGATCATAATATTGGTGTTACCTTAAATCAATTTGAGAGAGCAGTGACTTTCTTTTTAACCTTTACCATGCTAAATCCTTTCTAAAATTGTTCCCCCTGCCACTACATTTTTTTTGAGGGTGCAAAAACACCTCCTGTTTTAAAATTGCTATAACTTTCTTTGTATTGTGCATATAGATTTTAATTTTTGTACATTAATATAAGAATGAGTAATATTTTGATGTAATGCATTATTACATTTTGCATGCATGTTTTGACGTTGAAAACCCAAAATTGAAACGCAAAATAAAAAATACATTAAGAAAATACATAAATAATTCAACATACTTTAACTTTTATTAATGTGTGGAGTTCTGGGGGCATAATAAGAAGCAAAATCACTAAGAAGGCTTTCATTTCCTCAAAAATGACATGTTTACATACAAGAAAACACTAGCATTTGCTTGCTCTTTCTTTCACCTGATTCCTATTTTTTGTCTTGTTGACGAATAAAGTTATTTTGTCATTTATAAATAGACAAAATGATTCAGCTTCAGAAAAGCTATTTGTTATATCAATGGTCGCCAGTAGCATCCATAAAATTAGTCAGGCAATAGTGGTCATCATCGTTTTCCTCCATGTCAGTAGTGTAGTTATCATCTTTGACCACTTCACCATCAATATACACTTGAGTAAAGCTTTCAAAATCACCATCGGAGTCTTAATCAAAGAAAAACCCCAGAATAAAGGCTTTGCTGGATATTGACACAGCCATTTTTGTTTACAAAAAATTAATGTGGGTCTGAATCAATGTTATACCTTGTGTAGAGTTTAGAAGAATTCAAAATGGCATTGGAAAATGGAAGTTTAACCTTCTTCCAAAGCAGTAGTAGGTGATTTTCAGCTTAAAATACCGGAAATAACAAGTTGACAAGTGTTTATTTATAGCAACCGTCTCAAGGTGACAGAATGCATCGAGAGTAGCAAAAGGAAATAATTTCATGGCGACTATCCTCGCCTGCAGTGTGTTAAAGGTTAAGGGTTTTCAATATTAGTGAATAAAAAAAAAAAAAAAAAATTATGAAAAGAGGTTTGTGTTATAGTAGAATCTGTGTGCAGGTGAAAACACTACTTGACTGGATGCCACTTTACTCATCTTCCTGATCAGAAATTATTGTTATCCATGTATGATTCTAAGCAGACAAATAAAACAAAGATGAAATTAAAAGATGGATGATTGAATTTGCTTACTACTTTTTGACAAAATGTACCACCCTGGGAAAGATAACATTACTGCAGATATTTTGTCTTGGGCATGTTTTGTTTCTGTTGCTTTCAATGTGTTAGTTAAAATTGTATATTTCTCTTTGTTATTCAGGCATTGTGTGAATGCTATACTTTGTTAGAACAAGAAACTTACTATTTCTCTATTGATGATGAAAAATGTTTTAAACTTGTACCTCATTTACACCAAGTGCAAACCAAAGTATCACTGACTTGGTATATCAAATTTGATCAAGGAAACTAGCATTTGAATGTGCATTTTAAAGGCATTTTCCAATCAACTTCAACTATCTGGGATTTAATAATAGATGAGTTTTCTCCCTTTTCCTTTGCTTTTTGTTTGTTCAATTTCTTGATGATCCGGTATTTTAGACAATTATTTCCTATTTTTGGCATGCCTACATTCATGTGGTTGGACAGAGGTACTTAATTCATGTCATCAAATGGAAGAAAGCTTATGCATTTCCACTAGCCAGATCATCCCTTATAAGCCTTAAGACAATGGGCAGTGTGAAAATAGGAATTCTATATCAGCACTTAAATCACAACACTTGCCTATGACTCATTGAGGGCTTGTCTTAAAAGATACATTATATTCAATATGCACATTAATATTGACCACTAATAATACTACTCATTCGAATCTTTAATTTCCAATGGTGATTGACAATTGAATGTTGTATTCCAATATTGTTTTCTTTTTGAGGCATAATGTTAAACAATTAAAATACAACCCACATGTTGAAAAATCAGATCTCCTTGAGACAAATCCTCATTATACCCATATTGCTCTTTGTAAAAGAGGAGAGAGACAACAGTGTCACTTTGAGATTGGACCCTGTGAGGTCATTTATGAAATGGTCCTAACTTTTGAGAGTCTGGAGGCACAATGGAGTAATGGATAGCGGCTCAGATTGAGGAATTGGAGAGTCAAATTCATTATATTCACTTATGTGCTAATACCCTTGGGAAAGGTATGAATTTCATTTCGCAGTTATAGGTAAATAGCAGGACAGACTAGGTTCTATAGCCTTGGGTGGTTATCAGTCTAGGAGAAGAAACATTCTGAATTCAAACCAGCTTTCTCTGACCAGGGTATACATGTGAATTTCAAATTCCCTTTGACACTCTGAGAAATGAATTTGCTGAATGGCCTGCCTCCATGCGGTTGTTGGAAGGAGCCTGCTCAGCTGATCCAGGGCAAATGCTGTCACAGGGCAGGAGGACTAATAACCTGACTGCATCAGATAACAGTCTCAGTCATGAAGTTTTTGAGCAAAACAGAATGAAATTGAATCTATTACTCTTGCGGTCTAGTAATTGGTTTTTCATATGAAGGATACTCATTGTTCTAATAACCAAGCTCCATTATGCCAATCTGAGTGTGTATACAAACCACGCTATTAATTGACGTCGACAATTTCAGTGATGTAGTACTGCATTTTGCTTATTTTGTTGCAGAAATTGAACTGAATTTTTGCATTCTTTTTTTAATTGACAAAAGAGAGTGTGGTAATTTTGCTACTAGTGCAGAATAAAGTTTAGCCTATTGCTCCTGCGAAAGACTCCTTGTTTCCTCTCATAAAGGATACTCATTGTTCTAATAACCAGACCCCATTATGCTGATCTGAGTGTGTATACACATAAGCCATATAACTGGCTAAGCATATGATTTTAGTGATGTATTAATATCTTTTGCTGATAGTGTTTTGCATTCTTTCTAAATTTCATAGTAGTGACTTTATTTAGCCTTAGATACTTCGGTCAGTTTGTTTGCTTGTTATGTACTTTTTCTGTCTTGTAATGATATTTCCATTTATTCATTACTGGCATCCTAGCAGAGTTAACTATACACAGGTTGCTGAAAAGTTCTCATCTGATCAAGAGGAAAGTTTTTAAAAGATTATAGTGGAGAAAACGTCGACTTACCTCGTCAAACCAAGCGACAGCGCATTGCATGTATCCTACGACAGAAAAGAAAATTACTTACCAAAAAAAAAAGAGCATGTATTCCGTATGACATGCTGAAGACAGAATATTTAGATTGAAAACGAGTCCGTTGCAGAAGTCTCTATAAAAATATTTTGATATGCAAAATACTTGGCGTCCTCTCCCAGTTGTCAACGAATGGAAAAACTTCTCTGCCGATAAAAGCAGTTGGTGTTCTTGAATTGGGAGAAAAAACTTATGTATTTTGGCTACCGCATTCATCGGCGAGTGAGTTATTTTTCTGACTGATTACATGCGTTAGGATTTGTGAGATAGAACCTGCAAATCGAGTTTTCAGCATTTCTTTCTGCCCCCGATATTTGAGTCTGAACTTACAGTGATTTGTTCTCTGCATTGTGGAATTAATCTGCGACAAACATTTCCTTTGCTTTCAGAATGCTTACTAAAATATTCTGATGTTTGATCAGATTTTGAAAAGTGGGTCAGGCCAAGAATTTTTCATCACTCCCTTGTATATACTTTCACATGTGAAGTTGGTAGACTTTTATTTCTCACTGAAATGCTATATAGACTGCTGTCACAATTATAACCATGTTCCCTGTTGAATAAAACTTAAGTGATAAACTTGAGTTTTGTTACTCTTCAATCTGAAATTAAATCTTAGGAAATACCATTAAAAACATGATAGAAAATAAAGGTTTTTGATCATAAATAGTTAGTGTTATATTTTATTAATCTTCATTAGTTTAGATAAAGATTTCTGTTAGTCAAGGTTCTTTTATATTTATTTTGCTACTACATTTTTTTTGTTAAATAGTTTATATTTTAATTATATTATTTGCTTGCTATCAATGCATTTAATACTTTTTACTCGTGACAGATTTAATCTCTTGACTTGTGACTAAGAAAAATTATAGCTTTTCTGATGCCCTTCAACAAGTGAATAGAGCAGAGGTTCCCAAACTTTTTTTTTTTTTTCCTCTGGGACACATTTTCAGAATGAAAATTTGCTCATGCCTCACCAAATTTTATGTGATAAAAAGTACTTTTAAAAATAAAATACAAAGAGAGGGTTAAAGGGAGATAACCACAGGTTCAAATTTGGAACATGATCACTCTCTCCTCCAATTTGTGGACCCTATTTACTATATCCCTAATACTTGATTAATGCAAAAATATCACAATAATAAAATCGGTCAATAATTGTTAATAATTATTTATACTGGGACTGCAATTACAAGTAATCCATAATATTTTAAATTTGGAAATCATATTTATTTTTTGCATATGAATTTTTTGAAACTGTTTTTAAATCTTTGATTGACTTTTAATCGTTCTGACTCACATGCTATCCTCTTCTACCACACCATTTGGGAACCATTGGAATAGATTTTAATCATGTTAAGACTCTCTGATCTGTGGTGTAAAATTAAATATTTGTGAATACAGTTTGTAAATTTTGATTTTTGGATTTAATTTTCTATTCCTGTGTATTTCTAGTGATTTATCTACTCCTATTTTTTTTTGTCTCTCATTTTTTTTATTTACCAAAACTTGTCTTTTCATAACTAAATAATCACTTTCAGTTCTTCTGATTTGAAGATGATGTGAATGAATATCAAAATATTTTCTTTAAAAATTTAAGTGGAATTTTGACTGCAATAAGGATGCTTTTTTTTTTTTTTTATATTTTATACAAGTTCACAAATTTACTTGTATGTTAATACATAAAATATGTATTTTGCTACCCTACAAATCCTTCACCACTTACACTTCTCTTTTACATATCAACAGGAACGATTATGAGTTTCATAACCTATTAACGTCGTAGGGGTACGAAATGTACTGCAACTGTGGTAGCAGTGGTGTGTCTTAGGCAAGATAGCCTGATCGAGTCCAACCCTCTAAAGGCTGGTTTGAATTCAGTTTTCCTTCTCCTAGACTAGTCACCAACCAAGGCTATAGGACCCAGTCTGTACAGCTATTTACCTGGGGTGGGGGGTGAGAAGAGATGAATTTTCATAACTTTCCTAAAGATAATAGCATATAAGTGTAATAAACACAACTGGAATTCAAACTTGGCTTTCTGACTCCTCAATCCAAGTTGCTATCCATTATTCTACCATGCCTGTGAAGGTGCCAAACACAAGTTTGTAATATGCCTTACCAACAGGAACACATTGTTGTAAATATAAATGTTATGAAGTTGATATACACACAATAGTAGTAGTCATTACAAGTGACACTCTCCCCAGTTTATCTCAAGTTCTGCCTATATAGTGGCACATATTTCCATCATTTCTTTTTTTTTTTTTTTTTTTTTTTTTAAATATTATATTTTTCAGTCAACTCGTCCTGCTGTATAAATTCAATACACACTTCCAAATTCATATTATTGGATTGCAACCTATCCAAAGCTTGAAGTCTTTGCATAGTATTGTATAATCCTTCCACCAGTCGATGCTGAATCAATTCCTCCTCTGTTGTCATTCCTTTTCGTCAAAGTTCATTAAAGTCACAATACCTACTGGTATCTTGTAGTCTACTGAGATATTTCCTAATAGGTTCTTCAGGCTCTTAATGCTAGAAATTTGGTTCTTTCCGCAATAAACAATCTTTTTTTTTTTTTTGGTTGGATATACTTTAAAATTATGTCCTTAATGTCTTTTAAAGTTTAAAGTTTCAATCTCCTCTGGGTAAGTCATTAAGGATACTTGCTTAATGGCTTTACACCCCGTGGTGGCCATAAATAAATCCGTGATTTGTTTCTGCTTCTGGTCATCCGCTAATTTCTTCATTCTGGCCATTGCCTCAAAGCACTTTAACCAGATAGTAACCTCTTCAGGGTTTTCCAAATCCAACATAGTTTCGTTCACTGACACCATTTTGTCATGAAGTTGATATACACACAATTGTAGTAGTCGTCACAATAAATATGCAAATGGTTATGTAATAAAACATTTGTGTTCTGGCAAAAAGCAAGACAATGAAATTGAAAACAAAAGAAGCAAAATCCTAATGTTTTATTTCCTCATAGTACATCAGTATGAATTCATAATGTTAATGCTCACACTCTTTATTGATTCAGGCTTCATCTTCAAGGAGTATCTTGTTAGCTTTTGTCTTTAAAAGACATGCTTCCATTCTGTACATATATCAGAAAAGAATTGCAGAAATTATGCATTTTAGTAGCTAAGCATATATGTGGACCTTTGAGATATTTGAGAGGCAGTACCTTAATTATTCTTTATTTTTATTTTCTCCAATGTAGGTATGACGTTATTGCAGACTCTGCTTAATAATGTTTCATTGACATATGGTCCTAATGCCCATAAAATCCTATTGCAAGCAAGAAGCAATATACAAACTGATTAAATCAAAGTTTACATTAAAATTAAATGAATTGCAGACATTTGTTAAAACTTCAATGTTGTTATAACAGCTAATTAAAATAGCTATACCTACTGGTTTAATGATTTATCTAAGAAATTTTGAAATGTTTGTGATGAATCTTCAAAATTAGAATACATGATTGATATTTCTGTCATTTAGAGAAGTTTGGGTTTACTGGAATAATTACTCTTCTACTTGAAAAGAACTGATGGCTTATAGCTTTTGTATAAAGCTATTGTAGTCAAGAATAACATACATGAATTTAAATTTTCCCAAATGATGGCA
This sequence comes from Acanthosepion lycidas, assembly GCA_963932145.1. Lineage (NCBI taxonomy): Eukaryota > Metazoa > Mollusca > Cephalopoda > Sepiida > Sepiidae > Acanthosepion > Acanthosepion lycidas. Next base: position 117,950,286 of record OZ010579.1, read on the forward strand.
AAGGATATTGGGTCCTAAACCCCAAAAGAAAATTATTTATGACAGGGTTCTGAAAATATTTTGCCTGATCAAGAAGTGATTGAAAAACAAATAGAATAAAGAAAAATTTGTCTTTTTATCAGATTCTCAAAAGTTTGTCAAACATAGAATTTTTCATCATCTCTTTGTAGACTCTAATGACAAACTTCAAACTCTTTATAATATAAATGAATAGATGACAGCTTACTGAAATCATTCCATACTTCCTCAATTATCACTACCTCTGGAATTATCTGAGCAATAAAATAAAACATTGATGGTAACATTTATTGACTGATGGAAATAACTCATGCTGTGGTTTTACTCTTTAACACAAGTCTTATTTTGTTATATTTGATCTTATGCTTTGAAATACTCTGAATTCTAATGGTAAATCAAAACAAAAAGGCAGTTATCTGTTGAGAAATTAAATATTTCTGACATGGTGCTGAATAAATTATAGGAAAATCCACATTCCATTTTTTGAAAATCAAGCTAAGTTTGAATAATTTAAAATGAAGGAGTTGTGTGTGATTGATACTTCTGTCATTTAGAGAAGTTTAGGTTATACTAGAACGATTATTCTTCTACATGAAAAGAACTGGTGGCTTATAGCTTATGCAAATCCATCAAATGTTCAAAGTCTATGAAAAGTGGAATGTTCAGCAAAGTTATTAGTGCCTTATAAAGGGTGTTTCATTAAAATGGATTACATAGAAGAGTGTTTCATTAAGACAGATCAAAGTTAGCTGTAAATAAATCAGTGTTATTGGTGAAAATTTATTTATTGGATCATGTTATTTAAGTCATGGCAATTATGTGTGAAAAATAATATTGCCCAAATGTCTGCCAAATTTGAAAGAAAAAGAAAAAATCATTACACACTTAAACTTAATTAACATTTAAAATCAGTTATTGGAACAGCCTTTATTAAGGGTTGTGCTTTCAAGTAGAAACTACCCCTACAAATACATTTACTTTAATCTAGTTTTGGGAGGTAAATGGCAGAAAAATGTGAGTCCAGACAGAAGTAGTAAAAAAATTGACACATTTCAGAAAATTTTTTTTTTTTCATTCATTCCATTTTGATAATTTAAGTATTCAGTTATCTAGAATTTTGAATAATATGAATATATTTTTTTCAACACCTGTCCCAAGGTGTCCAGATAATCAAGGAAGTGTTGTATTGATGTCTTGATAAAATGTTGGTTGAATTTTTAAAGAAGTGGGAGAGTTGTAAAAGCTGAAAATAAAATCAATTTTGAAGATTTCTACTCAGTTCCAACAACTATTCTGTTTGGCTGACTGGCTGGTATAAGTGAGACACAATATACAGCTATATATTTTACCTTTACAAGAGCTATATTGCTATCATATCTGGGTAGGAGCTTTCCACTATTGATAGTCCAAAAGTGTCTCTGCATCCTTGTGGGTGATGAATTATTTTCCACCCTGCAATCCCTTTTTCACAGATGAAATGTTGCAAGCCTCTCACTGCTCAATTGCTATGTCCATAAAAAGTGTTCAGACGCACTGCATTTCTTAGTCCCCACAGTTCTAATCTTAACAGCTAAAACCCACCATGCTATTCACATTGTAGTGAATGACGCCCCCACTCCTTTTGTATTCCATGAGTGAGATGTAAGTTCCACTCCAGTAGCTTCTTCCCATGAACTGCTGATTTGTGGAACTTACTCCCAAAAGGATGCTTCCCCGATCACTACAATCTTAACCTGTTCATGGATCAACCATTATCTTCCCCATATATCCACATAAACAATGCCTCTTACTCTATATAACCCTCTACTTCAAGTGACTTTTGTGTTTTTTATATTCACTTACACACAAATAGCCTTGGGAAAGGTATGAATCCACCTCTTCTCCCTCAGCTATGGGTTAATTAGTAAGGCTTGTATCACTAAACCATTATTATCTACAAAAATATTCTTACAATCTAAAGATAATTTCTGGCTTTAAATAACCTGCAAAAGGTTAAGTCATAGAAAACAGATAAATCAATGATTACCTGTGTATCACTCAATTTCCTAAAAAAAAAAAAAAAAAAAAAAAAAAAAAAACTTATTTAGAATATTGTAATGTTATTGGACAGCATTCTATAAATTACATTAGATTTTATTGTATAAAATTGTATAATCTCAATTGGGTTTTGGCTGGTGATTGTCCAGAACAGTTCAACACCATATTGTCTGCCAAATGTTAAAGGATCTCACAGAATGGTATTGGATCTTGCTGCAAGACAACTTATAGAAGACCATGAATAGTAACCACAGTAAAAATGGTGAAACAAAATAGAAAATTTTTAATCAAAGACATGCTTTGCCAAATGCTTAGCTTATGTTCTCTTTGGAATCATCAGTTCAACTAAAAGAAGAAAGATAAAAATATGTGTTGGAAGAATGTTTTCGGGATCTCTGAGGATAAGTTGGTTCTCGTAAATCACATGAATTGCTCTTGCTTCTCATATGAAGAGAGTCTGTATATCTCTGCATTTGTTTATTTATCTATATTTGTATACACATATATATCCATATACAATCATTCACACATGCACACATATATACATTCTTGCATAGGTGTAACCAGAGTGTAGAACTTTGGTATTTTTACAGCATTTATGATTTCAGTTATGAAACCTTCTTAATCATAACATGATTTCAAACCTGTTTTCATTAATACAGATCAATTCGGTAAACCACTCTTATCTTTATAACACTAGACAATGTATCACATATCTTTTATTGTCACCTTATTAGTCAATGAATTTAAAACTATTATATCTGTTTAGACTGAAAATATTTTAGCTGCTTTCTACCCAAATTGCATGCACACACTTCAAGTAATGTTTTGTGATATTTACTGGTCAATCATGAAATTGTCATATCATTTCAAGTTGTCTATTAATTCCTTCATTTATTTAATATTTAATTACCTTTTTAAAATTCATTTGGTTCATTAAGTAAAAATAAAATCCTCTTTCAGTCAGTTTCATAATTTATCCTCCTACTTCTAAACTTCTCAACAAAGAATTACTCTTGGTGTTTTCTGTAGTCTTTAAAGAAAATCTTTTTATTATCAAATCTTCATTGCCTGTTTTTCAATATTTCATTTTTTTTTTTCTTAAAAAGTAATATTTTTTTTGTCCAAGTTGTTAATCATGCATGAAAATACAGTTCAGTAATTTTTTTTTATTATTTGTATACCTAAGTAGGAGCCACACAAATTTGGTGTAAATGATATTCATCATTTGATTTGGATATTTTCAGTACGTTTGTTATTTTCCACATTGTATAACATTGATTATTCTCAAGTAATATCTTGATTTGATTACTATTATTCTTAACTAGTCCCAACAATTATTGATATGTTGTAAAATCAAAGAATTTCATCTTAACTGGTTTACCTGATTGTAGAACATTCATTGAGAAATATGTAGTCCAAATCTTTACAACTTTCAACATATAGCAGATATTGACATTGCCTACCCTATAAAACTGTACATATCTTTCTGTGAATTTCAATTGCGTTTGTAACTACAAATTGCACTAAGTTTTGATTAAGCAGCATGTTAACCTGTGATAAAAACAGATGATCACACAAACAATATAAGAATTTATTTTTTTTTTATTATTATTAGTGCTAGACAATCAATCATTTACAGATCACAAGAATTTATAAACATTGTTTTTCACATGGGTGATTTTTGAGGCCCAATGTTTTTTGCGATGATTAGGTTATATTTTATTGCAATCATCAAGTGATATATACTTATGAATTATGTTTTTAATCACTTCTTTTCATCTTTTTTTTATAGCTAGGATGCATCTAATTACAAGTGAATTTTATTTTTGTTTAAATCAGGATTGTTTCCTTTGGTTAATATTTTTTTTTATCTAAAAATCTTTCAGCTTAATTATATTTGTTCTTCAATGACATGGTTTTGGAAATTCTTATTAATAAATGTTAGTCTTATATCTGTTCTTTATAAAATATGTGAAGAAGTTTAACTTAAGTTAATCCCTTTCTTTATGACAACTATTTTATACATGACAATATTTATTTGATAATTAAAATGGCAATTTATACTAATGGGTTTTTATATAGGAAAATTATAACTATTAGTTTACTAAAACACCAAGGAAAGGGATTATATTATTAATTTCATAAGTAAAGTGAAGAACAGTTTTATTATGCCTTGGCTTTTTGCTAATATGATTATACCATCAATATATATAAAATATCATTGTTAAAATCTTGTTTTCTGAGTTGTATAGAAATTAAGTAAAGTAGGAACAAGGGGCATCCTCATAGCTATGCCATTAGTCTCTATGTAAATATTACTATGCTGATCATAGAATGGTACTTGTGTAGTACAGGGGAGTAATATTAGGAGGTGGAACCTCAAAAATCACTCTTACATAAAAAACGTTTTCTATTAATTCTCATACCTTTGGGAGATTGCATCTCCAACGCTAATAATCCAAAAACAGTATTAAATTCTTATCTTGGTCCCACGATCACCACTCTTTCTTTTAGATTAACATGCCACTTATCAGAACATAGTGCAATGTATTCTATATATGTCTATATTTCTGAAATTATTTACATTGTTCAGACTGTTGTCCTCATCTTTATTGTCATATTATTCATGATGTTTCAACTGTTGCATATTCCGGCCTTCTTCTTCAGCTTTTTGGAATTTCAAACTGAACACAGACACATGGCCCAGTAGATAAAAGTGTTGGTTCGATCCAGTGACTTGACCTAAAGTGTTGAGTTCACTATCTGGCTACTGCAGTGGTAAACAAAAATTTGGATAGTAGAGTTAAAGGGAGATAACTGAGACATCTGGAAGAGGCGTGGCATGTGAAACTAGAACAATCTACTCAAGTGGAGGAAATAAAGGGTTCAGTTTGAATTTTCAATCGGCTGAAGAAGGCCAAAGTGTACAATGGCTAAAACATCATGAATAAAGATGAGGACAACAGTCTGAACAATGCAAATAATGTAAGCAATGTATTCTCATGTTTTCATGAATTGGGAATTAAATCCTGTCATAACAGAGCAAAAATTTCAATAATATATACACATTGCCTACAATACATTAAATGTTGCAAAATGAAACAAAGCTTCAAGAATGGATTGTCTGCAGATTGTCACACTGTACAATGGTACATTATTGCAAAGTTCAGTGTGTGGGAGTGCTGTATTGAAACACTTGCTATAAGATGTGCATGTCTTTTTATAGCTGTGTTTGATCATTTCTTTGCTCTATCTCTTTGGTTTTATCTGTAAATGTTATCCAGCAACCAGTAGAATTCATGGATTATCTTCCTTCAGATGAGCTGGATAAGTGTTATTGACAGACTTTAAACATGTATTTTGCTCTCTTAATACACTATACAAGGAGAGCCATTGTGTGTGGTATGTGATCTAGCTCCTCTCAAATGTTTGTGTAACCTCAATAAAAAAATGTCCAGGTCTCCCATGTCATGGTGTTGAGATTTTAGTGGGCCCCCAAAATATGGTGGTCTGTTATTTTCTGTTGCCTTCTTTCAAGGGTCAGGTGTTGCTGGTATGATTGTTTCTAATCTAATAGAATGGATCTCAAATGCAATAAGATTTTTTATGTGGAAATGGTGAACGTTCTTTTCAATAAGAACTTGTCATTTCATTGAAGACTAACTTCTTCACAAGAATTGATGAAAAGGTGAGATAAGCAAAAATACAGAACACAATAGATGCAGATTAATTTAATCTAATCACAATTTGAGGTTAAATATATTTCTGATTGCAGATTGCTTACCTGTACTTCCATAAGGAAGTCAGACTATTTCTTTTTATATCTTTGAATAATCCCTTGCTTGGACAAACATCCTTAACCAGATTAAGTTACTCTTGTTATCACCTCCTCTTTGTTTATGACTGATTTATTTTTTGTTTATATAAAAGTATATCATGTCATCTGATGCCAATCAACATTCTGATAAATGATAAGGTTGTGCTGCATTAAGTAACAGCCTGAAAAATGGAAGTACTTTAACTTTTCCTTCTTTTAGGTTTGGATGCAATATTGTTAGTAGGTATTAACCTTGAGTGTTTTTCAATTTTGTGTGCAATCTCTACTTTGTAATGTTTAGGATTTGGCTATTGTAGGGATGACAACTTCAGTATCAATACTGATTCAATCAATTCTTTCTTTTGACCAGTTTGTGAGCAATGAAAGGTATACCACATGAGGAGCTTTATGTCAGTTTCATAATCAGAAGGAATCTGGTTAGATCTGATGTCACTCATGACAATATTCATGTCTTTTGGGCTGTATCACCTTCTCTTCAGTGGATCACTTGGAAATGCATTGTGACAGCTACTAATATAGCTCATGTCTATTTTTGTCAACTGGAAGGAAACTTTGCTGCAAGTCCTTTGCAATTGATATGGAACTTTTGACAATAATGCACTTCCTTGATTCTTTTGTTTGCTATTGCTGGTTCCTTTATGCTGTTATGGCTTTATCAATCTCCCATCACATTTTGATTCTTTGTTTTCCAAAGAAAACTTATTCTGATGACTGGTCACCAAATGTCATACAGCTTTAATTCTGTTCATCTACAGTTTCATTTTGGAGAACAAAGACATTGGAATTGTTGACAAAATGCCACAAAGGTAACTGCAGTAACTGCAGTGTGCTGAAACTGTGTCAGTTGTCATCAAATGTTGCAGTCACTACTTCTAGTTAGACTAAAAGTAGTGGCCACAATATTTTGCAGAAGTAAATGCTGCGTGTATGGAAATTAATGAATTTCAACAAGGTAATATTTTATTGTTTATATGTAACTAAGTAAAAAGAGGGTGAAAATACACTAGTATGCATTTTTATATAACTACCGTAATTCCCCATGTATAATATGCATTTTTTTCTAAAAAGTAATGAGTAAAGTCAGGGGTGTGTATTATGCACAGCCACAAAAAAAAATTGCTGTAAAATAAAATAAGAATTATCATAAAACTAAATTAGAATAATATTATTCTATGTTTAGAACCATTTTTTAAAATAAGAGTAGGAAACGCTGGCTATAATGAAATTGGAGAGATACAATTTATAGGATTTGATTACTAAACAAAGGGTGCGTATTATGCATGAGTAAAAGCATTTTCCCACACTTTCAGCACAATTTTAGGTGTGCGTATTATGGATGAAGGTGTATTATGGGGAATTACAGTAAGTAAAGAAAAAGAGTGACAGGAATTGTATGTGTGTGAATAAAGAAAGTCCTGTAGATGTTGTCACTACAGCATGCTGGATTGAAAACAAAGAGAAAGACAGGAAGTGTCCCATTTTTATAGCTGTTTGACAGTATTGTCTAATGACTTTTTGGCAAAACTGGTAAAGGTATATGGGATTAAGGCACAAATATGAAATAAATTGGTTGAAAAGAGTTTCAACTTGGGCATTGTTAAAAAATAGAGGGAAAAAAAAACTGTTTTTTGAAGGATTAATACTTGGGGATGATGAATTCAATAAAATTTTACTGGAATGTAGCTTGATATTATATGACTTTTATTATACTTTTATATACACAAAATTGCCCTGGGTATGATGATAAACTACATCAGTGTCCTGGTTAAGACAATAAACTACATCCTACAACAAGGCCTCTGACCAGGAGATTTTGAGGAGCGTGGAACCACCTCTTAATTGCTGGTGTTTCCAGGTTCACCCTGACGCCTGGGGTGGTAATATCTGTTAGGGTCCTAGCTATGGGTAAATAGTTAACCCCCAAACTGGGGTCAAAACATTTAAAAATAGGTTTTAATACCAGCAAAAGAAGCCAAGAAGGGGATTTTTCAAAGATTTAAAAAGAAATAGTCTGACTTATGTTATAGAGAAGCAGTCTGTAATCAAGTATAGTTAACCACAAATTATGATAAGATTACATTAGCAATCCATTGTGTTCTTTATTTTTGCTTCCCACACCTTTCCACCTGTGCTTTTAAAGAAGTATATCTTCAATGAAACAAAAAAAAAGTTCTTATTAAAGGAATTTTCAATATTTCCGTATAAAATTATATTATTGAATTTGCGATCTGATCTATTCAAGAAAAGATTATACCACCAGCAATACATGACTCTTCAAAAGCTGCAACAGAAAGTAACAGACCTCCAGATTTGAGGCCCACTAGAATCCCAACACTAATATATTATGTTCTACAGTATTAGGGAAAAGTATCTCTACTAGGATATAGTTAATTATAATTTTTGCATCTGCATTAGGTAATCTTAAGTTGTGATCAAGGTCTCCAATGAAATCTTTATTCATTGTCGCAACACTCTCATGTCCAAAAGAGGTGTTTCTAATGTCTTACAGAGAAAAAAAGGTCTCATTAATTACTGGATTAATAAGAAATGTTCATCTATCAGAATATGTCACTTTCTTTTTTCTTTTTTTTTTTTTTAAGCCATATGTTGTCTCATAGAAAATAGTCATATTGCCTTTTCAGATGATGTGTGATGTTAGCTGTTTTTCAAGATATTTACAGATGTCATATTTTGATTACCCTATAGCATTAATGTTCTTGCAACTTGAAACTGCATTTTCCTCAATGATTGCCTTTGTATTGAAATCTGTTTCTCTGAGTGGCTGCACCAATCAAAGACTAAAAAGTTAATGTGATGAAAGTAAGGCTCAGCAATAGAATTGGAGATATTTACCTTGTGCCGACACTGTACTGAAGCTTGACTTTTCAACATTAGAAGAATAATCTTTTATAGTTTTGTTCTACAGATATCTAAAGAACATACAGAGTTGCTGCTATAACTTAGTTCACATATTGGGAACATGATGTGCACTCCTTTCATGATTGCTTTGATACCAGAGGCTGTAACTTCTGATAATAATTGTTGTCCATCCACTCCCAGTTAGTTTCCTAAAAGCAATTTCATAATATTCATCTCAAGGCCTTCCATTACTGCCATACACAAACATCAAAAGTTCTCAGCTTGACTCAAAAGTCCTTTCAAAAAAATAACCTTATGTTTGATCATTTGGTCAGTTTTTGGTTGACAATTTTCTGGCATTCCTTTATAGATTAACAAAATAGTTTTTTTTGAAATCCAGAACATGATTTTCACAACATTTTATTTCTCAATGACAGATAATTTGGTGAATTAACCTTTTTCTATGTTCTAGCTGTTGAAATATTGCAAATTCTTTGGTTGCTATTTGCAAGTCAAAATGTTAGCCACAATGGTGGTGAGTTCAGCTGTCATGTCCTTATGTGGAAGAGCACAAAAAAAATCTCACATTTTCACACTTTTTTTTTAATGTTGTGAACAATTTTTGCCTAATCTATTGTACTGAAGTAGGAAAGGAAAGTGACTGTTACCAGGTATATTATCACATACTTCTCATCCAAAGAATGCTTTTTAGAAATAAGAATCTATAGGGATGTTCCAAAGAGCATTGTTGTTCCTCTCTTGCTGTATATTTAATTTTTATCACATTTTCTCAAAGAAAATATTTTAAGTATGCTTGCACATTTGTTTTCACATTTTATAATGCCTTTAAATAATGGAAATATGACTTAGAATTATTCAATATTAACACTTCTAAATTTAGTTTTGTCAGTGGAGATCTTAAACTATTGCTATCTGCTTATTAGTCTGTAAAATATTTTCATTCACCTTACAGATATTCAGTATACAATTTTCCTTAAAGCAACTTAGTATAATTTACCAATTCTTATCTTGCTATCCGTTAATCTTAAAAAATAAAAAAATAAACTGATTTTATAGCTTTCTCTCTTTCACTTGGGGTATGAATATTTTTTCATAATCTATTGCTAAAATGTAAAAAAAAAAAAAAAGTAGGTGAGCTTTTCACTACAATAATTGTAGGATTAAGCTTTAATAAGTTAATATTGAAATTTTAATTAATAAATTAATATTGAAATTTGAATACCAACAATTATCTTCTAACTGGACTAATTTGGGAATTTTTAAAATATTGACAGTTTCATTACAAATTCAAGTATCTTTTCCTCACTTTATAGAAGCAATTCTTTAACCTTTATCACTCCGTGTAATTTCATTTGCTGTACAACAAGTTAATCCTGCTACTGAAGGTTAATCTGATCCCTTATTTGTTTGAATCTCATAGTTGTGTTGTCATATCCTGCTATGGCAACGACTTTGAATGAAATTAACAATAAGGTTAATGCAATTGAGAGGTCTTGAAGAAGAATGCAGCGGAAAGGGAAATAATATTAATAATGCAGTGTGCTAAAGGTTAATGCTGACATTGTTTTAGTTTAAAACTTGTGTTAAAAATTTTACTTTTAGTTTTAAGCCAATAACAGATTTTCTTATCGATCATGTGATATTCCTCATGTCCATTAATGCATAATATACTTAAAGGTATATCTGTGATGAATAATTCTTCTGCTTTCTCCTTGAGCTCAATGTCTTGTACATGTAGTCATAGTGAAGTTATTTGTAGTTATTTTTTTTTTATACATTATTACTTAAATTCCTCTTTGTTTAAACAAATCTGTGTTCAATTCTCACCTGAAACAATTCTATTTAATAATTTTTTTTTTAAATTTTCAAAGTTATCAATAATAATAATAATAATAATAATAATAATTTATATTTGATGTATGAACATGCACTTAACATTTTTGAAATGTTCTTTATTCATGATCAAATCATGTTAATAAAATTACTTGAAATAATAAATTAGTACTATACTATTTTTACTTAAATTTCTCTTCAATCAGTTACATTATGTTTAAAGAATATATACTCCTGTTGCATTAAAGTTTTAAATATCTTTATATTTGAGCTGCTTTCTATGCAATATTTTACTTCTTCTTTCTATTATACTATTATGTCTAATCCTGTCCTTTTTATAGCATTGTCTCACTGATATAGAAGTGTGAGATAGAGACACTGATGTCAACACAGTGACAAGTTTGTTTCATGCATGAATTCAACCTTCAGGCCTGAAAATTACTTTCAAGTGTAAAACAGACTGTTGCCACTCTGTCTTAACCTCACTGGCCGCTGATATTTACATATGCTCTATCCCTGATATTAAGCACTTTAAACCCATAAATGTAGCATATATATATATATATATATATATATATATATATATATATACACACACACACACACACACACACACACACACACAGGGTGAATGAAAAGTAACTCCCCATTTTAAAATACTCTTTACAAGAAATGGATAAGAGACTAAAGTGGTTAGCCTGAGGTTTTATTTAAAATTCAATATGGGGACCAGATTTCACTATCGGCTTCTTGAGCCGCCCAGGAATCACATCAACTGATTTTGCCAGGAACTCTTATGACATAACTTCTTGTATTCACCTTTCAAGTTTTTCCAGAGTTTTGGTTTGCTGTAGCAGACTTGCTCCTTTAACCAACCCCAAAGAAAAATGTCACAGGGTGTTAAGCTAGGACTCCTGGCTGGCCACTCATATGTAAAAGGAGAGTTACTTTTCACTCACCGTGTGTGTGTGTATATATATATATATATATATATATATATATATATTTAGGGATTTGAATAATTTTTCATCTCAACAGAATGCAAAAAAGCACTGGACGGCTGTTTTGTTCTATTTTTTCAGTGGGTGCTCATCAGCAGTGTGCATCCACTACTGCAAATTGAACCTGGACAATTATGATACAACACAAGCATCATGCCATAGTCACTTAGTTTCCTCGTCATCGCCAAGGCCTATTGGCCAAATGGTATGATGCTTGTGTTGTATTGCAACGATCCGGGTTTGATTCTTGGTACTGGGTGCACGCTGCTGCTAAGTACCCCCCACCCCCCCACACCAAAAGGATGAAATGGGCTGCCTAGTGCTTTTCTGCATTTTTTTGAAGTTTCTAGGTCTGGACATGATGAATTGCTATGAAATGTATAATTGTTATACAGTAGATGACATTTTGGGTGACATGATGTAAGGCTCTTACAGACATAAAAAAGCAGCTTCTAGCAAATATGAATGATTTAGTAAATTGTGATATATTTTGTTTAATTAAAAAAAGGCTTAAATACTATGATAAAATGTATTTTGCTTTAAATCTATTTTACATACTGTCTTTTTTGTCCCCTGAAAACTTTCATTAATGTGTCCTGTTCTCTTCTCTGCTTTGAAAGTGTCTATCTTTATATTTATTCTCATTGTACTTGTTTTTCTCGGATTCCTTTTCCTTTTATTGACTGTTAATTTTCCTTTATTTACTTTTTACAGCTCTACATATCCTTAGTGATTATCGTACAGTTACCTTTGTTTTTGCTTGATCTGCTTTCCTTATAGTTGTATGTTTCTGAAGTTATTTCTACATTTGTCATCATGAAATTTCTTTTTTACTTTAAGATTCACTATGACATCTGTTGTTTGCAACTATGGAATGCTTTTAAATTGTGATCAGTCTTGATTGACAGACGAAAGATGAAACTAGAATTTTGACCTTATTGTTTTTTCTTTTTAATTTATGTTGCAAAGCATGAAAACTTAAAACTGTTCAAACACCAGTTCAAAAGTGTTCTTTTCCTTACATTTCTGTTTCATATTTTTGTTTTACTGCACATTGTATCACTTCTCTTCTTACATAACCTCTCTTGATTGTAATATCAAATGCATTTAAATAAACATTTTTAAATTATTATTTGGCATTGTTATTTAGTAAACATCTGGTCTGGTTATTCTGCTATCTTTTTAGAGATTCTTGATAAAATAAAAGAATCTGTAGTTATTGATCCTGACTTGGCCTCTTGGCTTCAGTCATTTTCTCACCACTATAACATAGCTTCCCTGTGCCTTTTTTTTTTTTTCATAAATATTTTTCATGGTAGCTGATGAGCTTTCCTCTTTGGTACATAGATTTTATGAATTAAAGCATACTACTAGATTGGTGGCAAGGTCTCATCATTTTACAGTTGAAATCATGAGATGTAACAATAAATTCTATAAGTTTCTTCTCTCACACTTCTCATTTGTAGAACTTTCTTCCATCTTGCTTTCCAATCAACTTTGACCTTCAGAAATTTAAGTGTTTCTCTTTATCTTCTGTCTTCTTAATTCCTGTTTTTTGTTCTCTATACTTTATAATGCTTTTTTTTTTCTAATATTCTCTCACATTCATTAACTCCTTGCATCTTAGTGTCTTTATTGCCTTGCTTGGGGTTAAATAATTAATAAAAAGAAAAAAAACTACATTTATGTCTCTGTAAGATTTCAGTGGATAAGTTCTTTTAATATTTCTTTTCCTTTTTCTCTTTCCATAGTTTGTGAAAAGGCCAAAGTCTGTAGCAGAACATCTTCTAGATATTGAACTAGTTAAAGGAAATAAAGGTAAAGTCGTTTTCACACTTGTTTTTTGTGTAAGATAAAAAATAAAGAGTTGAAAAATAATTTACAAATGCTGCAAATAGAACTGTTTTCAACTGTAAACTCATTTATTTTTTGCGTTAGGTGCATTTTAACATACTCTCAACAGACTATTAATATAATATCCTTTTTCTACATTAAATTTTGTTGCAAAAAAAGATGTTATTCATACTGCAGTTAAGAAATTTATTTTTGCTAGTTAACTCTGTTACCGTTAAGTACACTTATCCATTTTTATGATACAGATTATGATACCTATTAATATTATATATAATTGATAATTTCTCAGTATATCTGTGCATACAAATCAGATTATATGCTGCAATATGTTACTAATAAGATATATTTAACTTGAAATGTTTATTCATGTGGTTTTATTAATCAGTCAACAATAAACAGATTGTATTACCTTTCATACTATATGCTCTTAATAGTTTTTATTTTTTAGCTTTATTCCTTAGTATTTTTTAATCTTACTCCATGTTGCCTTGAATAAGTCTGATTCACTAGCAATTTCTAAAACACTTCAGTCAACAAAAGAATGATACTGAATGACATTAAAAATATTCCAGAATGTAGTTTTTATTACTTTTATTTTCTATCGTAAAAATTTACTAATAAAAATTTTTACATTCCCTTTTCAGAATGAAGATCATTTTTTTTTTTTTTTTTTTTTTTTTTATAACCAGCCAAATAATAGTCTTTAAAAGTTATTTTTGTTGTTAAAGAAGTTACTTTAATACCATTTAATGCAAAGACGTAAATTTCATTCTTGACTTGCTAAAGAATATTTAGCCTGTGGAGAGAAGCTCTAGGAGGTTTCTTAGTGAACAGCAAAAGACGTGGCAACTGCTGTTGATAATCATACCTAGTTGTTGGATTAAATGCTGCACAGTATGAATTCATTTGAAGATATCTTGTTTAGAAGCTCTGTGATTGCCCCCACCCCCCTAAAAAAAAAAACACATTCTTTTGAAAAAAAAAAAAAAAAAAATCCAACCATTACAATTAGTAATCATATTAAAATATAACTACTTTGATTTAAGAATATGTTATCTAAGGCTAAACATTGTACATACAAACCTTTTCTTTTTCTTGTATATAAATATACATAACTGAACTTGGTGTTTTTGTACCAAAATTATTTTCTATGCTGATGTTTGGTTTTAAATAACCTACAAAGCGATTAAGTTTTTAAAAAAAAAAATGTATCATTCTAGAAATGGCACTGCTACAAGATTGACAACTTACTGTATTAATATCATTTCCACTTCACTGTAAATCACTGATTCTAAATTCATGAATATTTATTTAAAGAAACAGAAATGTAAAGTTAGTGTGATTTGCTATTTCTGTTTTGTGTTCTGTGCCAGTCAGCTGCGATTCTTCTTATTAGACTCTTTAATTTATTTCATTTTTCTCATATCTAGAATTCTAACAAATTATTCAGTATTTAAAGTTAAATGTATGCATTTAACAATATTGTAGAAAGAAGGTTAAGTACAGATTTAATAGAAGAAAAAAAAAACTACTTGAAAACAAGCATTTAACATCTTCCTATATTGTTCATACTCAGAAGTGTTAGAAAGTGAATTTAGCACAGGTTGAGAGAATATTGAGTTTTATATAAGAAGGCATTCATGAACAGTAGTTGTAAGTGATTTACATTTCTCTTGTTCTAAATTATATTTTTCTCTCTATAACTGCTGATATTGTAAGAATTTTTTAATGTGTTTTATTCATTTTTTTTTTTTTTTTCTTAAATATTAGGTTGGTGCAAAAATAATGACGTAATAATGTTGTTTTTTGACGTATTTTTTAACGTAAAAAAAACGACATTATTACATCATTATTTTTGCTCCAACCTAATATTTACATAAAAACTATCTTTTTTGTGTTGTTTCTTAAATGTCTCTAACTCCTTCTATTGACTCAGCATGATTCAAGGGAAATAATTATTAAAAAATCCTTGTACTGCTGCATTGTCAGATAATATTAAATTCATTCATTAATTTTAATACAATATTTACATCTCTGTCTATAAAAGTAACTTTCTTTATCATTAAAGGTTTCTGATCAGAAGTCTCAACATTTTTGTATAAAACTTTTTTCAAACTTTATTTGTTACTAATTTCTGAGACATTATAGTGTTGTTGTTGTTGTTGTATTTGTGCATGGGTGTTACAGGTTTAGGCTTTAGTATTGCTGGTGGCATTGGCAACGAACACATTCCTAGTGACCATGGTATTTTTGTGACTAAAATAATTGATGGAGGAGCTGCTGAACAAGATGGTCGCCTACAAGTTGGTGATCGACTTTTGGCGGTAAGTACATTGCTTTCTCCCCATGTCATTTTTTCTCCTCTGACCCACCTCCCAAAATGCACATTTGTGATAAATTTTCTTCATGTTGATAATCTCTTTATCAAAATTAACAATTGTTCAGATGTTATATGTTCCTTTTTTTTTTTTTTAAAAAAAAGAAAACTGTAATGGCTTAATGTAATATTGATGCATTATTTATAAAGATATTATAGACTTTCATAAAGATCTTTTTGTTGAATATTTCACAAGTCTTTACATGTCAAATAATGATGCCAAGTTGTCATTTTCTGTCTTTTATATTCCTTCAATTAATCTAACATAAAAATATATTTCATTTTTGTTTCTAACAAATATGTTTGTCTGGCACAAATGGAAAAAAAAAATCAAAAACAATTGCAAACTTACACATTTAAGACTGATTTGAAATTCTTTTCTTGCAATAAATGAATTTGAATAGAATAATAATTTTACATGTCATATTTAGGTATTGAAAAATATTTGAAGAATTTCTCCAGTACAAGAAACAGTGTATTATTTTCAAATAAGTCAAATTCCATGAACAAATATAATATATGAAGAAACATCAATTTGAACATATAACAAGTTAAGTCTATATAACTCATAATAATGCTAGGGAATACTTTATTATGCAAGAGGGTGCTGAAAAATTCTTAACCTGTTACTCTTCCCAAAATAAGCATACTTATTTTGAGAAGTAGTTTGGGCCAAGAACTTTTCAGCACCATTTTCATTATACTGCAATGGGGTGCTGTAAACTTCTTGGCCCAACTAAGGAGAGATTAAATCTAATGTTTGCACTGATTTTGAGAAGTGGGTTGAGCCAAGAACTTTTCAACACGTAATATATTTATACATCAATGAGTAATTTTTTTTAAATTTGAAATTCCACAAATAAATGCAGATTTTCAAAATCTTTTATTTTTTATTCAAAGGTCAATGATGTGGATTTGGAAAATGTGACCCATGGGGAGGCTGTCGCTGCACTGAAGGCTACGTCTGAGGTTGTGACATTGACTGTAGCCAAATCTTCCTACATTCATGATGCAGTACAACCAGATGCATCATCACCATGTCAAGGTGTGTTCTTGATAATCTTTGATTTGTCATTTTTTTTTTTCTTATCCTGTCCTCAAGGACACATGGCCCAGTGGATAAAGGTGTTGGTTAGATCCAGTGACAGGATCACAGTTAAGGAAGTGGAGAACTTGTAGAGGGGAAATAACAGGAGATAACTGATAAGTGACATCCGTTAAAACATGGCACATGGAACTAGAACAGTCTACCCCAGTGAGCGAAATAAAGGGTTCAGTTCAACATTTCAACCACCTGAAGAAGGCCGGTGCATACAACAGCTGAAATATTGTAATAAATATGGCAACAAAGAAGAGGACAATAGTCCGAATAATGTAAATAGTTTACATAATACCTCATCTCAGAAATATAGACAGATCCTGTTACTTTTGTTCTTCAGTTATCACTTTCAGTTCTTTAGATTCTTTAGAAACAGAAGCAATTGGCTCAACTTCATTCCGCACAAGAAGCAAATTTACCACACACTTTTTTGCTAATTAGAATAAGAAACATGAAATTAAAAAAGAATGCAAAAATTTGGTTCAGTTTCTGCAACAAAATAAGGAAAATGCAGTAATACATCACTGAAATTGTTGTCATCAATTAATCGTGTGGTTTGTTTGTATACACCCTCGGATCGACATCATGGAACCTGGTTATTAGAACAATGAGTATCCTTCATGCGAGAAACCAATTAATCACCCACAAGAGTAATAGATTCAATTTCATTCTGTTTTGCTCAAAAAAACTCATCATGACCTAGACTTATTAGTCTTCCTGTCCTGGGTCAGCTGAGCTGGCTCCTTCCAATGAATTCACCATGACCTGCATAAAGGCAAGCCATTCAGTAAATTAATTTTTCAGAGTGTCAAGGCAATTTGAAATTCGCAAGTAATCTCCAAGACCCACATGTATACCCCGGTCAGAGGAGGCTGGTTTGAATTCAGTTTTCCTTCTCTTAAACTGGTTGCCACTCAAGGCAATCCTGTCTGTCCTGCTATTTACCAATATCTGGGGGGAGAAGAAATGGATTCATACCTTTCCCAATGGTATTAGCACACAAGTGAATGTAATGAATTTGACTGGAATTTGAACTCAGCACTCAGATCCCTCAACCTGAGCTGCTATCCATTACTCCACTGTGCCTCCAGAGATTCAGGACTATTTCATAAATGACCTCACAGGGTCCAATCTCAAAGTGACACTGTTGTCTCTCTCCTCTTTTACAAAGAGCAATATGGGTATAATGAGGATTTGTCTCAAGGAGATCTGATTTTTCAACAAGTGGGTTGTATTTTAATTGTTTAACATTATGCCTCAAAAAGAAAACAATATTGGAATACAACATTCAATTGTCAATCACCATTGAAAATTAAAGATTCGAATGAGTAGTATTATTAGTGGTCAATATTAATGTGCATATTGAATATAATGTATCTTTTAAGACAAGCCCTCAATGAGTCATAGGCAAGTGTTGTGATTTAAGTGCTGATATAGAATTCCTATTTTCACACTGCCCATTGTCTTGAGGCTTATAAGGGTTGATCTGGCTAGTGGAAATGCATAAGCTTTCTTTCATTTGATGACATGAATTAAGTACCTCTGTCCAACTACATGAATGTAGGCATGCCAAAAATAGGAAATAATTGTCTAAAATACCAGATCACTGAGACAACATCTCTGAACAAGCAAAAGAAAACAGAAAACTGAAGATGATAAAGGATCTTTAAAATAAATCCAGAGTTTCTCAAATGATGCATTGATAAAATGTAATATGCCAGGTCAATGATACTTTGGCTTGCAATTGGCACAAATGAAGTCACAAGGCCAAAATGTTTTAAATCATTAGTAGAGAATGGTATGTTCCTTTATTCTAACAAAGTATAGCATTCATACAAAGCCTGAATAGCAAAAAAAAGGTGTGCAATCTATTTAACACATTGGAACCAGTAGCAAAAAAACTGTGCCTGAGACAAAGAATCTGCAGTAATATTTTGTCAAAACTGTAGTAAACAAGTTCAGTCCTCTGTTAATTTTATCATTCTAATTCTGTTTAGAATCAAACTTGAATGCCACCGATTTTTAATCAGTGTGAAGAGTAAAGTGTCATCCAGTTAAGTAGCATCTTCACTTGCTTCTATTATAGCAAATGCTTACCTTTCTCTTGAAAAGAAAGTCCCTGGTTTACCAGTTTTATTTAAGGTGGCAGTGATAGCATAATTAGATGCCACCATCTCTAAAATAAGGAGTATTGTTTAATTAGTAGGATGCACAACAGCATTTTCTATTTCAGCTTTCAATCATTCAGATGCCTTTTCATCCATTTTGGGTAGTTGAAGAAATGTCTTCACTTGTACAATTAGAACAATCGTCTCAAAGTAATTGACAATCCAATGGGAATAATACAAAAAACATGCCCATAAAACTCTGTGTGTGTGTTTTAAAAAAGGGTGTGTAGGTAGTGTAATGATTATCAGTACAGAAAATGGAATTGGGGAACCGTGTTCAAATTACCATCTAGTTTATTGCATTCGCTTTCACACTAATGCCCCTGGGAAAGGCATGATTCCAATTCTTCTTCCTCTGGCTGTGGTGCAGAAAATGATATTAGAGAGCCGAGTTCAAATTCCTGCCTGATCTGTTGCATTCACTTCACACCAATGCCCCTGGAAAAGGCATGAATCCATCTCTTCTTTCTCATCACCCTACAAGTGATCTTATATCCTGAGATTTTTGATAGACATTTAAATTTACCTTCAATAATAGTATGACTTGTGTCTAAGAAAAGTTGACAGGAATGTGCACTTAACATTATTGTAGGTCAAATTAAACCTCTTGGCAGCCTCAGTAAATCTGAAATTAATATTATATTCTTCCTTACTTAGACTTTACACAGTTCACTGTTTGAAAGTAATCGGCTGCCATTTTTTACTTGGTAATCACTACAACTTGAATTATACCTCTACATTAGTAACTATTGGTCTACAATTCTTTTAACAAGAAATTGAGAAGGGCAAACAGAGAATAGAGCCAATCTGCATGCTTTTAATGGAAGTTTCTCTCCAACCGAAATTTACACATATTCTCTATTGTTTCCTAAAGTCTTGCCCAACTCCTGAAATCAGTACATAAATCAGACAACAGTATCTCACATTTTGGTATTGTTATCTCCTCAGTACTACATCCATTAAATAATAACTTGAAATCTTAGAGATCAATGAAATTGCTACTGGAGATAGATACAGTATTAGAACATGGATGTGTGCAAATGTGACATCTAAACAAAGGAGTTAGTATAAAAGGTTTTTGTTATTATTTAATACTTCTCACAGTTGTAGATAAAATTTCTGATGTAGCTGCCATCATAAGAAGAGTAGAAAAATTTAGCGTAGAAAATGTTCAAATAATTACAGAATGGCAGTTCTGGTGAAGGTGCCTATTTTCCTCCAACAAGAAATATCTCTGTCCCTTAGAGACAGCATCTGATGCTTGGTTTCCAAACAATCTGTCTGTATCTGTCTATATAATATCAACAAAAATTGCAATATGAGCACTGGTAAAAAACTGTTGCTTAAGACATTAGGTTTATAATACCCAGAAATTCATTCCTCAAGGACACATGGCATAGTGAATACAAGCATTAGTTAGATCCAGTGACAGGACCCAAAGAATGTGAGTTCAATACCTGGTTAAGGCGGTGAGAGTTAAGGAGAACATTGAGAGGGGAATTAACAGGTGATAACTGACATCCGTTAGACATGGCACGTGGAACTAGAACAGTCTACTAAGTGAGCGAAATAAAGGGTTCAGTTCAACATTCCAACCACTTGAAGAAGGTTGGAGCGTACAACCGCCAAAACATTGTGATAAACACGAGGACAATAGTCTGAATAATGTAAATAGTGTACAACCAGTCAGTATTAGTAAATATGTCATCATTATCAGTGGAAGGAGCTGTTACTGTTGCACTCCCGATTGTCTAGAATGAAGAATATAATACTGAAATCTTTTGAGATTGTTTCACAGCTTTTGCCTGATCAATGACAGTTGCATTTTTTTTCTCAAGCAGTCACTGATGGATTATATGAGATATTATACTGCCAATAAAAAAAAAAAAAGATTATGTATAACCTCTACACTTTTCAGTATTGACAGCCCTGTAATTACAGTTTACATTCAAATGTTTTAGCACTTGCAAATATTTATATAGTCTTCCCCAACTTTTGCCAATGGACATCTAATAAATGCCTTACATCATTTGTTGGTATCACATCCAAGTTCTCCAAAGAGTATACCACTTCATGATAAGTTCCAAAATCAGAAATATATCCATTAGCAATATTATTGGTCCTGATTTGGTATCACAACTTTCCCACCACCATAAAGTGCTTCCTTGTGCCTTTTCTATAAATAATTTCATGGTAATTGCTCAGATGAACTTTCTTCTATGGTACCTAGACTTTATGAATTTAAGCTCTGTACTAGATTGGCAATAAAGTCTAAGTTGAGATGTCTTGATGTAATCATAAGTTTTATGCTAACAGTTTATTTTCTAACACTTCTCACTCCATGCTTTCCAGCTAACTTTGATCTTAAAAAAATTTAAACGTAATATCAATTGTTATCTACTGCCTTCTTGATTAATCTTCTATTGTTTGCTTGCATTAATAATGTTTCCCTTTTTTTATTTTATTCTTTTGCATTCAGTATCCCCTTGTGTCTTAGTGGATTTATATGGGTTGAAATGATTAAAAAAAATACATAGAAGCCAGTAACATGCAGAGATTTGGTGATGCCCAGTGTTAACTCCTTGATTATATGCCCCTATGACTCTAGCAAGGGGGCCTATAGGACCTAGTAGCGAGAAATGTGAAAAAGGAAGGCATTTCAAATATCTAAAAAATTGAAGAAACATGAAATAAACACTTTATTCAAATTAAATATAAGCTAAATTTTTATTTCACTTTTTTTTTTTTTTTTGGATGCTCTCCTGATATTAATGCACCCTCTGCCCCTACCCCTTCTGCATGCTACTGATAGAAGTAGTGATATAGTTTATGAGTACATTTAGTTGATCTGGAGAGTTTTGCTCAAGAACTCGAAAAGAAGATAATTACTTTCCCTCTTTCATAACAGAACCTGAATTAAGTCTGGGTTCAAACTATTCAGGTTACAAGAACATTGTTCAGCTGTTGAAAGCCAGTTAATTTTTTTTTTCTGTTTTAATAAATAGTAGTAAAAGTAGAATTTATTTCTTTAGTTTTTATTCAACAAAGACTTTGAAAATAAGCATGACAACAATCTATGTAACCTTTCAATGAGAAACAACATCCACAAACTTCAAATGAAAAAGTGACAAAGATTCTATACTGAGTGTCTTCTATCTCCCCCCCCCCCACAATAAGGTTCACCCTGTACAAGGCCCGGAGGCCACTCATGGTAGAGGGTTACATTAAGAGGTAGTTTATACAGATAGGAAGGGAAGACAATGGCTAACCCTAGACTTGAACAGGTTAAGATTGTAGTAATCAGGGAAACATCCTCTTGAGAGTCAGTTCCACAGAGCAGTGGTTCATGGGAAGAAACAGTCCAAGTGAAACTTACTTCTCACCAATGGAATCTGGAGGTAATGTGGGCGATTTGCTACAATATAAGTGGCATGTCAGTTTGTGGCCGTGAAGGTTAGAACTTGGTGGAACCAAGGAATGTAGTTTGTCTGAGGACTTTCCATAATTGTAGCAACATAGCAGCGAGAGACTTGCTACATACCACCCGTGAGAAAGAGGTTGGAGGGTGGAAAATCATTTCTTACCCAAAAAGACTCGGACACTTTTGAACTCTGAAGACTGGAAAGTGAGAACTGGGCAGCTTCCACCCAAATATAAAAATAGTATGCCATTTTCAGCCTGATGTGGTGTTTTATAAAGGCAGAGAGCCCCCCCCCCCACCATATATATATATATATATATATATATATATGAGAGAATATAATATATAAACTCTTCTTTACAATAATGTCCACCATATACAAGGCCCAAGAGCCACTCAAAGCATAGAGTTGCAGAATAAGTGGTAAAAATCACGGTCTATAAGGGTTAATCTTTGATTTGAGTAGATTAAGATTGTAGTGATAAGGGAAGCATCCTCTTGGGAGTTAATTCCACAAAGTAGCAGTTTGTGGAAACAAGCTATTCGAGTAAATCTCACCAATGGAATATGAAGGTTGTGTATAGCTTGACGGGTCTTAGCTGTGGAGGTCAGAACTGGTGGAACTTAGAAATGTAGTTCATCTGAACACTTTCCATGGTAATGACATTAGAATACTGAGAGGCTTGCAGTATTTTGTCTGTGTGGAAAGGGGTTGTAGGGTGGAAAATATTTTATCACCCACATGGACTGTGAGACATTTTTGAACTTTCTCAAGGCTGGAAAGTGAGTTCCCACCCAAATATGACAACAGTATGCTATTTTTGACCTCTTAGTATTAACAAAAACTTCATACTTAGCCACTTTCTAATATCTCTTTCATTTATTCAGTGCATTATTATTAAGAAGAGTGATTAATAATAAAATTACCACACAATTCTGTTAAATCAATTTAAAGAGTATGTTATAGTATTATTACTACTATTTTATAAAATCAAATTTGAAACATTTACAAAAATCTACTGATATTTAAAATGTTGTTACATATTTTGCTTAATTCTTATGGACTCTTTCAAGTTTTTTATAAATACAGATAATCTAATATATATTCACTTCTTTTTATTTAATGTTTACTCAAAATATCATGACACTTATCCATGAAAATATTTATAATGATACAGCTTGCTTAATTGAAGAAGCAGACATCTTTTAATAGCAACTGCTTCATTTTCCTCTTTACCATTAGTATATTTAGAATGAATATATAGCCGGCATTGTTTGGACAATTTAACCTCCTTTTTGTATACTTGGACTCTTCTCAAATTGTAGACAATAATTAGTTGAACTAAATTTATGAGATGGTCATGAAATGTTCTCAACACAACCAAGAAGGGAAAAAACATTATATAAATACCTGGTATTTCAATTTGTGCCACTGTTATACAGATGATTGTAATCTTAATTTATACAAATTTTAGACATATCTCAGCCAGATCTTTTAATCTACTAATTTGGTCATCTCTGTTAGTTATTGTCTTTTCTTCCTTTTTTTTTTTTTTTTTTTTCCAGTCATAAACTCATTGGAGAAATGATCTGGATATGTGTTCAAACTTTCTGTTTACTTTTTAAATTTTACTTCACGAGTTTCATTGTATTAAGGAATATTTTCTTAACTCCAGTTAAATGTATAAATTATGAAGTAAAATTGTGCTGAAAAGTTCTTGCCTTAAAATAAGACCCCCCCCCCAAAGTGTTTGATAAAGTATGGCACAAAGGAACTGATGGAAATGCCAGGAAAGCTCAGTTTATTTGGGAAGGATATTAGAATCATCCAGAATTTATAATGGGGGGCAAAAGACCTGCATGCGAATAGAAAATGAATCCAATAAATATACAAAAAAATAGAAAGGAGCATAAGACAAGGGTGTGTCTTCTCACCAGACTTATTCAATCTTTACAGTGAGGTGATCCTGAGAAACTTAGAAGTCCTACCAGGATTCATTATTGCTGGCCACAATCTTAAGAATATAAAATATACAGATGACACAGTGTTGATAACAGACATAGAAATGAAGATATAGAATCCTCTTCAGAAGGTAGTAAAGAAAAGGAGTAAACATTATTTGTAAGAAGGTAAAATGTATGGTTGTCAGCAAAAGAAAGGGACCAGCATGTAGATTAAAAACTGGAGATACAAAAATTAAGAAAATTTAAATATCTGAGAAATGTTTTAACAGAGGATGGAAAATATAATACAACACCAAAATCCAAATACGCATTGGAATAGTGAAAACAGAATATTAAGAAACAAGAACATTTCCTTTAAAACTAAGAAAAGTGCTGAACTGCTATGTAATATCAGTCCTCCTATGTGGCAGTGAATGCTGGACCATCTCCCAACAGATGAAGAAAAGACAGGAAGCAACAGAAACATGGTTTTACAGAAGGATGCTGAGAATACTGCAGATGGAAAATGTGAGCAACAGTGAAGTTTTAAAGAAAGTGAAAACAAAAAGGACATTTATACTTAAAATCAGAAAGACAATTGAAATTTGTAGGCCAATTATTTTTAAATTTAAATAACTAGGAAGTGTCTTAAGAGGATAAAAAAGTGTAACACTGAAATTCGAAAGCCGCATCAGTATAGCTAAAGATACATTCCAAAAGCTAGGTTATTAAGAAACCAAAAAAACAAAAAAGAATACTGAACTGTTATGTGATATCTGTCCTCTTATATGGCAGTGAATGCTGGACAATCTCCTCAAAGATGAAGAAGAGACTTTAGGCAACAGAAATGTGGTTCTACAGAAGGATGCTGAGAATACCATGGACTGAATATGACATAAACGTGAGCAATGACTAAGTTTCAGGGAAAAAGAAAAAGTTTTTTTTCCTGCAAAAAATTAATATAGTTTTATATGAAAAAAAAATTTGCAAGACATTAATCTCTTTAGATTATCATGAAAAATACTATGTATATTAACTTCTAAGACATTTTAAAATATTTCCATAATGATAATTATTAATTATTGTCTTCATACCAATTGTAACTGATGCTTTTTTTTTTGGACACCAAGTGACAGAAAGTCATAGTTCTCCTCAATCTTCTGACTAATTTTTAGGAATACTGTTTGGATGATTTTGACTTGTCATTTTCATTATCCACTTCTTTGGCAAGTTTTCTATGTAATTTCCTACCCTTTTCTCTTTAAATTTTACTATATGTGTTCTATTCACTTTGTTTACAATGCTTTTAGCTTGGATTGGATTATCCATTTGAATTCAAGGCTAAAAAAGAATTTTACAAATTTTGTTTTTCTCTGACAGATTCTGGTTTGTGTGTATCCCATTAGTTTTCATTGTCAAATTCTAGTTGTTAACATCAAACAACCCGTGAATCAACATTTCCTATCCACTTTTACCTGTGTTTCTTGTTCTTCTCCTGTAGTGAGTTATCATATTCACTTATATGATCAACTGTCTAAACTCTATCTCCACACATTTAATATTTTGTTGTGTCTTCTCTATGTTGACCTTTGTAGAATTGGGTCTTATTGAAGTGTTTTTGATAATCGTGACTTGAAATTGTTTCGTTTCTCAATTGTAATTCATTCTATTTGTTTCTTGATCGCTTGTAGAACTGTACCTGTTAACATTTGTAGAACAGAAAACTTACTTTATAATGGGAGACTACTCTTTATAGCTTCTTTAAGAAGTTACTTCCCTTGGAAGATTTCCCGTCAAGTTTAATTACTTGATTCAGAATAGAAACATTTTTTAGAAATACATTTTCTTAATGTTAGAAATACATGAAATATTTGCTCAAGTTTCATTTTAATTTTTAATGTTTTAAGTTTCTTTTTCATTATTTAGTTTTTCATAAAGTTAATACACTATTTTCTTCTTAAATCATTTAAAAAAGTTTCAGTTGCAAGGATTTTTTTTTTTGTAAAGCTTAAAAATTACTTTTACGTTTCCAGCCAGGGCAGATGACGTTGTTCCTGAGGCTCCACCAACCACACCAGCAGCCCCTGCAACAACAGTAACCCACAATACCTCAACATTCCAACGACCCACCACACCCCGACCACTTACTGATCCAGATTCACCGTAAGTATAAGTATTTAAAATTTGAACTGAAAGAAAAAAACAATTTTTGCAGTTATACTGAATTAAGAGAAAAGGAAGAAATAAAAAATAATAAAATTACTCAACTGTTTATTTTCAACCTAAAATATTTTTAGTGTTCAAACAAAGCAAAGGATTCTCTTAACTTTGGGTGATGAATATTCCTTTTCGGCTCATATTTTTAAACTTTGGTTTTACATAAAAATTATTCTATGAACAAAATAATAAAAATAAAATAAAAAGTAATAAATTCAACGAATAAAATCATTCTCAAAAACGTTAATACTCTAAAAAAGTCTATTTCGACTCATACTTTTTGGAGCTGTAATTTTCTTTTTAAACTGACATGTAATAGTTATTTCCCCTTATATTTATCATTTGAACATAAGAAAAAGTAGTAAAACATTTTTAAATCTTTTTATTTAAGAGACAGAACGAAAAGGAAAAATAAGAGAGAGAACGAAAAGAAAGAAAGAGAGAGAACAAAATAAAAAATAAGATAAAAAAAGTAAAGAAATTTTTTAAATTTCTTTACTTTTTTTTATCTTAATTTTGTTCTTTGTTTTTTGGTTTTCTTTTTGTTCTCTCTCTCTTTTTGTTCTTTATTATTTTCCCTTTTCGTTCTCTCTCTTATTTTCCCTTTTCGTTCTCTCTCTTATTTTCCCTTTTCGTTCTCTCTCTTATTTTCCCTTTTCGTTCTCTCTCTTATTTCTCCTTTTCGTTCTCTCTCTTATTTCTCCTTTTCGTTCTCTCTCTTATTTCTCCTTTTCGTTCTCTCTCTTATTTCTCCTTTTCGTTCTCTCTCTTATTTCTCCTTTTCGTTCTCTCTCTTATTTCTCCTTTTCGTTCTCTCTCTTATTTCTCCTTTTCGTTCTCTCTCTTATTTCTCCTTTTCGTTCTCTCTCTTATTTCTCCTTTTCGTTCTCTCTCTTATTTCTCCTTTTCGTTCTCTCTCTTATTTCTCCTTTTCGTTCTCTCTCTTATTTCTCCTTTTCGTTCTCTCTCTTATTTCTCCTTTTCGTTCTCTCTCTTATTTCTCCTTTTCGTTCTCTCTCTTATTTCTCCTTTTC
>OZ010579.1:117980509-118253009 GCA_963932145.1 Acanthosepion lycidas
TCAATCAATAATTTCCAAGTTCTCTTTGAATCTCGAAGTTTGCATTGAAATATTTAACTATTTGGTGATTAACAATCTTGCTGAAAGTCATAATTCTAACGATTATCTTAATTTCTTGACAAGGTTAGTTTTATATGAACCTTTGCACACAGTCCAAACTGATCTGTTAATGATATCTATTCCTTAAACTCTGAATTTAAATAAATCTGAAGACATGATACTGGGTTTATTGATTTTATTCTTTACCCAACAGAATAAATTCCATTATATCTATCTATATCTCTGAGATGAGGTTATTATGATTACTTGCATTATTTACATTATTCGGATTGTTATCCTCATCTTCATTGCCATATTCATAACATTTTGGCCATTGTACATCTAGTTCCACATGCCATGCATCTTCCAGATGACTCAGTTATTTCCCTTTAACTCAACTCTCCAAGTTTTAGTTTACCACTGCTGTGGCTTGATACTGAACTCATAACTCTTTGGGTTTAGTCACTGGATCTAACCAACATCTTTATCCACTGGGTCATGTGGATAAAGATATATTTGGTTAGAGTTGTGAGTTCAATACCAGGCCACAGCAGTGGTGAACCAAGAAACTCGAGAATTGAGTTAAAGGGAAATAACTGAGATATCTGAAAGAGGCATGGCACATGGAATTAGAACTATCTACCCCTGTGGAGGAAATAAAGGGTTCAGTTTGAAATTCCAGTCACCTGAAGAAGGCTGGAGCATACAACAGCTGAAACATTGTGAATGAATATGGCAATCAAGATGAGGATAACAGTCCAAATAATGCAAGTAAATTTCATTGTAATTAGAAAATCTGCTGTTCTATCTTACTGTCAATACGAATAAATACAAAAATGCACATTTATGTTATTTTTCAGTAATTATGTTTTCTTGTCTATATACTAACATTTCTAAGAATGAGTTTATGGTTGCTATTATGGCGGGGTTAGTTTTTGTTCATGTTTTTAACTGAGTCTATATGTAGATTCAAAATTAATAATACAAGCAAATGAAAAAAAGAATTCACTTACATCTGAGAGAGACCAATTTGATAATTTTTTTTTTAATGAAAATGCAACCAAAATTCTAACCTAAACTTTATCATCAGGAAAAGAAAACACATCCCTGTCAATGTTTTAAAAAAAAAGACAATCGGTGCATACTTTTATTCCAGAAAGCTGAATTGGTTTAAATAAATACCCAGAAAACCATGTTTCAGAATTTGCAAAGATTATTTTAAAATAATAAAAAAAAAAAAAAAAAATACCTTTCTCTTATCTTTAAATGAAGATAAGGATTCAGGTTTCAATGCAACAATTGAATTTTCACAAATTTAATCATTTAACAAGCTATAGTTAGATTTTGATATGAGAATCAATTTTTGCTTCATAAAATCAATACGAAATATATTTTTGTTTAGTGAAGACATTATCATCTACACTATCAAATACCATTTATACTAGTGTACAAGTCATTTTTATCACGTATAGGGTGATTCCTAATTGTTTTGCATTCATTTTTACCTCTCCAGAAAAAAAAAACTTTTGTTTAGTACTACCAGTCACCGAAAATACATTCTTCTGTACTGTTATTGGTCTTTTGTGCAATTCTCGAGCCAGACTCAAAAGTCATGCCCGTCATAGGCATGCTGATAATTAGTTTGTAGTCATCAGAACCTCATACATCAAACTAGATGGGAGAGTCCATTATTTATTTTTATATATATATATATATATATATATATATATATATATATTTAGTATCTATATATTGTCTCTATAAAAATAACATATGAACAGAAAATATATTAAAATAATTGTCAGACTTAGTCCATTTCATAATAGATATTTTAAGTAAGACGTATTCTTGCAGAAACATTTTCTTTATTCAATTCATTTTTGTTTTAATCAATTCATCCCAAAATAATTACAAGAAAGAATAAATTGGAGATGTTTATAAATTTGTTTTTTTTCTTTTTTTTCCAATAAGAGTAGATAGGTTCACCTATTACCCAGTTCACACTTCTTCAAACAATTTGACAATAGTAATAATTAGTAACAATTTTGTATGGACATTTAATTTATCATATTAGTTCATACTCCATCCCCATCTTTTCAACAAGAGTAGAGATTTATCCTTTGTTTTGTTTAGGGTTGGGTTTTTAGTTTCTTTTGAAGTTTTTTTTTATTTTTTTCATTTTCTTTCACTCCCAGTAGTCTATTGCATCTTGGTGACATTATCACCTTGCCTGGGGTAAAATGATTTTAAAAATAAAAATTCTCTTGTCGGTATAGAGCTATACAGTGGGAAGGTATAATGTCTACTCATTCATAATTTGTACCAAATAGATCAAATGGAAATAAAAAGAATAAATCTTGATTTTATTTTTTTCTCATGAAAGAAGTAGTTAGGAAAAGGATATTTATTTTCTTTTTCTTTTTTAATTTCTAGGTATCTAAAACTTTTATTATTATTCTCCTTCAGTTTTAGATATTTGAAGTAGCAGGTAAAAGCTAAATAAACAATAAATTTACATCCTGGATGTTGGGTTGCTTGCTGTTTTAGATATTTAAACTGATATAAATAGAACAGGAAAACCAGTTATTTATAGGTTGAAAATAGGCAAATATCTCTGTAGAAAATGCTAAAATGTTGTTTGTCGGAAAAAGAAACTTTTCTTGGAACCAAGTGAAACATATCATTTAATCCAGAGAAACCATAGTTTTCATTTTAGAGTCTGAAGCAGAAACATTAAAGTAACAAACAATTCGACAATAGTAAATTAGTAACAATCTTATATAAACATTTAACTTATCATATTTGTAAAAGTAAATATAGTTTGTATCTTTACAAAACTTATAAAATATATGTATAACCACTTTAATGTCTCTCTTCAGAAAAATGTAAACAATATCACATTTTTTTAGCTTTCAAATGTCTTATTTTCCGTGTGAATAGAAATTGCTTTAGAAGTGATGTAATTAATATAAATAAACAATCTGCATTAGCTATTATAAATGGTGAGAAAAATAACTTGAAGATTTTATTGGACAAAGTTTTAGAAGATTTCACTCAGAACTTGTATTCATAACAGATTAGTAGCATCAATTTAGATCAGGGCTTTTTAACCTGGGGCCCATGGATGGATTTCAAGCAGTCTGTGAAGTTTAGATAAAAATTAACATTTATATTCATTATACGGGGGCACCTCAAGGTGGTGTAATGGTTAGCAAGCTTGTCTCACTAGAACAATTATGACTGAGTGGTGAGTTCGATCCTCACTGGGTGCCCCATACTTGTGTCACATCTAAGCTACACTTGGAAAATCACTATATTTCTTATACAGCCTTTGTCCCAATCAATGGTTTCCCATTGAAAGAAATAAAAACAAAAACGCACCCAGCCGCTACTTAGTGTCCAACCATTAGTTGCCTTTTCACTTGCTGTTAAGTCCATGTTTACCATTTAAACCATCTTTAATCACTCCATAAGTGCATGTGTTAATTCTCATTTTCACACTTTATCTCAGCTTGATTATCTTCTCATATATTGCTGGGGATTAATTGACCACAATTTCTTTCAAGTGTAGCTGGCTGAAAAATGATGTTTTTGCACTGTGCATTTGGGTGTAGTATAGAGAAATGCATGCACACGTGTCATAAGAAAACAGTCAGACTTTAAGTATCTGCTTGTCTGTCTGCCTCTGAAGTTTTAGTTTTTATAGAAGTTGTTGACTCAATCAGCCCATGTCTCAAAAATGGTTAAGAACCACTGGTTTGGATGATGAGCAAAATCAGAATTGGAGGTAACCAAAAAGCTGCTGCCAGAAATGAAAGTCTCATGAATTTTATGTTTAGAGAAATCCTTGGAATTTCTAAATGATATGTAAATCTTCTAATCTGGTTATAATAATTATGTCTTGTATTCATTACCCAATTATATTGCGTAAATGTTACTTAACAATTTTCTGTTTTCTTCATTAAATATAATTAATTATAAAAAATATTTGTTTTTGTTAAGTTCAAAAGTTTTAACGGGAGATGGTATTTTCTTCTATATTTCTCTATAAAGATAGTTTTTCATGTAATTTTCTATGAAGATTACTAAATACCTCAGTTTGTTAATGAACAGTGATTTGTAAATGTATTTTAGGTGCAGGGCACTTGAAAGCATAGGTTTTGTTGAGTCATCTCTACTTACCCATTAACTGTGAATACGTATTGATTGTATCCAGCAGCAACTTTGCTGGATGATTGCTTTTAATGGATTTCATACATGATGGTAATGTTTACTCACTATCAAAAATGATCTATACTAATGGATGGGTTAGCTAGCCAGTTGTCAATTTTTTAGACTGGGTTGACTTTCTGAAGAGTTTTTAGAATTGTTTTTCCAGTTCTTGAATTTTGTTTAAATGGGCTAAGAACATCAATTTCTTGTCTTTTTTTACAGGTCTCTTTTCCATGAAAGATTAACATTTTTATTTTCACATTTACAATTTTGCAGTTTACGGAAAACATTTGCCAACTGATTTACAGTAATGCCTGAAATCACATTAGTTATTTTAGCTATACTTAAAACTAGGTACATTAAACATTTTTTACAGATTATTTCTATCACAAATACAAATAAAGTTATAAATTTTTTAAAGTGCACACAAACTTTATGAACACCCTGTATAAATCATGTTCTTGATTTGATTTTTATTATCATTTCACCCCAAACAAGGTGATAATGCAAAGAGCTACTGGGAGTGAAAGAGAATCAGAATTTAGAAGAGACTGGAAACTCAATGTTAAACAGGAAACAAGAGATAAACTTCTACTCTTGTTCAAAAGACAAGGAAGGAGTGTGAACCAGGCAATAGGTGAACATATCTACTATTATTTTTATCGTATATAGTGGCTTCTACTCCTTATGAAATTTTCATCAGTAATCCTCAGGAAGCTGGTCATTCCATTTGTAATCCCAAATTCTATGTAACAAATCTGAGATGTTTGTCAGCTTTTGAAAACAATATCAAGTTTTTTTCTAATAGCTCTTGGTAGTACTTCTCAAGCTGAGCATACTAAAAATGCAATACTTAGCAATTTTATTTACCATATCATTAATTTGAAGGAATGAGTATGAGACTGGTTTCCTCCAGAAGTGATAAGGACTTGGCATTCAAGGAGGAATCATGCATTCAGTTGTTCTTCTCTTTCATCAACTTTTGCACTTAAGATGTAAGGGAAAATATAATTTGCATCTGAGAAGCATTAAGGTTTTACGGCATTGATTTTAGTATCTAGAATAAGATGAGTAAACAAGGAAGGAAATGAAATAGTGATTGTGATAAGGTTACAAATGATTATCTACAGTATACATCTTCCAAAGAATATTGATACTCAAAATCATTGCTTGAGGAAATGTGGGTCATATTAATTTTGTCGCAACAGATAACTCTTAGTTCATTGAGTTCTTAAATAGCCTTTTCAGATCAAGACTTTCATATGGATGTTATGCTTGGTGCCAAACTCATTCAGAAAATCTAAACTGTCAGCTGTATACAATTACTCACTAAGATCAATGGTGAGAAAAGGCTATGAGTGAGTAAAGCCTGAGGTTCTTGACAAAGATCATCTAGCTTTGAACTTTGTAGATTGTTGCTACAGATTCACAAAAAAGGATTGTACCAAATAACAGAAATCACATCACTTGCAACAACTAAAATGGATAACACATGTTATTCATAAAAATAATGATATAATCAAGATGTCGAAATTCCACACTACTTCAAACAAAAGGTTAGGAAGGAAACCCCCATCAATACTGGAAAGAACAATAGCAGCTACTGAACTTGTGAAACCTGTTTTCATAAAAAAAAAAAAAAAAAAATTAATAAATTTAAACCAAAAGCAGTACTGGCTGCTCAGTCAATGAATGGCAAATGTTCCCTTGTAGGGAAACAGCTAATATTACCATTACCATCCTGTGTAAATTTCCCCACCCATAATCAATTCTTCAGAGCAGACACCATGAATTTGAGATGAGAAGGACCCACCAATAAAACCTGAAGCCTGAGTCACATATAATCTATACTCTTTCATAGTTTTGTTGCTGATAAAACTTTTGTGTCTTCTAGTATTGATTAAAGCCTTTACAGAAAATCTCTTGAAGGCTGTATCCATGATAACCCATGACATGCAAACAGGGGTGACTGCACAACAGTGTTGACTAAGTCTGGGAGAGCAAATGCTTCTTAGCTGGACCTGCATGCTTTAGCAAAGTGGCCTTATATTTATTTATTTTTCCCGTTATTTATTGCAACTTTTACAGGACATTTAATTCTTGGTTGGAAAATGCAGCCATAGAATGAAGACTGAATTCAAACAGCCATAACTATAGGGTTGACTTCAAGAAGAGTAGGTTTAGTACATAGTTCAACCAAATGTTGCAGCATTAAGTATAAATTGCATTATTTTATAATTTGTATAAAATCAGATTATTACTGAATTAATCTCCAAAAAATAAATTTTAAAAGTATGCTATTTAATCATTAATTTTATTATAGCAAGTTCAAATATTCATTTTCATTTTAAATTTAATCCAAAAATTATCACACATATGTGGAAAATACATTTTTTTACTTAATTATGATTATTTCAAATCCTAATTATTTCTCTCTGTATATCCTTGCTTGAACCAGCTTCTAATGTTCTGGAGTGAGAGGCTTGGGAATAGTAGTCATAGCTCGGGAAGGCACAGTCCTATGGGTAAAAGAGAAACTCGGAGAAGTTCCACCACGGAATTAGTGATTGAGCGACGCTATATCAAGCCTAATTTGTTACCTCTTCATCACTGAGAACCGTTGGTACAGTTGGTATGGCGTTTGCCTCCTACCTTAACTGTTCAAGTTTCAATTCTCGGTAATGGATGCACACTGCTGATGAATCCCAAATATAGGACGAAATGGCTGTCCAGTGCTTTCTGCATTCTGTTGAGGTTTCTTCTAGACTCAATGAATTACTTAATTATGATTATTTCAAATCCTCCTAATTATTTCTCTCTCTCTCTCTCTCTCTACACATATATATATATATATATATATATATATATATATATATATATATATATATATATATATATATATATATATATATATAGGGCACATGGCCGAGTGGTTAAGAGTATGAGATCCGGGTTTGAATCTCACCACGTTTGATTTGTCAGGATGGAGACTTCTTGATGTTATCAGTCCAGAAGGGGACAATCCCAGTGTGTGGCACCTTTGAAAAGTGCTTGAAAACCATACCACAGGTTGACCCAAGCCATGTGAGTGAAATTGGGTAGAAGGAACACTTTGGGGCCGATGGTAGCTGAGCTAGCTTGAATTCACAAGTCATCGTGACCAAGGGTTTGAGTGTGCTGATATTGTTCAGATTGTTGATCATGCTAGATAACATGCTCTCTCCCAGAAACTGTAACTAAGGTCTGCTCAGCATAGTTGCAGTATAAAGCACAGGTTGGCTCTGTGAGTGTTTTCGAGTAAATGTCTGCAACCTGAGTAGATGGGTGTCCTTGAATACTAGTGGCCAGCTATTATATATATATATATATATATATATATGAGCATGTGTGCAGGTGGTATAATGCCTAGTGGTTCAAAAGAAAAAATTGACAAGCTGCGTTTGCGATCTGATTGAGTGCATTACATTCATTTTCACACAACTACTATTGGGAAAGGTATGAATTAATCTCTTCTAGCTTTGGGTTAAAGAGCAGGGCAGACTGGATTATTTAGCCTTGATTGGTAACCAGACTAGGAGTATAAATTCAAAACCTAAGGGGGCTATTTTGAAACTATGGCACACTGTGCACCAATTCTATTATTATTTAATCCAAAAACTGATCGTTCCCTACCAACCATTGTCACTATAATCTAATATGTGTGGATAGTCAGGTGGTTCATTTCTAAGAATTTGTTAGGCCTTCATATGTTGTAATTGACAGGAGAGTTCTGACATATGTATACACACAAACACAATTTTAAAAAAGCCTGCATAGCGACCTATTGCTTAATTGGTTTTCACCAAAAAGATCCTCTGACTGTAAGTGCTAATATTAGGTTGGTGCAAAAATAATGACTTAATAATGTCGTTTTTTGACGTATTTTCTAACGTCAAAAAACGACATTATTACGTCATTATTTTTGCACCAACCTAATATATAGATATTGATCACATTGTGTCTTTATATTTTACATCTTATGTACCATTTAAGTGAAAATGCCTCACTGCCTCTTGCTTTCCTGCCTGTTAGAAGTCCTCTTCTGTTGTTCCAGTTTTTAAGAACTCAGGTGAAATACCTGACCCTTTCAACTATCAGCCTATTCGTCTTCTACCTCTTTCTGTGAAACTACTATAGGCCCTACTCAATGCTGACTTGGTTAAGCATCTCACATTGCTGGGCCTTCTTTCAGACAAACAATATGGCTTCCGTTTCTCTAGGTAAACTGCTGTTGTACTGACAATAATTGCAGAAAGTGTCTATCAAGTTCTAGATAAGAAAGGTGAAGCAGTTTGTTGCTTTGGACATCTCAAATGCTTTTGACAGGGTTTAGCATACAAGTCTTTTGCACACATTGAAAAGTTATGGTGTCTCAGGCTAAATTTTTGAACTGATCCACTCTTTTTTTTATCAAATCATAAAATGAAAGTTGTCCTGAACGACCACTCTTCTAGATCCCTTCGCACTGATGCAGGTGTCCCCAAGGTTCTATCCTTGGTCCTACTTTGTTTTTAATTTTCAATAACGACCTTCTTGATGACATCAGCTCTCAACTTGTTATCTCTGCTGATGACAAAACCATTTACTCTTGTCTCAATAGTACATCTGATCAGTTCAATGAGGTCAAATTAAAGGCTGATGTCAAAAACAACTGCCAGTCTGTTGTTAACTGCAGCAAAGAAAGGCTTGTTAATTCTAATGCCTCCAAATCTAAACTGCTCCCTGTTAATCAGCTGAGAGACCCCTTTCTGCTTTCCATCAGCATGGCTGATGCTAATTTCCAGGAAAGTGACTTGTTGCACCTTCTTGATCTAACATTCTCAGCTAATATGAAGGGGGAAAGACTATATTGAATCTATTGCAAGGTCCGCTGCTAAAAAAGTTGGTTCACTGTATCAAGCGAGACAATTTTTCTCCCCAGAATCTATCTTGCATATCTAAGTCTACCATTTGTCCATGCTTTGAATATTGCTGCCATATATGGTCCAGAGCTCCTAATTTATATCTATAGATCCTTGATAAAATCCAAAAAAGAATCAGCAGTCCTATTGGTCCTGGCATCTTAGCCTAAGTCACTTTCCCCACCACTGTAAAGTTGCCACCCTGCATTTTTTCTAAAAATACTTTCATGGTTTGGATAAGCTCTTCATAATGGTACCTAAACTTTTATGAATTTAAGTGCAGTACTAGATTGGCAATGAAGTCTCACCAATATACAGTTGAGTTCGCTAGATGTAACTGTAAGAACTATCGAAACAGTTTCTTTTCTAGCACTTTTCACCTGTTTAAATTCCTTCTGGCTTCATGCTTTCCAGCCAACTTTGATCTTCAAAAATTTAAATGTATTGTCAGTCGTGATCTGCTCTCCTCCTTATTACTGTTCTTTTGTTCCCGCTCCTTAGTAATTGTTTGTTTTCTAATTCTTCCACACCCAGTAACCCCTTGTCTGTTAGTGTCTTTACTGCTTTGCTTGGGGTGAACTTGCTTAATATATATATATATATATATATATATATATATATATATATATATATATATAATCTCAGTGTCAAAAGAGAATATAAGAAGAAAATTAAGGATGGGAAAACCATGACATTCTACACATGTGCACATACACACACTAACAAAAAAAAGAAAAAAACACATAAATTATATTTTTAATATAAAAATACCAAAAATGAGAAAAATCACTGATACCTCCTGACAAATGGGCCAAACGATTAAAAAAAAAAAAAAAAAGTCTGTCTGCGAAACTCCTCTGGAGTCGATCAGATAAGTGACAAATTTTATATTTGTATTAATCATATATATATATATATATATATATATATATATATACATACACACACACACACACACACACACACATATCAGCCTAAGGTGGCAACCAGTCTAAGAGAAAGAAAAATTTGTATTCAAACATGTTTTGCATATACATGCTATGAAGTATAAGAGCATTCATTGCATCAAAGCTTGGTTTGTCCATTCCCTGCAACTGACGTCCTGGACCTGACTTTTCCTTTGAATCCTTGTTGAGAGGGTGGATCTAGGCCTATACAATCCCTTAACTAAAAATAAATCTATATGTCATTTCTTGAAAGGGACAATCATTATCCCTTGTAAATGTGGAGAGAAAGATATTTGGAACCTGTTGATTGATCGAGTGTCTCATAAAATATCTACATACTTTGATCATTAAGCAAAATGAAACAACAAATATTATAAAACCTATTTTCTTTGTTTATTTGCTAATTATCATGTAACATTTGCTTTTCACAAACTGTTTGAATTGTAACATGTTCAGTTAGATACAGTTTTAGTAAAGACTTGTTTTTTGTTCATTCAAATCCTGCGATATATATATACACACACACACACACACACACACACACACACACAATGTGTATTTGATATAAGGATAGCAGCTGTTGTATTTAAATTTGAGTCTCTGTAGCCAATAACTGAGGAACTACATTATTAATTTGGGTAACTTCTGCTCTTAAAATTGTCAAATAAAACCTATTCTAATGCACTTTACATTTAATGATTTCTCTGCTGATCTCTTTTCTCTGTGTGTATGCTCAGATTAATTTCCTTTTCGTCAGATATTGACTGTCATTTTACCCATTGATAAGGTTATCTAATCCTTGGTGTGGAATGTCACTTTTCAGATTTGCTGAGAATTTGTGCTTGCCTGTTTATGAACTTGAAATATAACTACGAAGGTCAACAGTAATTTTCTTTTCTGTTTGTTCTCTGCCAGTACATTGGAAAGATAATGATGCTGAGAATAAACACTAAGGAGATGATTGTTCAAAGGGCTGCAAAGGGAACTGAGATTTGTTGTTTGGAAATAAGAAAAAAACAAACTAATTAACAAAATTGTTTATTAGGAAAAAAAAATTAATTGCTATGTGTTGTAACCTAGAGAAAATTACTGAATAGAATAATCACACGAAGGTTGGTAATGAACGATAATACTTAGGACAAAAACAACACATAAGATTCACCAGCGGTGTGTAGAAGTAGTAGTCAACTGCTAGAAGTGAATCAAGTGAATTCCACAATGAATCTCCAACTGCAGAATATCTACCAATGCTGAACTGCAGAATATCTACACAAGGCTGAATTTAATGTGCGGTATCTGAGCCTGTAGGCTTGGCCAAAAATTCCCGATAGACCCCATATAAAACCGGGTTAGGTAAATGTTTCCTGAGACTAGACTCTACCCTTCAACATAGCCTTGTCTAGGGATCCTCTCTGCCCGGAGACAGAAAATTTGACCAGCACTACTGGAGACAAATCTCCAACTACAGACCAACATACAGTATTTACTACTGTATTTATGTGAATGGGAACATACCCATTATTGTCCGTAGGTATGCTACAACACTGGTTATACTGAATATTATTATCTACTGTAACTAAATAATGGAGATGTTTGTCTGTGGTGAAGATATTATGGAGATGTTTGTGATTATTATCCTTACTTGATGTAGACACTAGATTCAGATAAGAAAAGGTGTGGGGAAATGCATTTAGAGAGATGAGTAGTTACACATGTTAAAATAATTCATGTGTTGGGAGAACATTCATCTTTTCCATCACTGTTCATTGATATAAAGTATTATTTATTTCATTATAATCATATTAATTGTTTTTTTTAATGTGGCATGTACACTGATAACTTTCTTTAAAATTATGTAAATGTCACTGATACTGAATATATATTTCATCAGAACTCCCATAGTTAAACAGCCAAAAGTTCTTTTTTGTAAGGCAAGCTTTTCTGGAGTTGCATGGAAACAAAAGAAGACATTTATACTTAACATCAGGAAGAGACGGTTGAAATTTCTAGGGCACATAATGAGAAAAGAGGGTTTAGAAAATTTGATACTCAGGACAGATTGAAAGCAAGAGGGAAAGAAGAAAACAATACATAACCCACCTAGCAATCTTGTGTAAATGGATAACAGAACAAGATATAAGAAATAACAAAAAAGACAATATTTATTAAGAGCTACAAAGGACAGGAAATTGTGGAGAGCCATGATCCCCAACATCCTAAAGGGACACAGCACATAGATGAAGAGAAAGGATATAATTGTCAAAGTCATAAATATTTTTTCTTTTCAGATTGCAAAAAGAATTTCAAACTAGACTTAATTTTGATTGTAATTTGCAAATCTTAGACTTTTCAATATGAGATAATATACAACATGAATATAGAACAAAGAAAGTTTCTATTTACATGAGTACTTTTTTAACTATTAGGTTGGTGCAAAAATAATGTCGTTTTCTCACATATGTTACTATGTGAGAAAACGACATTATTTTTGCACCAACCTAATATATAATGTGACGTTATTTTTTAAAACTATTCTAATAATGTATACAGTGTAACCCGGATATAAGAGAGATTTTCTCTGGTCCCAAATTAGAGCCATACTTACCTAAACAAAATAGACTAAAGCCGGATATAAGAAAAACCCAGATATAAGAGACTTCTTCTCCGGTCCCGACAACTCTCTTACATCTGGGTTGCACTGTATCTATCAACCCCTGGTAATATAAAGAGGATTTAGATGAAAGAATACAAAATAGAAAAATGATGCTGGAAATCTAAAGCAGGATTTAAAATTCCATTCTTGAAACCTATTGAATCTGAGTTTCTAAAATTTTTTTCAGGTGCCTTCTGTTAATACAAATTATCAATATTTATCAATCAATCAGCACCTGATGGAAGATGATGTATAGGTTGTTATCTGTCAGATAAATTGCCACAAGCCTTACAACCATATCACGTTGAGACATTGGTTCCCGTACAATCACTGAAGTTAAGCAATGTTGAGCCTGGTTAGTACCTAGATGAGTGACTGCTTGGGAAAACCAGATGCTGTAAGCTTGCATGTGCAGGTGGTGTAAGGGATAATGGCTTGGAATTTTTAATCAGAGGGTCGAGTTTGAATTCCAGTTCAGTTTATTATATTTATTTAAGTGCAAACACCCTTGGGGGATGGGAAAAAAAATTCTTAAAATTTAAAAATATTTTTTTGGCTTTAAATAACCAGCAAAAGGTTGATAAACTGTAAAAATCAATCAATCAATCAAGAAATTCATAACTTAGAAAGCAAGGTAAAAATAAAGTTTTAGGCTATCAACTGATTGAGGCTTGTCCTTACCAGGATATCCCTGTAATATTTCTTTAAATGATGCTGCTATTTTTACAATTGCTGAGTGGGAGGGAATCTTTTTGTATTGGAAATGTACATACATAACTGTTTATATTTCTTTGTATGCAGATAAATTAAGATTTGTATACAAGATATTGTAACAACAGTGATATAGCATTTTGCTTTCAAATTATTTTTTACAATTATTTGTATCAAAGAATATTTTTCTTTTAATCATTTTACCCTAAGCAAAGAGCAGGTTTCAGGAAGACAGAAGATGGCAATTAGCATTGCATTTGAATTTTTGAAGATTGTAGTTGACAGGGAAGCAAGAAATCAGAAGGGAATTACACAGAAGTAGGAGAAAAGAAACTATTAGAATAGAACATATGGTTGCATCTAGCTTGTTCAGTAGTAAAATGATGAGACCTAACTGCCAATCTAGTAGCATGCTGAAATTCATAAAGTTGAAGCACAAAGAAGAAGAGTGCATCAGAACAATTGCCATGAAAAAATATAAGTTCTTTACATTTTTTCAATAGAAATGTTTTTAAAAAATGTTTAATTTAACCAGTCACAACCATAGGTGGATCATTTCTACTATCTTCACATCAACATTTCTCAAAGAAACAAACGCAAAAGGATTGCAAAGGAATTGAATTTAAGGTGCCATCAACAAATACATATTTTTATTGAAATTGGTTCATTGTTGTTGATAGTTGTCAAAAGAAAAATCTGAGTTCTCAATTGAAAGAAGCAGTTACTATCAATTTTTAAGGTCGTTTGGCTTCTCTTGTTAATGACATCATGTTGGCATTTAATAAAATTAAAGCAATAAGTTTTCTGTTTCTCAGCTTAAAGTAAACTTTTACAGCTAATCAGTGTAGTTCATTATTTTTTATTAGCCAATTCTGTTTGAAAATTGAGCATAACAGCCATGTCTCTCATTACACTGTTCTGAAGAATAATATTTTTCATCTCTGATCTTTCTCAATGCATCTGTATAATCCAGTTGACACGCATTGAAGCAACTAATGACCTTCTAGAAACCTTTCAATCATTTAATAATGGTTATTAAAAAATTAAAGAAATTTTATTTTTTCTCTTGAAAAGTGACAGTTGGTAGATTTTAATACTCAAACCGTCCTATTAAAAAAAATTACAAGTGATTTTATTTATTTATTTTTTTAAAGACT
Source organism: Acanthosepion lycidas (assembly GCA_963932145.1). Classification (NCBI taxonomy): domain Eukaryota; kingdom Metazoa; phylum Mollusca; class Cephalopoda; order Sepiida; family Sepiidae; genus Acanthosepion; species Acanthosepion lycidas. The sequence continues at coordinate 117,995,169 of OZ010579.1, forward strand.
TTCATACAGGTTAAATTAGAAATAAAGCATTATATACACATTAAGTTATCAAATTAGCCACATGTAAGCACACAATTTGCTCTGTTTTTCATTACACTGTAATGATAAACTTTGAATAAATAAAGTTTTGTAAAGATTCAGTTAATCATTTCTTTTTATTGTTTTTATTTGTAATGAAAGAAAAGTGAAAGTGCATGGTTCTAATCTGGGGTATTAACTTACAATGCCAAAATAAACCCTGACTGTGGTGAAAAGTTCAATTTATAATGTAAAATAAACTTGTAAACTAAACAGGACACTTATTATTTTGTATCCCATTTTATACAAATTATTGAGCTGATAATCTAAAATTAGGAGTTTGGGTTTTTATAATATCACATTAACTTTCTCATCACATAAGAAAAAAAAATGTTATTTAATCTCTTCACCATCTACTTTAAAATTAGGTACCACCAAAATAGTTGGGTTTTTCCCAGTGAAAACAAGAAAATACAAGCCATTGTTTTTAAAAACTTACCCAAAATCCGGCAGTTATCCAATTTAAATTAAGTTTTCAGCAGTTATCTATTGATAAATGAATATATTGGATACATTATTTTATTAGAAAATTTAGTAGAATTTTCCTTTCTATTATTAGTTCTCCGCCACTTCAATATATTGTAAATACTTTTAAAATTGGGGGTTATGAAATTATTTTTTATAGTTTTATAAAGAGAAATCGCTGAAGATGATATTTGAGTAAAAAAGAAAAAAAAAAGTTTTTGCAATATCAAATGTAAACATTTTGAAAATTTCTCCTGAGACCTTACAAAAATAATTTTTGTTGAGTGTCAATGATACTTACATAATTTAATAAAACACATTATTTTCTGTCAGAGTTGACAGGTAAAAAAATTTTACAATGAATATTTATTTTTGAAAAATTTACTTGTAATTTTTCAGTGATATTTTCAAATTTTTGTTTGCTGATAACAAATGATTTTTTCTCTTTTTAAATATGTTTGGAGAATTGAAAAATGTAAAGTTCAATGCCATATTCAAAGGTTTTTTTTTTTTTTTTTTTTCCAATTGTTTAAATTTTTTGTACAGAAGATCAAATAAGAAATCATTCAACAATTCTGAATTACTTCCCTATATTGCTTATATAAGGTTTATAATAATTATCTATGATGTCTGGAGTTGTGTAGAAGTTTTTTATGATATTGTTTACTGAAAGAAAGAAAAATGAAGCAATCAACAATAATATCAAGTTGTCATCATTTTTTTTTTTTTTTTTACTGGTTACAAAAATTAAAAACATAAACAAGAACAGTTTCTGTATTTTGATCATCTGTATTTAATTAAAGGCAGGTTTTCTAAAACTGGGGATTGCTACTGTTTGACCATGGAATATATTAGGTTGGTGCAAAAATAATGACGTAATAATGTCGTTTTTTGACGTATTTTTAACGTCAAAAAACGACATTATTACGTCATTATTTTTGCACCAACCTAATATCTTGCTGTGTTCAAATGTGTTTTTCGCTGTTTTTAAAGCATAAGGAATTTTTCTTCCAAAATTCGGTTAATTAATCCTTAATTTTATTAATTCTCTTTGAAACAAAAATACCTTGGACAAATATTTGAATGATTCTGAGATCCTTGAAGTGAAGTGTCTTCTTGAATTTTCTGTCGTCATTTTTCATTTCAATTAAATTAAAATGTCTGCAAGAACGTTTTTTTTTTTTAATTTAAAAACTTCTATTGAAATGCGTAAAATAAAAATTCTGTTTTTTTTTTTTATATCTCTCAAATAAAACCCCAAAAATGGAAAAAAAAAGGAGATTTATTTAAGTCTTTTTTGGTTGTATTTAATTTTTAATTTAAATAAATTATTTTTAATGATTTTTTAGCTCAAATTTTGGTGGTACCTAAAAACTTAAAAAGTACTGTCACGGATTCCTCATGAAAACAAAACAAAAAAAAACACACACACACACATTTAAATAATTTAAAAAAATGTCTTCTTTCAAATTAAATTTTGGTTTTAGTTGAAAAAGTAAAAAGTATAATAGCCTAAATCCATATTAAAAGAAAACTTTCCTTATGTAAAGTTTTTTATTTTAAGCATTTAAAAACATTGGCACGTTCGTTCATTTATTGAACCGCCATTAGACAAACAAAATGTTAAACAACAAATTTTTAAAAATCTCTTAAAAATGCAAAATTTGTTCTCGAAATGTGTTTCAATTAAAGTATTAATTAACTGGATTTTGTAAAAAAACGTAATGTTTACGTTTTGCTTAAAACAATGAAGATAATGTTTAGTTTATTTATGTACGCTAGTCTGTGAAATCAGACGTCAACAACTACAAAATAAAAATATCAATTGCAAAACCTCTCTTAAAATGCGCGCGAAATTTTTTTTTAATTTAAAATTACGGAACACCAGCAGTGCAATAATTAAGAAATTAGTATTTATTTTTCAATTATCTATAACCTTATAAACAACCAATATCTTAAGAATTAAATTTTTTTTATTGTATACGATTTTTTTTATTAAATTTAAATGCATAATTTTATTTTTTACATTATTTTTAGTTAAAATGATACTTTTTTGAGTTTACCTGTAAAAATGTCATCAAATTTCTAATTGCATCCAATTTGGCCTTTTTTTTTTTACTATTATGAATTTTTTACCATAAATAATTATTCTGCTTACGATAGGCTAAAAAAGTATTTAAATCAGAGCCGGTAGTTCAGAAATTATTTCCTTTTTGAACATTTGAAAAGTAATAGTGAGTCTCTAACCGTTGCCAAAAATAAAAAAAATTTTTTTTTGAAAATGGAATTTTAATCTTTACATTTTTCGATTCTTTAGCCATGTGATGTAAAAATGACAACAACTCTTGTACACAAGGTGCAACGGGAAGAATTTCAAAATCGCACAAATAAATTAAATTAAAAGTAATTTTTTATAAGTGTATTTTTATTTTTATTTTTATGTTCGATAAGTGAATCTGGGTTTTTTTTATGCAAGCTAGCAAGCACCAACTCTGAGAAATTTTTTTTACTGAAATAACTTTTTACTTAAAAGTTTTAAGTTAAAACTTTATATATAAAAAAAATTCCCTGGAGATGTTAACATCTTTAGGGAATTCTATAGCTCAAAAAAAAATTTTTTTTTAAATTGACGTACACTACACACGATATCGAAAATGGGAGTGAAACAGGCCCACAAAAAATATTTCTTCAAAGTTTTTTAATAAATTAACCTCCGTATACAATTTTATTCATTCATTAAGTACTGAAAATTTTGTTTGAATTAGAAAATTCCTTGGAAACTCTTTTTAAAACAGGGTGGAGGTAGCAATTTCTTACTTTCATTTCGGAAAATAACGACGCTTCATTTTTTGGTGTGTGTTATTGTTTTCATTTTAGTGATTTTTTAGTTTTTTACCCATCATAATGTAAGAGGTTCTCTTTTTTAGTTTTTTAGCATTACAAAACTGACCCTCCTCATTAACTTTAAAAAGTTAATTTCCCGTTAAAAATTTCGTATTCATAGACACACAGGAATTTTCTTTTTTACATTTAAAAACTAAAAAAAAAGGAAACTTTATCATAAGTTTAAACTTTAAAATGCTAGTTACTGTTTGTTTAAAAAAATAAAGAGCTAACCAAAGTTGCTATATTCCTTCCTTCAGTAAATTATGAAATCTTCAATTCGTATCCGCAGCCCGACAAAAAAAAAAAAAAAGTTCCTGTTTCCGTTTCCAACCGTCCCCTTGGTCGATGGGTACACCCTACATTTGTTTTTATTTTTTATTTTCCGCTGCTGCTGCTGTTTAACAGACATAACATAAACAGCGTACATAGTTACAGAGAATTGCATGATGAACACAAGGGAGGAAGAGAGAGAGCGGGGGGGGGGAGACGTTTATTGTTCTTCCCGCCCTCTTCCTCGATGATTAGTATTGGGTCATGCCAGACCAGACTCTGCAGATGTGCGCGGGGATCACCAATGTTGTTAGGATTGGCTGACGTGAGAATTCCGTAGACTTCCTAAAAATCATATTTTAGAAGATTGACTCATGTTTACGCTTTAAAAAAAAAAGTCTTATTTTTGTTTTATTTATTTTTGACTACTTCAACAACAAGCAATAACTACTACTTTCTACTAACTACAATTTCATTTCAGCATGGTATCATTCATGCTTCAGTAGTAGTGATTATTAGTTATTTGCGGAAGAGTAAAGACGTAATTTCACTCGGTGCGTACACTGTCAATTTGAATTTCTTTTTGTAGGCGTTCGATCAAAGGCAGGAATTTAAAGTTTTTTAGACTACTTACTATAAATTAAGTAACGTTTACGTTGGATTAAGGTGTTTTTGCTTGAATTTTTTTTTTTTAATAATAAACATTTTTCCCCTTAGTAGAAAACAAAGTACTTTTTTTATTTTCAAGTTTAAAAGAATGAAAATATTTTTTTACTGACTTCTTTGTGACTAACTGGTCGCTTCTCCAGAAAAATGTTTGAAAACGATGTATTTTTTAATTTCAGAAAAGAATAGAACTGTGTAGGTTGATACATGCGGATTTATAAATCTAGAACCCCCTAAAAAAAAAAAAATGAAAATGTTTGAGAAAGAGTAAATAATCCCGCCTGGGTTGCATTCATTACTGTAAAAATGTGCTTTTTACGCTGTCTATGAGTTGGCAATCCGATTTTAGTTCAAGCAAGACATATTTGGAAGCTTTCTTTTCTCGTTTGAACTCGTGCTTCTGTCACCGTCATTATTCTTTGAATGAATCTATCTCCAAGAAAAATTGATTTGCTGCTTTATCATTAGTTTTACTTTTCTCTTTCTTTTACCTTTTTGTATTTTGTTTAATCAATTCAAACATTATTTCATCATGGCAAAAAAAATCAGAATAAAACAATGTTAATGCTGGAATTCTTGAACTATAATTTTTACAAGAACAATCATAGTAACACAAGTCTACCTAGAACCATAAACACTTGAGGCGAATCATCAGCAGCAGCGGCGTCGGCATCGGCTTCCCCGCCATTTCTCCTGTCAAGAATTTTACCTCTCCCAACTAAAGAGTGATATCGAGCCATGCCTTTAGTTTCCCAGATGTCATCTACCGCTTGGATTTCCGTATTTGCTACTACAGTTATAAAAAGGCATATGTAAAAGATTTACTTAAGGTCGCCTACTTTTGGCTGACATAACCATAAAGGGGAGGAAAAATAGCTGGAATTTTTATCCCCGCCCCCAATGTACCCGGTTTGCTTGAATGATATTTTCTCCGGTTGTAACTCAGAACCTGTGGACTCGAACCCCCTGTGGGTGGTGTTTCAGTTTCCTTGATTTAATTGTGTAGTCTTCTCAGAAATCATCATCATTTTACTTCACCGTACAAACATCCTGTTTTGTCAAAGGAGAAGTATTATTCCTTCTACCTTTTGGGATAAAATTGATTATCGAAGTTGAAAAGTGCAAATCTTCGATTTATTTGTGCTTGCTATGCATGCTATAGCAGGACGACGACAATGCATAAAACGAGCAAAAATAAGAAAAACGAGCCTTACTTTTACGATTCTCGGATTTCTAGGTAAGAAAATGTGTTGAATTTTTTTTTTTTTTTTTTTTTTTTTTTAAGAACTTAAAATGCTAAATTTGTCGTATGAATTGTTTGGTCTTTCAAATATTTTTGTTTATAATTTTATTCCCGATGAATAATGTTTGAATTGATGAGTTTCACCGCCACCCGATAATCTGAGTTGTGGTATATTTGGTTGTCGTAACTGACTTTCACATTGTCCTCAGTGATCGACCTTAAAAAAAAAAAAAGATACCGGCATCAGTAACAATCAGTACTTTTTAGGCCCCACTTTTTTTTCCAGAGACTTTCCTTTGTTAACTTTATTATTACTTAATAGTAAGTAAGTGTACATCTGCAACACATTCACTAATAATAATGCACATTCCACAGGCGACCCAGATTACATGTTGAATTATAAATTCTAGTCCACGTTGTAGCAAGTTTTACTTACCTCTAGGTGTATGTTTCAGAAAAGCATAAACGTTTGTTTGATTTCTTAGAACATTAAAAAAATCATCCTGTGTGATTATGACCATGATTTTTTTTTTTTTTTTTTTTTTTCGTGCCATCTGTTTTTCACTGTTTACCTTCAATATTTCATCTCATAAAAAATTAATTGCCTGGGCTCTCAACAACACAATTTTTTTTTTTTTTTTTTTTTTTTTTGCGGGGGGTTGGTGGTGGTTAAAAAACATCAAATATTGTGCACTTGAATTAATTCAGCTTTCCCGAGTTTTTGAATAGTCCCTTTCACATTTATTGGAATTATTGGGGGGGGGGGGGTTACAGCTTTCATTTTTTAGTTGTCTACAAGGTTATCCTGTTTTACTAAGTGTGTTTTGTTTTGTTTTGTTTTTGTCTTGGAATGGAATTGCTGATTCTTATCACCAGCATCCCCGACTCCCCCTCTAAACATTCTTCTCATCACCTGGGAAACTGTAGTGTAAATATTACGAAAAAGTATTTTGTTACTGCTGTAACTCATTTTTCTCCATTTTTCAACATAATGCTTAGTGGGACACATTCTGGGGTTGGGACACATTCAAGGTATTTTTAGTAGATATTTTGTTTGGATGCCTTTTTTTATCATATGTAAAAAAAAATAAAAAAGGCTCAGATCATGTCTGGTCCGTCAATTCATTAGCATTTTTTTCTGTTTTTTCCCCAAGACCATCGCATCATCAGAATAATGTTGTTAATGTTAACTATTTACATTCTCTTTTATTTTACTTTGGTAATCATAAACTAAACAAGAGGGTAACTTTATGTATTCCATTTTTAGTAGTTTTATTAAAAAAAGAAAAAAAAAGCATCATCAGCAGTATCGTATCGAGCTTTTGAAACTTGGATGAAAATGTGTTTAAAAAAAAAAACCTTTTTACTTTTTAGAAAGTAGATCACTGGGATGTAGTGTAATCGTAAAATAATTTTTTTTTTTTTTTGCATTCATTTGATTTAAGAAAAAAAATGAATTTTTACGTTCAACTTATACAGGATGTCGTCTTAGGGACATTTCGAAAATGTCTTTTAGTGACATTACTGTATTGATGAAGATTGAAGATGGTTAAAGAAAGCAGAGAATGAAAAATTATATTTCAATTTCATTTTTCAGAGGGCTAAATTTCTACAGTTATTTCTGAAGAAATATTTAAAAATTTAACACACACACACACATTCATTTGGGGCTGAAAGTGAAGAATAAACAAAAATGCATTCCTGAAATTATTAATGATGAAGGAAAAAGGAAATTTGTTTTTTTATCTAAAATATTGTCCTTAAAATTGGACTTGAATTTTTAAGCGGAGCAGCTTATTTTGTAACAAATCAAAAGAAGTAAAATTAAAAACAATAGTTGGGTTGAAGATATTTCAACAAGTCATCGAAAAATATAAGGAAACATTTTTTTCTCGGTGACTTTTTAAATGCAGAGTCGACGGCAGCTGTTAAGTTGAAATTGAGTGCTAAAGTAAAAGCTCTCAGATTGTCTTGGGATGAAGAAAGCATGGTAAATTCCAGGGAAGCTAAAATTTAGCATCCAACCATATGGTTTTTTTTTTTTTTTTTTTTTTCTTGACTACGAAAATAGATTCTTTTTTTCTTTCTTTTTTTTCCTACATGTATCTCTCCCTACCAACTTCCCTTTAGTTGATATAGTTTTTTCTTTCTTTCATTTTTGCCACAAATTGTTTCTGGCATGCTAATTTCTAACTTCAAATTCTTCGTCCAACATTTCCAGGGGTTTCTTTTCAAACCTGTTGATTTTAATTTAACTTTCCTCCGTGTGTATTAGTATTATTCCTAACTTGGTTATTCTTTTCTTTACTTCTATTCCTAAATTACCTCACCTTCTTCATGATACTGCTGTAACCTCACTTCCTATGAATCTATTGGTAATTAATACTTTTGTGGAGTGAGATGTATTTTTCTGTTGTAGACCCTTTCTGACGCGTCGCCAAAATTGAACCCAGCGTGTTTTTCTTTTGTTTAGTTTGTGTCTTACACAGGAAGTTTGTTTTCTTCATTTTATTACTTGCATTTCTAGACTAAATAAATGTATTGTGATCATTTAAATTTTTTTTTTTTTTTCATTTTTAAGATGTTAATTTGATTGGAAATTACTAAAAAAATTAAATAAAGCAGGTTTTAAATTTCATGGGAATCTTCTTAATCAAGGGAATTTGATTGTGAACATGATTATTTCTTCAAACTCTAGAAAAGATTCTTTGGAATTCGTGCCGAAAATTTTTGGGGAGTTCTTTTAAAAACTTGTTTATCCCTGAAAAACCTCGTCTTACAAGTTGTCACTTTTAGTTTTCATTTAGGTTTGGGTTTGAAAAATCGTTTGCTTTTGCAGAGAACTTGTTTGTGATTATACATCAAGATTTTCACTAATCTTACAAATTTATGACACTAACACACAAGTTGTTTTGGACACTTTTCTTTTAAATATGCGTGGAGTTACCTTAAGGTAACTTTTAGTTTTCATCATTTTCATAAGGTCCTTATGAAAATAAAACACGTTTTCGTGATCAAATATTAAAATTGTTTTTAAAAACAGAGCCCACAATAAATTTTACTGACTTAAAGTTAATGTTCCAAAAATTTATAATTTTGTTTTTAAAGGAGTCTAGTCAGATGAATAAAAAATTTTCAAAATATTGTGTGTATGATGTGAAAATCTTAAAAACACGGGTAGCAATTTATTTACCCACCTATGTAAAACAAGCCTTAAAAAATGTGAAATAGTAAAATTAATTAGAAAGTGTTTTTGATAAGATATTTTTAAAATGACTTTAAAAACCAGAACACCGTTTGAGAAAGAAGACTAAGAGGGGTACCCTTTTCCAACTCCGCCCAAACATATTCACTTTTTAAAGAAACGTTCTTTTTATTACAATTGGAATAGGAAGAATAATAGCGGATTATTACAGTTTCCTTCTTTTTTTACATGGCGATAGCCTTTTAACTCTGCTATTATTGCGTTTTTAATTGTTTACACGTGCTTTGTTCAAAACTGTCTCAATAAGTAGAAAATGTTTTGGTACATTTTCTTTTTCCAAACAAAAACCTTGATTTTTCAAGTTTGTACGTGTTGTATATATGACCTATTTAATTTTAAATTATAGAATTTTACACACCTTAGTTTTCCTGGCCTTTTACACCCAGAGAATATGGTATAATTTTATTTCAAACATTTGTTTATTAGTAAATTAAAAATGAGCCATCAACCTGAAACCTACTTCCCGGCCGGTGTCCATTGTTTTCTTCTCCCAAAAATCGAAACACTCGTGTGTGCTAGAGAGGGTGAACATTTTGAACATGGCCGAGTTTGGTTAAAAAAAAAAAAAAACAAAAAAACTTTTCTCACAATTTTGTTTTTGACACACTCTTATTGCATTTTCAAAAGAAAGACACTAGTATCAGCTTCATAAATTTATACAACATTGTATAGCTCGATGATCTAAAGTGTACAGCTCATGAAAACTAGTTGGTGGGTAGGAGAGAAATGAATTAGAAAACCGCCTGCATATTTCTACTGTTTTCTATATTTACTGACCCTGTTTTATTTTATTTAAAAAGAAAAAAAAAAGATAGTAAATCTGATAAAAGGAAAATGAAGTTATGTTTCTTTTGCTTGGAGTTGTGCAAATTTAAAATTGTTTAAATTAAAACTAAAAAAAGTTATGTGGATTTGAATCATGAAATTACTTTCTCTGATACACTTTTCTTCACAACGACTCCTTAATTGACACACGTCAGAATATACGAGTATATAGTTAGCTAAAAAACCAAGAAAATAGATGAAATGGACTAAGACCTGTATCGGAACATATTGTGTCAGTATGGTTGGTCCACTCTTTTCACAGTAGTATGCCCTTCTTTTAATCCCTGTTAGTGTTGCATATGCATGCACAGGCACATTTGTGTTTCTTCAGCCCCCACAGACGCAGCCTTTAGTTTACTGTTACAAACTGAAATAACTGATTTACTCTTCTCTTTTTATTTCATTGAATAAAATGTAGTTGACAGCATCAAATCAAATATGTTAATCGTGAATAATGGTGAGGAACTTAAAAATAATTGCTAAATTTTTTGTTCATTTTTTCGTTTGAAACTTGATAGCATTTAAAGCCTTTAATATGTACTTTTAATAAAATCTTTGTTTTTAATTTTATTTCTTATTAAATTTAATTTCCTTATTACATTATTGAGGAATTGAGATAAAAAAGATCTATAAATGTAGATATTTTGCTTTCAGTAAATAAACAACAATGACAAATGTCATATGTGCCCTAGCTTAGGAATAGGGTGAGAAAAATGACTTTTTAGAATAGATTGATGTGTTTTTCACAACATTTATAATTTTGTTATTGTTAGATATTAGCAAAATCTTCAAGACATTAATTTTTGAATATTAAGTGATAATTATGATGCTGAAAATTCTAATATTTTCAATTGTTTAGTAAATTATTTATATTTCCTTATATTAAAAAAAAAAAAAAAATATACTTTTTCAGTCATTAAAATATCTAGTAGTAAATGATATTTTTATCAAGCTATATTATTTTATATTGTATAGTACTGAAGGGTGTTTTTCAAATCTAGCATAATAGAAAAATAAATTAAATTCCTAAACTATATTTGCATACACCCTATAATACTATGAGTTCCTTCTACTTCTCCAATGTCTTAGTGGGCAAGTCAGCCATAAGTACTGTTTTTGTTTTTTTAAATATATAGATTTATGTGTTTTTGTATTTTGTAAGGTGTTTTACATTTTTCTTTAAGCTTTAGAGACTGGGGAGTGCCATGTAAAGTATAGAATAACTTCGTTTTAAGAATTGATTTCTCTGTGTGTTTGTGAGAGAGAAAATACCTATATTAATATTTTATATTCACAAATCTTGTGCTGGAAAAATAGTATGTAATTTTTGCAGCAATATAATTTAAATTATAGTCAGTGATTCAGAAATTGATTATTTACATATTTTTGGTCTCACAAACTAATTAAAACCTGATATTGTCTAATTTATGTTGGAATTTTTTAAATGTTTCTATAGGTAAATATTGACTATATTGATTATATCAAATCAATTGCTAGATTTGCTGCTAGGGAAGTTGGTTCACTGTTGATAGTTTCGGGCAAGAAAAATTGTCTATCTTTCACATTTATAAATCTATCATTTCTCCGTTTTGAAGATTGCTGCCATATATTTTGAGGTCCTTGATGAAATCCAAAGAAGAATCTGGCGTCTCAGCTTCAGTCACTTTCCCACCTGCCATAATATAGCATCCCTGTGCATTTTCTTGAAATACTTTCATGGCAATTGTTCTGATGAACTCTCTTATGTGATTTTATTAATTTAAATGCACTACTAGATTGGTGGCAAGGTCTCCCTCCTCAATTTACAATTGAATTGGTTAGAAGTTCTTCGCTAACAGATTTTCTTGCACTTCTCACTTGTATAACTCCTCCAGCTTCTTGCTTTCTGGTCAAGTTTGATCTTCCAAAATTTAAATGCAATGTCAATCTTTATATTGGCTTAATTCCTGTTCTTTTATTGTTCTTGCTTTTTAATCTTAATATATATTTTTTTTGCGCCTAAATTTTTTTTTTCTTTTTCGTATATTCTTTTACACTCAGTAAACCCCTGCATCTTTTTTTTTTTTTTTTTTTTTTTTTGCTTGCTTAGAATTAAATGATTTAAAAAAAATTGTATGCTGTATTTCAATAATTAAATGTAAAAAAGTTATTCCTCATTATTTCTTGATCTTTTAGGTATTTTGGTATCAAAATTAAGATTAACATCTTTTGTTTTATGATTTTAAATGACCCCTAGGCTAAAGCAGCACCCAGTGGTTTGCACTTGTTTACCATAATCTAACTCTTGCTACTACCAATAGTAATAGCTTGTTACTAATTGTGTTTATTTGTTAAAATGGTTGTCAGCAAGATGTAAACTACAAATTGAAGATATCAACATTAAACAAGTACACAAGTTTAAATATCAGGGAAGTGTTTTAACAGAGGATGGAAAATGCAACACTGAAATCCAAAGATACATTCGATTACAGAAAGATGGATTCTAAAAGCTAAAGAGTCATAAGAAACAGGAAAACTTGTTAAACTTGTTTACAGGGTGCTGACTTGTTATCTGATATCCACCCTCTTTTATGGCAGTGAATCCTGGATAATCTCCACACAATTGAAGAGGAAACTGGAGGCAATAGAAACGTAGTTCTACAGAAGGATACTGAGAATTCCATGGACAGAGCAAGTAATCAATGAGGAAATTTTAAAAATGTGAATCAAAAGAACATTTATAATCAGAGATAGAATCTCACCTAATGAGGAAAGGCTGCCTTGTTGAGTGCAAGAGATAGGGGAAGGCAGCAGGCCACCTGATGAGCTTGTGTGAATTGATGGTGAAATGGAGTGGCAAAAGAACACTGCTAAGTGCCACAAGGTTATTGGAAGTCATAGAGAGGCAAGATTGTCCACATTCTGAAGGGACACAACACATAAATATAACCTACCAAAATTACTTTTACCATTTGCATATCTGGTATTTAAAATATACAGTTTGTATAGTGCTTATCAAGGTCATTAACTATGATTTTAGAATTGGGAACTGCTACTTGTTAAACAGTTAATTGGCCAAGGAAAAATTAGAAGGATTATTTCAATTACAGGTATTATAGAATTTGTATACATATATCATTATCAAATGCTACAATACATTTTCTTTGTTATATATTTCAATAAAATCTCCTTTGTAATAACAGGTCTTCATTTCATATTGTTTTTAATTTTTTTTTATTTTATGCAGCTTATCAACACTTTGCATGTTATTTAAAGCCAGAAAATATTTTTGGATTAAAATTTTTTTTTTTTTTTTTTTTTTTTTTTTTTAGAGATATAATAATGATTGAGTGATATAACTCTTAGTAGTAGCCCATGGCTGGAGGGAGAAAAGGTGTGTTCGTACCTTTCCCATGGGTATTTGCAAGCAAGTGAATATAATAAACATAGCTGGAATTGGAATTCTGCTCTCTAATTAAGTTCCAAGCCATTATCGATTACACCACCCACACATCCAAGCTTACAGCATCTGATATTCCCAAATGGTCACCTATCTAGATAATGAGCAGGCTCAACATTGCTTCAGTGATCGTACAGAACCATTGTTTCAACAGTGTGGCTGTAAGCCATTTAAAATGTTATTCTTTCAATTCACTACATCAGATATGTGCACTTGCAATAGTCAGAAAACATGTTAGATTAAATTTTATCAAATACGCAAGAATAGATTTTTCATTAGTTTTGCTATAAATAATCTAAATAAATATAGTTTTCAGATTACTCAAAAATTTTTTTTTTTTTTTATACAGCTGTAAAGATTATTTCTATTTCCAACAATCGCAAATTTTTAAATAAATTCTAAGGATTAGTTTGTTTTTTGTTTTGTTTTTTTCCATGTTAAAATAATATAATCTAAGGTGTTTTATTTTCAATTACATATATCAACAGGTCCTAACAGATCTGATTTAGATTTCTCTTTGTCAAGTAGTCAAATATCTAATTTAACTTAAAAAAAAAAAATATAAAAATGTAACTTTTTTTTTTATTAAAATTAAATGGTATTGACTGTAAATTAGGAATAATGAGTATGGACTGTCCTTTTTTTTTTCTTTTTTTTTTAATCTTTTTAGTATATTTATATACTTTTTTCTATTAACATTTTTTATAATTTTCTTTCTGATCGACTTTCTCAATCAGTATTTCTCTTTTTGGAGAAAAGTAATTGTAGTCATTTGTAAAACATTTAAGCAGCATTATGACTAATGTCCATAACAAAATTCTTGAATCCTTTATTTTTCAAAACATTTTTGTTCAATACACCCTGAAGAATTTAATTGCAAATGTTACACACATGTCTTCAACTACTTTCTTAATCAGAATATCAAAGATAATTTTAAGGTTTGTATTTTCCATGCTACTTTTTTTTTTTTTTTTTAAATTGCAGCCTCTTTGACTTTGCTGCTGTCAGATACTTTTTGTCTTTCACAATAAATGACTTTTTATTAAGACACTCTACTAATATAATCTTAGCTACTTGTACTAACATAACAATGGCTTTAAAAGTGAGAAATTCTTTGTAAGCTTTAAAACTGTCATTATAAACTGAAGTGTCAAAATGAAACCTAGCAATACACTTGATAGTTTCACCTTCACCAACTTACAGAAATGGACTCAGCATAATGTTTTGCATAATAGGTAAAGAGATAGTGTAGCTGTGGCAGCCATGGGATAGGGGCAGGATTTAACACTTGGTATCTGATCTGAGTATCCTGACAACAGTAGCAAGCATCTACCTGGAATATGTGAACACTGCAGGTGATGCAAAAATGGGATTACTAGTGACTGATACAGTAGCTACAACAACAAAGGGGAATATTCCATCAAATCATTTCACAATTCAATGCTGGTGCCACTTATCCCATCAGTCAACATATTCTACAGTATACACTGCATGCCATGAGGTTCCGTTTATATATTGGATCAGATTTCCTACATTTTTCAATCAATTTCAACAAGACTTCACAAGACTACGTAAAATTACCTTGTGATGGTTCTGACAGTGTCAAAAATTGGAAAAACACAATTGTTTCCAGAATGAAAGGAGGACAACTCATATCTAGTTATACTTATTATAAAAATCCAGGTTGTTTGTGTGTGTGTGTTCGTTTATATATGGGATCGGATTTCCTACATTTTTCAATCGAGAGACTCATAACAATTGAAAACAATGTTTTTGTTTGGGTTTGACCAATTCGTAAAAAAAAAACAAAAAAAACTAATTAAGACGTGTGTCTGTCAACCATAAACAATAATCTTTGTCAATTTTTCAGTCTTTATGGTGGTCGATACTTGATCTATCTCTTACTGTTACATCCCCAGGCAACACCAGGCTCTACTGCTAGTTGACACTATAGCATTGATTATCATTGAATCAGATAATTTTATTAGGCTGTCATAAAGCTGATGGTGTTGGATATTTTCAATTGAAATTTGTAGGGACTACTAGTGAAAAGGTATTGTTTGTCTTTTTAACAATGAAAGATGTTCAACCTGTACAAGGTCCAAGAGCCACTCTAGGTAGAGGCTTACAAAGTGAGAGGTAATACCCCCAAGTAAGGTGATAATGCTGACAATATGCAAGGGTCCACCAGAAGTGAAAGAAAAGGAAAAGACTTTAGAAGGAATTGAAAACCCAATCCTAAACAGGAAACAAAAGATCAGGTAGGAGTGTAAACCAGACAATAGGCGAACATATCTACTTCTATTGAGAGAGAAAAAAAAAATAATAAATGTCAGTGTTTTAGGTGGAGACATTAAAAGTATTGAGTTAAAGTAGATTTTAGCAGGAACCAGAAACCCAATCTTAACCATGAAACAATGGATAAACCTTTACTTCTGTTTAAAAAACCACAGGAATGTGAATTAGATATGCAAACCTGTTGTTATATATTACTGCAGATCATTTGTACCCTTTTATGTTTTTTGTTGGTTTGTTTCCCTGCTAGTGACTGACATGAAACTGGTTCCAGAAACCCTCAACTGATATCTTGGTACCCATTGGTCTTTATATTTGCCAGATTTAAGTTCCATTGAGCATGTATAGAACATACTGCTGGACTCACTAAATTCCCTGTTCCATTAATCAATAAACAATTTTGTTCAACTCTAAAATGTGAAAATATGCCTGGGTAAATATGCACATCCAATATCTCCAGTACTTTGTAGATTTCATGCTATGATGCAATGCCACCTTTTGTTTAGGTACCTGTCCTTGGTGGTTAGAATAGTAATGTGTTTTTTGTTTGTTTGTTTTTCTCCCCATGTGTGTAAGGGGATAGAAAAAAAAGTCACAGGTAAGTAGTTGATTCCATTCAAACTTTCTCAGTCTGTTCTGCATCTTGGATCTCAGATTATTCATGCTGGAAATTGGCATGCCACTTCATGGTTGAGTATAATGAGCACTTGTCACTCACATCATACCCTCATGGATTTTCCTCCAAATTTTTTATGCAGGAACAGAAACTTCATGACTACCCAGAGTTCAACAATTTCACATTTCCCATTGATTAATTCAATGATCTGAAACTAATTGAAAATGAGCTAAGAGTCCTGCAAATTGGCACTTTACAGTATAAAAGAACACTCTTTCCAGCTATGAAGACAAAAAATGCAAATTTTGAATCAAGCTGAGAACTTTTCAGTAAAATAGCCTCTTGCATTGTTATTTTGTGCCCATTATTTTATTTCATGCTAAACTCAACTTGTGTTAATTACATTGCATAACAATGATGAGTGAACAAATCATTTGATGTTTGCTTTTATGGATATGATAGGATTGTAGTTTTGGGCAAAATGTGCTTCCAATTTGTTTTTTACAGAAAGTTATCTATAAGATTGTTCATTAGCATTTAGGAATTAATAAATCTTGTCTGTATGGAACCTTTATTATTATTAAATTTGTATTGATATTTTGGAGTTCTAGAAAGTTCATTTACGGTTCAGAAAAGTCTGGTAAATTTTTGGTCAACCAAACTCTTAATGTCACCAAAACACATTTTTTACAAATTAATTATTTATTCTGGTTTTGTAGATGTAAGTTAATGTAAATGGGGGGGATAGATAAATATATATATATAAAATATGTGTGAGTGTACATGAATGTTTAGATTAAAATAAAATTTTTATGGAATTTCATTTAAGTGCATAAGGTAAATGTAAACGTAAAGATTTATCTGATAGAAGAGCAAATTTTTTTTAGAAACAATTTCCCGTTTTTACAAGTGGTAGGTCAGATTAAATTTTGAAGTGCTAGTTTAGGTATATGATAGATTTGGGTTAGGTACATGTGTAGGTTTAATTAATGGGTTAGTAATGTTATGGAAGTAGTAATTTAAAACGAATGAAACATTTGGATTAAACTATACAAGAGACCAGCTTACTGAATTAGGAATCCAGGGGAAGTTAACTCAAATCAAAACCAGTGAAAGTAAATAAAATAAAAATAATAATAAAAAAAAAAAACACCAGCATATAGGAGATGGGTGTGAAGTCTTTTTTTCATTGGCTGACACTGACTGACAGATTTCACTAAGAACGGTTGAACTCTTGGTTATGTCACTTTTATGTTTTTGCAATGTCGATGTGTGTAGCACAACACTTTCAAGGACACATCTGGAGTCTGGTTAGAGTTGCTGTTTGAGCTGATATGATGCAAAACCCGAAATTGGCGATGAAGACAGTGCATCATTGAAGACCACCCTTGATGCATCAAAAATGTACTATGCAACTAAATATTGGAGTCATGTCTTGTAATTCATACTTCCTTTGAAATTTTTATATATAAAATTCTGACTTCTCTCACACCCTCTAAAATAACTATACATTGACCGATCGAAACAAAGTTTTGGGGAGAAGTTCAACATGTGAATAAATAAATTCTAGCGTCGAAAACTTCGCTTTCTGTTCATTTTTTTTTTTTTTTTTTTTTTTTCTGCATTCTTTTAGTAATGCTAATTAAAATACTTGGCCAGTCGCTCTTGGTCCCTATGTAAAAGAGTGGAGTCTGAGCCACACCCTTTGAATGAAAACTTTATCACAGCATCCTACAGGTGTTAGCATTGATCCTGAGGGGAAGAATTATGACAGCCGTTATTGTTTCACTGATGGCAGATTTGGTGTGCATCCCTGTTCATGCTTCTGTTGCATCTGTGCAGACACCTGTCATTCCTGCTGTTCACCATCTTATCCTGTTTGAGACTCTACAAGATGTTTGAGCTTGTCCAGCAAGTGTTGTGCCCTGATCACACTTGTTTTCCATGATCTTCTGAACTGCCCTCCCTTTATCACATATAACTTGTAGCTGATCACCTACTATATGTTTGATAGTAAACTCTACCATCTTGAACTACTCAGCAGAGATCCTTGTTGATATATGCTGGGTTTGTTGCTGTCTTTAATGTCTAATAGCTTAGAGTGCTTTTTTTCTCTCAACCACAGATGACACATTGTGTCAGGTAGCTCTGGAAGGTCACATTTTGAATCCGTGAAAGAAACAGAAGCAATACAAAGACAAATAAAGTAGAAAGAATTAATTGATATGAAATGTCTCCTGAATATGGAAAGAATGAGAAAAATCTAAACTTGTGAATGGAAAAAGAGTTTGGTTCAAAATTCTGAGATGGTTACTGAGTATGACAAACATCTGAAGAAGGCTGGAGGGAACATTTAAAACAATGTGAGTATAACAACAAAAATAAGCCTGCTGGTCTAAACAGTGAGGTATATGATAATGCAATAGTCTATACACAAAAAAAAAATGCTAGTTACAATACTAAAATATCATTTAAGACTATCATCCTGAATAGGCCAAAGTAAGAGCTATTACTTCAAAAAGGTAGCACCAAGGAAAACATTGTGATCGGAGCAAAGCACTTGCTGAACAAGCTCAAATATCTTGTGGAGTCTCAAACAGGATAAGATGGTGACCAGCAGAAATGACATGTGTCTGTGCAGATCCAACAGAAATATGAAAAGTGTTGTACACCAAATCCCTGTCATTGGTGAAACAATAAAGGCTATGTCATGATGCCCTAATTCTTCCCCTCAAGATTAGTGCTAACACTGTGGTAAAGTCTTGATTGAAAGGGTGTGGCTCAGACATATGGACCAAGAGCAATTGACAAAGTATTTTGATTAACATTACTAAAAGAATGCAGAAAGAAATGAACAGAATGAGGAAGTTTTCAACACTAGAATTTATTTGCAATTCATTTATTTGTGTTGAAATCCTCACAGTATTTAGTATTGTTGAAGTTATCGCTAACATTTTTAAGATTTACAAACTCTACATTTTGTTCAATTTAGCAAACCAATTGATGAAATTTGAATTAGCTGATTTCTTTGGAAAAATACTTTGACAAAAACCTTTGCTCTGTGTTCTTTACACACCCTAGTAAAATCATCTGTACTTTGTACTTCTTTACCAGTTTGCACTTCTCTCCCAAATTTGGTTCCAATCAGTCAATGTAAGGTTATTTTAGAGGGTGTTATGGAAGTCATAGAATTTTATATATAGATTAAAAACTTCAAAGAAAAGTATGAATTACAAGACATGACTCCAGTCTTTAGTTGCATAATCCATTTGTGATGCACTGTCCTCATTGCCAATTTCAGGTTTTGCATCATATTGGCTCAAATAGCTACTACGACCTGACTGGATTTTTTACCCCTAAACCCTACAGGAAATAAGAAGAATGTGCAGGCACCTATTCCCATGTTCTGTGACTGATTTTCTTATTGCATCCTTCAATTGAATGAAGTACTTTGTATTCTATTTATTGTTTTGCTTAGAGAAATGTACTCATAGTTGACAACACCTGTAGGAAATATATTAACAAGACCATGGCATTGCTATAACTCTACAATGTCTTCCTTTGGAGATTCTGGTTAAATTTATTGGCAAGGGGAAAACCTTGTTTTTGTTTCCGGGTCATAAATGTGGACACCTAACTTATCTCATGTTATGACCTTTTTGAGGAAAACTGAATCATATTGTCTGTCTATATTTCTGAGATGAGGTACACTATCTACATTATTCGGACTATTGTCCTCATCTTTGTTGCCACATCACGTCTCGGCTGTTGTATGCTCCGGCTGTCTTCAGGTGGTTGGAATGTCGAACTTCAACCTTTTATTTTGCTCATTGGGGTAGACTGTTCTAATTCCACATGCCATGTCTGATGGATGTCAGTTATCAGTTATATCCTGGTTAAGGTGGTGGAGAACTTGGAGAGGGGAATTAACAGAAGATAACTGACGTCCATTAGACATGGTATGTGGAACTAGAACAGTTTATGCCCATGAGTGAAATAAAGGGTTCAGTTCGACATTCCAACCACCTGAAGAAGTCCGGAGCGTACAACGGCCGAAACTTTGTTATAAATGGGGCAACAAAGATGAGGACAATAGTCCGAATAATGTAAATAGTGGATCATATTAGTTGTTTCAAGCAAGCCCTGTTCAACATGTACATGAAATTACTTCTACACTCGTGACAGGAATTGTAGAACAAATTTTACGGCCAACAATTTCATGCCAAGCTCCTCTTATCAAAATCTTTGAAACCATTATCTGTAGAATCTCTTCTAAATTTTGCACTTGTCAATCACTGATTTCCTACATGTACTTGACATTTTATGGCAATTTGCTTGTTGAAGGCCTTCTAGAATGTGGATCATTTTCTACGGATTTCTGGCCAAATTTTATCAATGCTTCATTCACAAATGAATCATCCCTGACAGCCACCTTATTCTGATTATTTTCCACTGATGAATGTTAGGGATTCAAGCAAAGCTTGATACATATTCACTGATCTACTTATTCATGTGACACTCACAATATATAAACTTGTTCAGTGATGATCTCTCTCTCTCTCCCCCCCCCAACTGACTAATCCTATGGGAGTGTGTCTTTGTCAAGAAATGTGAATTTTCTTCAGATTTTTCTAGATGTTATTAAATTAAAGATAACTTAAAAAACGTTTCCAAATAATAATAATAATGATAATAATAATAATAAAAGACTTACAGTAATTTCCAATCCTCAAACCAGGACTGTTTTCATAACTGAACATGCTATCCCTGAATACTGATAGCTTATATCTCCATCAGGACACCTGGCCAAACCAGGATATATGCTAAGCTTACTTTTAATAACAACAGTCACAGTTAACTAACCTTCAGTTACCTTTTATTGTATTTTCTAAAATGTTTCATCATACGTATTTAGAGAAAGATTAAAGGAAATGGAAATTTATAAGTTAACATGAAAAAAGAAAAAAAAATGGGTTTTGTTTTTTTGTTTTTTAAACCTTTATTAATGTTTTTATTGTTCAACTAATATTTGATCTTATTCTTCTGAAATACTAGTAATAGTCATTTTTTTAGTGTAATCATAATAAATAAAAATAAACATGGTTTTCCCAGACATACATTTTCTTCTCAAATTATTTAATGTCTGGGATTACTTTTTATTTTACTTTTTTTTTTTTATTAATTATAGTTAAGTATGCCTAATCAGTAGAAATCCAAGGACCTGAAACTCCAGCAATTAGGTTACTCCCTTCCTAAACTTTTTGAAAAAATATAAATTTGGAAGAGAGAAAAAAATTGAATTGCTAATTTTTCTAAAAATGATTTGAAAATCTGCTAAGATTATTTATTGTTAGACAAGTGCTGACTGATGAGGAAATCTTAAAGTGTGTGAACACTAAATACCTTGACTAAAGTGATTGGTGAAGCTGGCACTTGTGTTCATTGAAATGATTGGCAAAACAGTGGGTAATTGCCAATAAATTCAAACTTTATAAAATGGTAAATGATAAAGATTTCATCATAGTTGGTTCACATATTTTTATAATTTAGTAAAATTATAAATTGGTAAATTATAAACATTGCATTAGTTCCCATTTTTAGAATGTTGTAAATATAAAATTATTCCTGTGAATAAACAATCTGATAAATTGTGTTTAATATTTATACTGTAAATTCCCAAGAACAAAGAAAATTTATAAATTCACTTTTGTATATTTTTAATCTAGGACAAGTTTGAAATTCATTTGGACATTGACAAATGTTTCTGACAAGTGTATATATAATTATATCTGTTAATGAATTCACTTGATTTATTTAACCCAGACAAGTGTATCTGCCAAACTTTGAGTTGGTCCTAAGATGAGTCTTGAACATTTCTTTATCTTGGCTGTTGTTGCTCTATTTTTTATATTGAGCACTTTCCTTACAAGACCTGCTTGTCTTTAAATCCATTAAATTTTAGTAATTTCCATGTTTTTGTTAGGCATAATAGATTTTCATTATTATTATTATTATCTCCTAATATATAAATACTTATGGCACAAAATGTGATGAGAGTTGCAGGCTGTTATATTCTATTATCTCTTGCTACCTTCAAATCATATATCAGTTCATTTGAATAATGATTGCAAGCATTTCTCTAATTCAAGCAAAATGTAACAAACTGAATTGTTTTATACCTTCTATATCAGTAGCAACTCTGTTAGTCTTTAATGCAGGTTATATACTAATATTGCATTTGATAGACACACAATAGGCATAGAGATATTACTTTGGATCCTTAAATCTACCATCTTATTTAATGTCATGGATTTTGAAGCTATCAGCCCCCCCCCCCCAAACCCTTTCCTGTATTAGTAAAATTTCTTGACATCTTAACAAACCCTATTAATACCTACCTGTCTGAAGCTGTGGTAATGTATTTATAATTGTACCTACTTTTTACTGTCCACATGAAACATTAGATACTTTCATCTCTTCTACCTAATTTTCTTACTGGCACATTTACAAACACCAATTGTTCAAGGCTGACCTATTTTTTGTAACACTCTTAACCTATATGCCACCCTGCTATGTTACATCGGTATTGACTCAAGACCCTGTTTAGTTTAATACACCCTCTATATATTCTAGACAACTTGCACCTGTAATGTGTATATTATAGATTCTGTAATACAAATAAAGAAAAAATTATAATGCATTTTGTGTTTGCTAATCTGTTCAAGTTCTTTATCCATTAATTAGGAAAAAAAAAGGATTTGCTACTTTACCTTTTTCTATTAGTCTTTTCAAATTTGAGATACAAAGATTTTATTCTACTTTAGTAAAAAAAAAAAAAAAATGTACATAAGGAGCTAGTTGAATTTGTTCCTTTGTAAATGTTCCTTTGTATGCTGAAAACTATTCAAAATTTTTGATTTACCTATGTCTGTTAATAGCTCAAAAGATTTTCATGTTAAACTTTAAAAATCTGTCACCGATGTTAAAATTTTTGTTACACCAAAATAAATGTCAATGTTTAATCAAAACTTAAACCTTTACTGATCTTTTATTTTAGATTTTCTTCTCTTATTTCAATTTCTAATAATTTTAAATAATTTCATTTACAAATTAATTTTCTTGCATATCTTTTCAAAATATAAAACTTGACTCAAATAAATCCTAATTAAAAATCTCCTTGTGTTATCCAAGTGTGTTTCCTCAGTGATCAAAATAAAAGATTGATCATTTATTGAAAATAAGCATTGCTTGGACATTCTTTGAACATTTGAAGAAGTTCTTCAACATTATATTGCAATCATTAGGAGATACTTAATAGTTTGAAACCATAGACTTTTTTTTAGACTTATAGCCATATTATGTTAAAGGATCAATTCGTATACAATCACTGAAGTTAAGCAATGTCAAGCCTGTTCAGTACCTAGATGAGTGACTGCTTGGGAATAATGCATGCTGTAAGCTTAGATATGCAGGTGGTGTAATGGATAATAGCTTCAGATTAAAAATCAGAGCACCAAATTCCAATTACAGTTCGTTATATTCACTTACATGCAAAGGTATGAATCCACCTTTTCTTCTCTAGCTATGGACTAGTAGGACTTGTATCAGGAAATCATCTGAGGGGTGGGAAAAAAAAAATCTCTTACAATCTAAAATATTTTCTGGCTTTAAATAACCCACAAATTTAAGCTATATAAAAAAAAAATCTTTCGAAGATTTTTTTCCTTAAAATTTAAAATTGTACTATTAGGCTTTCAAGAAGCTCAACAAATAAGCTGTAATATTATACCAAATAAGAGATGATTATTATGTTATAGTATTTCTGTGCTGTATTCAGTTTAATTGCGTAATTTAGTTTGTGAGTTTTATCACCGTAGTTATTGTATTTGAAGTTTATATTCTCATAAAATTGGTTTCATTTCTTTTAAAGTTTTGTAAAAAAAAAATTATTTATCTTTGTAATATTGCCAGAATCTTTTTTCAAATTTTGTTTCACCAAGTTTGCTTTGTAAAATTAGCTTCATAAGAATTGACCATCTGTGAACATATTGAAGATGTGTACATTGCATTAATTAGAATATCTTTAAGCGATATTTCTGTGGCATCAACAGATTGACTCTGGGTACCACATTTATTCTCTTTCTTGGCAACGAAAGTTGCTACACTTTTGACACAACTTTTGATTATAAAAAATATGCCTACCGCATTTAAAATGGACAATAATAAATTTTGTATTTATTGTTTCTTAAATTAAATTTACCAAGTTATCTCTGAAAAAACCTCTCCGTATTCCTTCATCTTCCATTTGTAAGGAGTAAATTCCACTCAGACAACTTCTCCCCAAGGACTGTTGCAATGTGAAACAGGCTCTAGAGATGATGCATCCCAGTTTACTACAGTCGTTATCTATCCTACATATTCTCATAATATGCAACACTTACTCCCCCTTACAACCTCTTCTTTCAGTAACCCTCTACCTTGAGTGGCACTTACGCCTTATATTAAGTAAAAAGTAGAAGAATAAAATTCATAGACTCTTATTTTCATATTGGTATCTTAATTAATGCCGCAATTTTATACTTCCTTCATTCATTATTCTGTTAGAATTTCTATAAAGTGACCATGAAATTTTAGATTTACTATATGATAAAAAATGTTAACTAACATATAAAAAAAAGAAATAACTTCTTTAGTTTGAAAAACCATATTTAAAATTTATGTTTTTGTTCTGTTTTAAGCTACTTAATGTCTATCCTTTGCTTTTGTTTCAAATAACTCTAACAAAAATTCCAACAATTAAGTAAACTGTACCAAATTTCCTGTTTTTTTTTTATTGTGGAGCACCCTATAGATTCTTACATATACTTGTTAGTTTGTGGTCAGATCATTCTCTCCATACTTCTTTACTAATTTAATTTTAAATCTTCCACATTTTTATTTACTGAATATGTAGGATAGATAAATGGTTGATCCTCAACTTAAAGAAGTTAAAATTGTAGTAATAAGGGAAGCATCTGCTTGTGAATCTATTTCACATTGCAACAATTCTTGGGAAGAATCCATCTGAGTGATACTCCGTACCAATGGAATATAGAAGGGCATGAGAATGATTCTTTTTTGGTACATAACTTGGTAAATTCCATTATGTGATACTTTGATCTTTACATTAAGTTATGACATTTTGTTGCTCTTATACCTTTCTCCCCCCCCACACACACACACTTTTGTGACAGTTTCAAATTCCTTTCAATTGATTATACCTGAACATATTCTTATGTGATTAATCTTAGTGCTGCTTCCTTGTTTGAAAATTTATCACAGAAGAAAAGATATATAAAAGTCTTATCCTGGATAATCTACCTTTTGTCTTATCCTATTTATTAGAACTATAATTGATACTTTTAATTATTAAATATCAGAATGATGAAAACTACTGTCTCTTATGTAACCACGTGGCCAAATTTTTAGTATAGAGAATTTGGTGTGAGTGTATACATTTACTTACTGCTTGTGTTGCAAGGTGTTTATTGTGCCTGCGTGGGTGGGTAGATTTTCCAAATCCATTTTCTCCCAGATAAGGATTTGCTGTTGCTATTTAAAGGAACTGAGAAAGTGTGTAAAATAAGTTTTTGTATGTATAGCCAGTCTTTAAATTACCTCATATTTTATGTTATTGCAAATCATTTGTTTTAAAATATTGAAGTACAATTAGATGTAAATAAAGTGCACCTAGAGTATATGTGATGTGTGTACACACACATACCAATACTGGTCTTGTATTATTCTTCCTCCTATTCCATCACTGCTGCTATGTTAGGAGTAAGCTGATTTCAGGAATAAAAATGGTAGTAGCACCATTATCAGCATCATGTTATTCCTCAAGTAGTGCTGTGATGAATCTGAAGAGGTACTGATTTCTTCCCTCTTTGCCGCTGTTGCCTTCTTCAGCGGACACTTAGAATTCTTATACACATAATTGATCAAGCTCCAGAGAGCCTTAGCTTGTTTATATGCCTCCCATCAGTGAGCACCATCATCAGCAGTGGCATTATCACCAATAGAGCACACTCACTCGCATACACAAAAACAAATATACACACATTATCTCTCCCCCCCCTCTCTCTACCTTGAGATCCTGCTGCTACCACCACTACCATCCTATTCTTTTTTTTAAAGCAGTTTCATGTACCGCCACTGCTACTGACTGACATCATACTCTGCATACGCACATCTACCTTAGCTTACCTCTACCGTTTTGATTTCACTACCGGCATTCTTCTTTTTTTTTTTTCTTTTTTTTCCTTTTTTTTTTTTTTAATTTCCTTTTCTTTTTCTTTCTTTCTTCCTTTCTTTCTTTTTTTTTTCTTTTTTTTTTTTGATTAATTCCTCAAACACGCTTTTAAACCATAGTTGCCTTCTTTCTTTCTTTCTCCTCCTTTTTCTTTTTTTTTTTTTTTTTTTTTTCACCCCCATTTGTGTCTCCTCACTTGTACACATCTTCAGTGACTTGTTTTTGTGGACTAAAAACGTCCGTCCATTTCACCAGTCCGTCCATGCAGCCATCTGTCCTTCAAGGAGGATTCACAATAATCAACAAACAAATTTAACGCTATCAGGAAATAATTTACAGAAGAAGAGTATTATCTTTATAGTTTTTCTATATTTTGTGTACAAATAGTTCTTTGTAAAGTCTCTGTAGCTGTAGCAGCAGTGTACCCAATCGTGTCCACTGGTTTTTCTCTGCTCAAGAGCATACCTTTCACATCGTCTTTCTTGGATGCTGCCTGTGAGGAACATAATAATAATAATAATGGTATCTGCATTTTGTGTGCTGGAAAACTATCAGCCTCTGCTCTTTACTTGTATTTAATAACATCACCTCCTCTTAAGGAGACAGACAGACAGACACACATTTGCCTTGCTACTCATTATCACTGCCACCACCATCATCATCATTTGTATTAGTAACTACTCTTCTAACAATCATCACCAACCACCATTCCTTATACTACTAGTGACAACAAGAAGAGGTCATCATTATACCATAATGAACCAGACTTCTGATGTCTTTCTTGTTCCTTCTCTTACATTTTCCCTCACACCATGTTGACTTGTCTACATCAACTTCCCATCTGATAGAGGATTCTTTCTTGGATTATTACTCTACCTGCTGTTACTAATACTACTACTTCTACTACTACTGCTGCTACAACTATTTCTTCTGCTGCCACCACTACCAACTTCACTACCACCATCAACATCACCACTATTACTATTATAGAGAAATCTCCAATTAGCAGAAATATCAGAGCCTTCAGAAATATATTCGCACGCATTAAGATCCAATTTAATTGTTTTCATCATTCTGAGTTAAGTCTGTGACGTTCATTGGAGACGGATTTTCCAGTGTCTGCCAGGTTATGACAGTTCCTATGAAGGCCGTCACCAGGTACGTGCATTCTCTCTCTCTCACTCTCCTCCTCCTCCTCCCACATGCACACATATGCAACATACCTATCTAATCATAAACAAATATATATTGCTTAGATAAAGAGTGTTATATGAGAGCAGTCTTTTTGTAATCGTATAGACACATTCTTACATACTCCCACATTAACTGACAAAGTTAGAAACCACTTTACAAAACTTACTTTTATTTTACATCCGAACACAACTTTTCATTGCTGATTGACTGAAAAAATAACGATAAAAACTACACCCATCCATATGAAATTTGATATACTTTTTTCTTTTCTTTTTTTTTTTTTTGTTCTTTCAACAGGTGATTTTTATATTTTATAGAAATCTAGATATCTGCTGTTGACATCTGTATTCTCTGGGTAGGAATTTTTCTCATTCACACACACACACACACACATATATAATATATATATATATATATATGTAACTTTTTTGAACCGAGTATATTTCATTCATTATTGTCATCTATTGCTTTGGTGGGAATAATTTTTAATAATCCTTATTTGTTAACAATCTTGCAATATTAACTCTTGAACATGTTTATTGTAATTTTCATTCTGTATATACTTATAGATTAGCCTGAGTCATATATACTATTGTATTGCAGTTTATCTCTTCTTTAGAATACCATTATACATATGGCTTAATCTTTTGGTAGATATTTCTTATAAATGACATGACTATATTTGATTAAACAGTCTAATTTATATCAGTACTCTGTATATCTTGAAGTTGTGCCACTTGCACAGCCCTATATGAAAATAATGATATATATTTATTTAACCAGGATATTGAATATATTTTTATGAGACAGAATAAAGCATTTCACTGTAATAAATAGATATGTCCAAGACTATGATGCATTTGTTATGAATCTCTTTACCTCTAAATCAAGTGTATAATGTCTGGTGCCATTTCAGAATGGTACCACACATGTATGGTACCATTACTGCTATATACTCTAATCATATTTGTGGCATTGTGACATGATTTTTGTTTACACCTAAGTTTTGACATTTGCTCTGCATCAAAAATACAGCTGACCCTTTCATCTTGTCCATAAGTAAAATATTTTCATTACAAAAATCTTGAATTCATTATCACTGAATTTATTTTATTCTATTCTCTAACACATTTCATTGTGATTATCCCCAAAATAAAATCTTGAGAAAAGAATCATTTACCCTGTGCTAAAATATTAAATATTTTTTAAAGTCCAAAACAACTTTTATGATTGATTTTTTTTTTTTTTTTTTTTTTTTTTTTTTTATAAATGGATTATTAGCCTGTTGTCACATTTTAATTTCTAACTCGTTATTAGCTAATCTGTTTGAAAAAGTGAATTCCTTTTTAAAATAATCCTTTATCTCTCAGTATTTCGTATATATGCTCTGTAATATTTTTCTTTAAACACTGTAATTATCTTTAGGTATATAGGTTAATTGCAGAAAGATTCTATTTTTCACTTTTTTATTTTTAATAAAATCATGAAAAAAAATTACTAAATATACCCTTTTTGCATATTGCACCTTCTTGAAACAAAATGTTTAATATAATACATTACACCACAAACCTATTTTTCCTCTATAAATTTTATTAAATAGATGTGTAAAAAAAAAAATATAGCAGCGATATTAGCATTCCATAACTGTTTTGAAAAGATAGTAAAACAATTTAGTTTTTTTCTTATTGATATCAGTATGTATAATAATATGTGCCTGTTGTGATAAATTAACTACTTTTATTGCTTTTTTTATCTATATATATATATATATATATATATATGGTAGCTTAGTATCAAATAAGGTGATCTTTGAAAAGTATTTACTCTTTTCTAAATTGTTTATAAGCTTTATTACTTAAAAATGTTTTACTTCTTCCCAGTTACACTGTTAAAACTATTCATGCTCTATTTATTTGTATTTCAAGCTGAGAAAATCTTTTTTCTCTCAAGTTCTTATAAACTAACCCACTACATTTACAATAATCCTTCAAGGTGCCTCCAACTTCTTTCATTGTCACTACTATTACTACTACTGGTGTTACTGCTGTTATAAGTAGTATTGCAAACATTCTTGCTAGTTTCTAAGACAGCTGAAGATAGCAGACTTTTAGAATTGTATTAGATTTCAGCTATTTTGGGACATTCCCTACTGGAGCACACCCACATAACACCACTGATTCATTCTGCTTTTTAAACAAGTAAATTTGTCCATTCTATGTTTATTGGCGTGTATTGGTATGTCATTTATATTTCACTAAAAATCATATATAATTTTTTTTTCATTAATTTCATTTTAGATAAAAGAATTAGGCTTGTGAGAAAAGCTTATGAGAAACAATTTTCAGTGTTGCTCTGAAATATTCTCTTTAATTTTATATATTTTTTTATATTGATAAATTTCTTTTGTTAAAAAATCATTTCATATTACACTAATTCTCTTCAGAGGTAATAAATGATTTTGTTATAGAGACCATGTAAGTGCATCTTGTAATTTGTTAATCAATATGTACTTCATCTTTTGGTCACTTGTATACACTTGTTTTATAAGACTAATGTTTGGTACCTAAAATGTTTGTGTTATTAACCAAAAATAAGATGTTCTCTATGTTTGCCATAAACTTTATTCAACAATATATTTACTGTTCTGTTTCACAATCTTTCAGCCAACATCATAAATCCATCCACCTAGAACATTTTGTCTTTCTCAGCAAAGATTTGCTGTCGATGTCTTTTGCAGTCTTCAAGGAAAATGGATTTTTTAAAGAGAATTCTGTAAAGACAGGAATAAAGAGGAAATCTGAAAGTGAAGTATCTATTGAATACGTTGAACAAGCAAAAACTATCCAGACAAACTGCAACAGTTTTTACCTGGTAACCAAAGAAACATGCAGTCTAGCATTATACCAATTGAATATTAGGTCATTTCTATTTACTAATTTCAACTACTTTTCATCACTTGTCTATTCACTTGGTCTGCTGGGAGCAGTACTTGTTCGAATCGGTTGTTTAATTCTTCAGAAGGTTCTCAGAAGACTCCCTTTGTATTCCACCACATGCATAGCATCACATTCTCTGCATGGAGAGCATGCTTAGCAGCTGTTCATTTCCCATGCCGCATGGTCTCTTGCCGTCCATATTAGCATAAAGTATCCACTTTCCATTGCCCATCTGTCAGAATTTGTTTAAGAAATGGAGCATTTTCATTGCCGTTGAGTAGCTACTTACACAAGAATTGTTCCAGTTGGATTTTCATTTATTTTTTTGCTTGACGTAGAAACTACACATCAAAATAATTAACTTAATTGAGCAAATAATTTTCAGTACTTGATTTGGATATATCGAGTATATTGGTTACTATTCCTTTTCCTTGTATAACATTGACTATTTTCAAGTAATGTCTTCATTGCTATCCATCTCAGCTGGTCTACCAGCTGAGATTCTTGCTCATCATTCAGCAAGAAATATCCACCATGAAACTTTACACATCATTTTTACATATTAGATCACTTATAGTATATTCTCCATGTACACATTTTTACATTTCAAGTTCATTTTTGCCTTTCTTAAAATAAACAATAAAATGATGATTTTCTCCAACAATGTTAGAAGCATTAAAATACAGGCCAATTTTGATAAATTAAAAAGAAAACTAATTAAAAGCTATCTTTTTAATTTAAATCAAAATGAACACTTTTTTACATTATTTGGACTGTTATTCTCATCTTTATTGACATATTCACAAGATGAGGATAATAGTCTGAATAATGTAAATAATCATAATACCTCATCTTGGAGATACCGACAGATATTGAACATTTTCTTTTTGATATGACGACAACCTTTTCAGCAAAAGAGTAAATGGGTATGCCTATTGCCCAGTTTGCACTCATATGTCAGGTCTTTTGAACAGGAATAGAGGTTTATCCATTGTTTACCGTTTAGGATTAGGTTTCTTGTTGCTTCTGAAGTCTTTTTCACTCACAGGAGCCCCTTTTGTGTCTTAGTGGCATTGTTGCCTTGCTTAGCATGAATTGATTAACAAAACAAAAATTACACAATCCAAGTAACTGCTTATTAAAAGCATTTCATTCTTCCTTAATATATAGATAATTTCAGTATTAAAGCCCTCAAATTAATTTGTAAATTAATATATAAAAACATGTTAAAAAACAATCATAGGTCTTTTAAGTTTCATTGTCATTAAAATATTGTCCAAATTTTTAAAATAAGTCTTTATTTTTTTTCTCCCCTCTCTCTCTAGTGATAGTGTTTTAGATAATGCTTTGTAGATTTCCTCAAGTCTATTTTGCTTGCAGTAATCTTCAAGAAGCTTGCTTTTGGCAGAATCTTTTATTTCACTTTCATCATTCCAGTTAGAGAATTTCATTGATCTGCATAACATAGGTTCATTCTACACAATGAAAAATGAGATTACAATTCCAAATAATTTATAGAATAGTCTTATTGCTTTGATTTTTACAAGAATATTTTAAAAGGATAACAAACATATTCCTTTGCAACATTAGATAATTACACATAATTTCGATTAACTTCCTTTATTCTTGACACTTGTATTAGTGGGTAAATTTTTACCCATGAACTGACATTATTTTTACAGTTTGTAAACAGTTTTTCATGTTCAGACTTATAGGCAGAAAAATTGGTACTTCTACTATCAATTTTTCTTTTTGCATATAACAAAAACTTACATTTTCTTTTTTTTTTAACTTATCAAATGTTTAATAGCAAGTAAACATTTGAATTTAAATGTTACCCTGTATCCTCCTGACCAGTTTAAACTGACCACTTCTTTTTCCATATCTAAACTATAATTTTAGAATTTTACTGAAACATGATGGAAAATGACCAAGTTTTTATCTGAAAATTTTATTTTTTGTATAGCAAAATGGTGACACTATATGGGGTCTGGGGTATCAGTTTATACTGCCATCAGCAGGATATGAGCTAAACCCTGAGAATGACAGCCATTTTTCAACAGTCATCTTATTTGGATATTTCTGTAAGGAGGGCTTGAGGGTCAATCTTTGTAGAAAAGTAACAGTTAAATAATTCTTTCATTTTTTTTTTTTTTATTTTTATTTTTTTTTTAAATTCATTTCTATTCGTATGTAGTAATTGTAAAGATATTATGTTTTATCATTATAAACTATGTGCACTTGTATATAATTCATATGTGGTGATACCTACGTCTGTCTTGTTCTTTTTTTAATCCGATATAAATGCTTACAAAAGGGAGAAAATTGGGCCTGTCTGTAAAGTTTGAATATTTGCAATCTATAGAGAAATATGTTTTGTTGCTTCAGCTGCTGCAATATTAAAATTCAGAAATGTTATTGACCCTGGCAAATGTAAAAGCTATATATATAGCCTTATAAACCAGTATTTCTCATGAGGTCAAGGTTCATGTAAAAGATCATTTTTGATCCTTATATATATATATATATATATATATATATATATATATATATATATATGAACTTGTAAAAATAAATTTATTTTTATCATGGTCTATCTAAATAACAAAAAAAAATTGTAGATGTTATCACTACTTCAAAAATGAAATTGAAAAACTGGATAGAAGACATGCAACTTCTCAATTTTTTTTCTTATGAATGAAAGGAATGAATCTTATGATACTCAGGGCAAAAGACGAAAAACCTAAATTTAATTTGTCAACATTTCTCTACTTTTGTCAGGGAGGTGAGCATGCTAGTTAACAATAATGAAATTTTCACTCTTTTCATCTGGTTCACATTCCTCTCTGTTTTGAACAGGAGTTACAATGAGGTTTACTCTGTACAATGCCCAAGAGCCACTCGAGGTAGAGGTTTGCAGAGTAAAGCAAAGATATAATGCCACCAAAATGCAAAGGGCAACCAGAAGTGAGAGAGAAGGAACCGGAAACCCAATCTAAATAAGAGATACACGTCTACTCTTGTTCAAAAGATCGGGGAGTGGTGTGAATTGGACAATAAGCAAACCTATCTATTCTTATAGGAGTAAATGTTTATCTCTTATTTCCTGTCTAGGATTTGGTTTTCAGTTTCTTCAAAAGTTTTTTTCATTCTCTTTCACTCCCACTAGATCTTTGTGTCTTAGTGGCATTATTGCCTTGCTTGGAGTGAATTGGTTAAAAAATGTATATAATCCTCTTTCTATGAATTCTATTTATTTTATTCATCACCTATATTATCTGTTTACCTCTATCCAGCAATGTTAATGTGTTACCTTTGGAGTTTTTTTTTTTTTTTTATTAATGCTCTATATCTATGTCCTGAACTCTTGTGTAGTTGTTAATTTTAACCTGATGAGATGACAAATTTTCTTGCTAATTTCATTATGAATAATAAGATTAACTACAAGGAAGTCAAAATGCTTCTTTAAAATAAAATACTTAAATTTAACTTACATTGATTTTGAATGGTGGGCAAGAAAGCTAAATAGGAAATATTTAACAATGCAAACAAAATTGCTCCATTATATTCAAAATTATATCTGCTAACATCTTCCAGAATACTTATGAAATATATTAAAACTATAATTTTCAAGTAAGAAATACTGTTAAATCAAAGGAATACATCACTGAAATTAACTTTCAGTTCTACTCTGAAAGAATATATATATATATATATATATATATATGATACTTTCTTGCATATAATTTCTTCAAATTTCAGTACACATTTTTAGTAGTTTTGATGAAATTCTTAATAGCAATAGTTTTTTTCTACTTTAGTTGAAATTTTCCTTTGCCATATCTCAATTGTTTTTTGTTTTTTTCTTAAGTCATAGTCAGATGCTTATCCAGCAAGCAATCAGCAAAGATGCAAGATATCTTTTGCATTTATCTTTTCCATTAAAGATTATAAGAAAACTATTGACTTGTAAGGCCACAAAATATTACAGCCATGAAATGCTTATCAACTAATATCTGAAGTAACATTTTCCCCCTCTGTATGCAATCTGAAAAGCATTATTGAAATAATTTAGTGAAATTACAATGGTCATTTTAGATCAGCTGTTAAGACATTTCAAATTCATGATTGTATTTTATATCTTTATTTTCAATTAGTAAATAATTTTTTCTTTTAATTACAAAAACAATCTTACTAAACAGGTTTGTTTTTTAGTATAGTTATAGTAGTATAATGATTTCATAAAGTAGCATTGGCTGCTCGGTCAATGAGTGCTAAATGTTTCCTTATAAGAAACCCGCTAATATTACCATTATCATAGTCTTTACATACTTATTTAATATAGCTGTCGTTTAATAATTTTAATTCACTTATAAGGTTTGTGTTTTTCTACATATTTGAGTCTTAGAAGGATGAGATTTTTGCTATGGTACGTAGACTCTTTGAATTTAAGTACAGCACTATACTGGCAATGAGGTCTCATCAATTTATAGTTGAGATGGCTAGATGTAACTGTAACTTCTATGCTAACAGTTTCTTTGGAACTCCCTTCCGGCTCCATGCTTTACAACCAACTTTAATCTTCAAAACTTTAAATTCAATGTCAATTGCTATCTATCCTCCTGATTACACTTTTTTTGTTCTCCCGCCATAGTAATGTTTCTAATGATTCTATATTTGGTAAAACCCTTTGTGTTTTAATGTCTTTACTGCCTTGCTTGGGGTGAACTCTATTTAAAAAAAGAAAAACTATTCATTAAACAGATATTGTAGAATGAATGAAGATGTTTTTGTGTTTTGTTTTTTTTTTTCTGATTGCTTGTTGCTCACAGTATATGATGTCAGTTAAATAGAAATAAATTTAATTTGAAATTTCTAGCATTGGTTCCAGACAAATACACAAGAATATATATATATATATATATATATATATATATATATATATATATATATTTTCCATCTCATTTCACTTGTTTCATTCTTTCTTGATAATTTCTTGTCCATATATTTATCTCTAATATTGCAGTATGTATGCACAATGTGTAGTAGTTCAATATGCTAATGCTTCAATAAAAATTTACTTCTATCTCTTTTTGCTTTTACTTAACAAGCTTGTTTGTCAATTGATCTTTCTGATAATTGGCCTTTGGGTTTGGACTGATCAATGAACATCGAGTACTTTTGCTAAGAAGACTACTCGTGGATCATTGTCTTGTAAAGGTTTAATCATTCAATTTAATCTACCTGTATTCATATAACCAACAATAGTAAATGATTGAGTTGGATCATTTCATGGTTCAATTATGTAAACACTATTTTTTTTTTTTGTGATCTTTGATATGTTTCACTTTTGACTGAATATCAAATGTTTGAAATTTTAACATTTTCTTATACACTATTCTTATCTTGTTATTGTTTCTTGTAAAATTGATTCTGGTATTCTTGTCTTGAATCACACTCTGGTCACTATTTGGTTATTTACAAATTAATAGCAGTTTGATGAGCTCAACCTGTGATTTTTGGATGCTTTCTTAGTTTGACCAAGTCTGTTTGGGTTAAATTCCCTTTAATTTATTCAGAAAATTGAGTTTGCTAATAAAATCTTCAACTTCAGTAAAAGAAATGATTTCAAAAGATGCATACATATTTGTTTTTCCAAAATGCTCTCTTAATATATTGTCATTATGGTTTCTTTCTTTGGTTATATTAAAAATTTGAAATTGATGAAATAAAGATATTTTGATTAACTGACCTAATGCAAGGTAGATAGAACTTGGTGTTCATTCGTAACATCTCAAAAAGCTTGTTTCAAAATTTTATAAGCATTAATTACCTGCAAGTTGTCATCTGTTGATTAATATATCAATGTAACAAGTTAATGTAATTTGATAGAGTATTAAGAGACAGAAATTTTTTTATTAGAAACAAAGAAAAGAATACTGAACTGTTACATGATATGTCATCCTTTATGGCAACAAATGTTGGACAATCTCCTCAAAGATGAAGAAATTGACTTAAAGCAACAGAAATATAGTTCTACAGAAAGATTCTGAGGATACCATTGACCAGACATATGAACAAGAAGGTTTTTTTGATAATGGAAACAAAAAGGAAACTTATACTTAACATCAGGAGGAGACAGTTGAAATTTCTGGGACACATAATAAGGAAGGAGGGCTTGGAAAATCTGATACTCACAGGACAAATTGAGGGACAGAGGAAAGCAGCATGTAACATCCTTGATGGTTTTGAGCAAATGGATGGCAGAACAGAGTTTGGGAGAAATAACAAAAAGACAAAACTTATTAAGAGCTACAAGGGAGAGGAAGATGTGGAGGGACATGATTGCCTACGTTCTGAAGGGTCATGGCACATAAAAGAATGTAATTTGTGCAAATCTCCATTGTTTAACTTTCTTCCAGAGTTAGCATACAACAAATGATTGATTACCCAAGTTTATATTAAGTTGGTATTTTATCTGCATGCCCACTGGAACTGAATGTGGCACAAGGTTAAGTTTGAAGTGGGCGGCCATACGTATGTGGACAAGACAGAAAGTACTCAAAGTATAAAGTCTGGCTGGAGTGATCACATTTCTCTTAGATTCTTTTCTAACAATAAAACCTTTCCAAGAAACATCTGAAGAATGTTAGTTTTATGAATTATAATAAGCAGTCTGAAAATATTTACAGATGTGCACATACTTGTGTTAGCATATAATGTTTTGTTGTAGTTATCTTTTGTTGAGAAATGGTATTCATTAGTATAACAATATTCGTCCTAATTGTCGCACTCTTGTGACCGTGTGTCATTCTAATCTTAAAAAAAACTTGCAAATGGTTAAAACGCTAAATTACCTCCCCTGTCTAAAAATATTTCTGGATTATTAAACTTAGTTTGGAAGATTGATCATTTACCCCACCCACTTAGTATCTTTTAACTCAAAATGGTCTAGAAGAGATAGAATAGACAATTTGCTTACTCTTGAACTAATTCCTGCTGTAGGAATCATTTTAAAATTGTTGGTGAATTTACAGAACTGGAACCCTCATACAGAATTCAGGCGTAAGCTACTTTGTGTTCATGTTGTGTTTATGCACTTGAAAAAGGCATGAATTCCCTGTCTTGGGTTCATAAGAATCAAATATCATTTATAGTTTAAACAAAGTAGCAAAATCTTGGAATGTAACATTACAAAACATTCTCTCACTCTTGAATTCTCTCTCTCTCATATATATATATATATATATATATATATATATATATATATTCCTTTTCTTTTCTTTTTTTTTTTTTTTTTTTTTTTTTTTTTACTGGTAATCTTATGTTGAGATTGACAATATTCCATATTTGGTTGGGATTTTTTTATCTAAAATGTTTGTTTTCCATTTATATGCTGTGTGCTTGCAGGATGTAAGCAATCATGGCACTCCACAACTTCCTATCCTTTCTAGCTCTTGGCAATATTTGTCTTTTTACTATCCTTCCATTCCCTGTTTTGTCATCCACCTGTGCAAATTTGTTAGGTAGGTTACTTGTTGTTTCACTCTGTCTCTCTTGCTTTCACTATGTCCTCTGAGTGTCAAATTTTCCAAGGCTCCTTTCCTCGTGTGTTCCAAAAATTTTAGCTGTCTCTGATTCTAGGTGCCCTGTTTGTTTCCATTTTCCTTAAAACATCCCTGATATTCTCTGAATTATTCTCTAGAACCAAATCTCTTGTTGTCTAGAATGATCTTATCAGATTGTGGAATTAACAAACGAACAGATTTTTTTTTATTACTGTTTAATGTGATAGGTTGTACTTTACAGCTTTTATGTTATGAGATTCTTGCTTCAATATTTTCCTCAAGTTTTTCAGATGGATTTTTATAGCAAATAGAATTTTAAAATTCTGATTTTAATTGGTTCTTTCTATTTTTTCCCACTTTTTTTTTTTTTTTTTTTATCTCTCTGCTCTGTTTAACTTGTTTACTAAAACCCAATTTTGATAGAGCATTTCATATGTGTAACCTCCCCCCCCCCACAAAATGTCTCACATTTTTTAAATTTTACAACTGGCCTTTCCTTTTATTACTTTTGAAGAGGTGTTTGGAGTTCCGCCTTTGCCTACTTTTGGGTGTGATTAAAAAACAATTGTTTTAACAATTTATTTAGTATTATGTTACTACTTTACTACTCTAATATTAAGTTTATTTTTTTTTTCTTTTTTCACTTATCCCACTTCTACCTTGCCCTCCAAACAAAACAAACAATACAAGTGGGATTTAATGTTGAACTGATTAAGAATTTTTAAAAGTTTCTCTAAAAAAAGCATTCCTCAATATCATATCCAACAGGCTATTGGTATTATGAAAAGTATATAATCAACAAAAAATACTCAACATTCTGGGAATTGTTTGAAAGACTGAACTAATATTTTTGTGTGTATGTTGCTTTTTTTATTTAGACAAAGAAAGAATCTCTAACATTTTTATTCTTTGTTTTGAATTGGTATTGTCTGAAATAAGTGGTTCCAAAGTATCAGTTTGAAAAAATATATGGCTTTTAAGATTACTTTAACCAACCATACTGTTAATGAATTATTAAATTTATTCAAATTTATGATTGAAATAGTTACAAATTTTTTTTTTTCCTCTTCACACCGTTGAACATTAATTCTATGTTTTTGATGTTAACATATTCTGTCTGATCCATTTCAAAACCTTTTATAATCCATAAGAAAAGAGCAAGAAAAACTTTCTCTAGATTGATTTCATATCAGTATATTTACAAATAAAAATAGCTTCCATAATCATTGAAAAATAAATTTATCTATTTTATTTCTAATTAGATGAATGATAGTTTTATTAGTGTTTTTTTTTTTTTTTTTTGTTTTTTTGTTTTTTTTTTTTTTTTTTGTTTCTTCTCCTCCACCTACTTTCTCTTTAAGCAAGAGAAGATATACAGAGCCGTATTTTTATATGGTGCCTGGGTGAAGGAAACAATTTGTACAGTCAGTCTTGCCTACGTTAACTTCAAAGTATACTGTACATAGTTTATAACATTTTTAAATAGTTTTTATTTCTTCTGTGCTTAGTGAATTCATGTTAAGCAAAGGAACAAAATTTATATTTTCTCTGCATTTTATTACTTTTATAATTAAAAAACTTGTATTAAAACAAATGTCTGTCTATAAAGGTTATTACGAGAAGACGGTAATCAGTGTCCTTGTTCTGTTACCTTTCCAAGTGGTCTTTACTAACAGATGATTATCCATAGCTACTTTAATGTGACATATCGGGGCCAGAATCTTGGGTGACAATGGATAGTTTATATGTTTTTTATGCATAAACCATGCACACATTGGCTCACCTGACTTTTATTAACTGACCTGTTTGTGCTATATAATTAGCACCATTTGCATACAGATGTACACTCTTTTTACCTGAAAGATTATCATAATTATCTTCTCAAAAGTAACAAATCTCTTTCAACACTTACAAAGAAAAAATTTCTGATGGTAGTAAACATTTTTCAAATCCTTTTTTTGAATGCATCTAGAATTATTCTTAATGATCAGTTTAAGTGGAAAATAAAATTGTTCAAAATTATAGTTTTTTTTTTTTTTTTTGTTTTTTTTTTTTGTTTTTAATTCACATATACTGGGGACCTCTACTTCGACAGTTTCGTTCTTACAATGTTGTAACATGATTTTCTGTGTAAGTCAGAATGTACCTGCAATTTTCCATGAATAAGCACTTAGGTTGCTCACCTATGTGAATGCAATAGTAAAGTAATAATCTAGGACATAACAACACATTTCAATGACATGTTAACATAATTAGGACAATAAAAGAAAAAAAAAACATACAGAAGACATAAATATAATACATAAAATTAAATTGTTTTAAGCAACTTGTATATTTATTGCCAGTGATATCATAGGCTCTTGATAGATGAGATGATAGAGCATAAGATCTCATCTCTCTTACCTGTGCCTGTTACAGCATTCACCTAGTCGGATGAGCCAGCTCCATGAAACCAACCCACCACAATGTAACAAAAGCTGAACAAGTATAGCAGAGGTTGTATTCATTCAGGCGTGCAAATCGATAGGAGTTTTAATGGGAATTTGCATTCACAAACGGTCCTCAATAACATGTATACACACTTTTAAGATGGTGCAATCCGGTTAGAATTAAGTTTCCTTCTCCTAGACTGGTTGCCATCCAAGGCTATCAGTCCCAATCTGTCCTGCTATTTTAC
Organism: Acanthosepion lycidas; assembly: GCA_963932145.1. Taxonomy (NCBI): domain Eukaryota; kingdom Metazoa; phylum Mollusca; class Cephalopoda; order Sepiida; family Sepiidae; genus Acanthosepion; species Acanthosepion lycidas. Next base: position 118,035,883 of record OZ010579.1, read on the forward strand.
CCATTGGTGGTGGTGGGTGGGGGGAGACAAGAGATGGCTTAATATTAGGTTGGTGCAAAAATAATGACGTAATAATGTCATCATTATTACGTCATTATATTTGCACCAACCTAATACCTTTCCCAAGGGTATTAGCATGTAAGTGAATGTAATGAACTTGACTGGAATTTGAACTCGGTTCTCCACTTCCTCAATCTGAGCCACTGACCATTACTCCACTGTGCCTCCATGTCTCTATTATAGTATTTAGAAGTAGCAACAAATCTGGGAAAGAAAGAACAACAAACTTGAGTTTGTTTTTCTCTTTTTATTGGGAATTCACCAACTTCTATTGTGGGTGTTTGCATCGTATGTACAAGGCAAACAGCATAAGTCGAAACAAGATTAATAAAGTGTGTCATAACTACAAAACATAGGTCAGGACTATTGTAACCAACTGACCAACTGTAGGTTGTTTTTTTTTTTTTTTTGTTATGGAATAATTCAGTTTTGTTATCAAATGTAGTTGATGGATTAAATTAACTGTAATGAGCATAAGATATGTATGAATTTCTTAAGTTCAGAATGTTTTATAACATGAGGCTATTATGACATTTACAAATGGTCTATTAACCGTTTGCGATAACTTTTCTCTATTTGGAAATATGTTCCTCTTTCCTTATCTCTCTCTCTCTCTCTACCACTCTTTTTCTCTCTTTCAAGTATGTGATTATGAAACTCATTAATCTTGTATTTAGAATGGATTCTCTTTGCTGATAGTCTTTAAATCCAACATTGATCCCAACTTGCAATTTATATATATATTTTTTTTTTTTTTTTTTCAGAATTGAAATTTGATTCTATCCATTTCTAACATTGCTAATTGCAAAAATCTTTGTCTTCTCCAGAAATGTATGTCAGTTTTCATATATAAATATATAATGCAATGATTTGATTTTAAAATATATTTAAATTTAGGATATATGAGAAACAGAGAGAAAGTGAGAGTGCTGAAAGGTTCTCAGCTTGCCCGACAAGTCTCTCTTTTAAAAAAAGAAAAACAAAAAGATTTTGATATATGATCTGATTCTGCGAGATGGGTTGGATTGAGAGCTTTTAATATCTAGTTATATGAATTAGGATCAAATACAGATGAAATCTGGATTGGAATCCAACAGAGGATAATAACGTTTATAATTGATCCCTATTTGTTCTTTATCCTAATATATAAATACACACACACATACACATGGCTGGCCACTTGTTTACGAGGGCATCTAGCCAATTTCTGTTGCAGAAGCCTGGTCAAGCACATTTTGTTTTTGCCCAACACCCACATGTTTATACTGCAACAGTGCTGAACAGACCTTAGTTACAGTTCCTGGGAAAGAGTGTGCTATCAAGTATGATCAACATACTGAACAATGCCAGCATGCTCAAAACCTGTCTCAATTACTTGTGATACTCATGCTAGCATAACCATGGACATCTCCCAGGGAGTTCTGTCTACTTAATTTTGCCTTATGCTTGGATCACCTGTGGTATGATTTTCAGGGACTTTTCAAAGGTGTTGCATGCTGGGATCACCTCCCCCAGACCAATAACATCAGGAAATCCCCTTCCTGACAAATCAACCATGAGGTCTCATGGTCAGAAAGCAAACATTCTAACCACTCAGCTACATGGCCATACATACATACATACATACATAGTTTTATGGTATATTTATGCGTAAAAGTGCACAATATCAAAGGATATGTAAATATACATAAAGATGACCTGAAAATTGTGTTTAAGCCTGAAACAGACTACCACTGCTTGGTGTTGACCTCAGTGTCCACTTGTATGTGAACTTGTGCTGTGTTTTCTTTTAGTCCTATTTCAATAGCTGATTATAATATATTGTTAAAAAACTAAAACATTAACCTAAGAACTCAAGTTATGTTTTTAACTCACTTCATCAGATCTAGGCTCTCATGGTTGTCGTGCATGATGTCCAATTTGTTCAAAATTGTCACAACTTTCAGGTCTATACAGCCATTTCCTTGGGTCAGTGATTTAAAATGGCTTCCAGCTAAAGGACCCTTGTAGCTCTTCAAGAAAACTATCCTTCATCAGTTCTTACAGACTGATGCTACAGGATCACAAAGAATTTTATCAAATAACATAACTTGAGAGAAAATAATGGTGACTTTTTATGCTATTTTAAACAAAAGGTTAGGAAGGAAACTTTCAATACTAGTAAGAGGGTTAACAACAGACTCGAGAAACCTGTTTTCCTGAAAAACTGTTTTAAGAGAGAGATTTTATAAATTTCAATTGACGCTAACTTTTCGGTCAATGAATGCTGAAAGTTTCCTCATAAGGAAACAACTAATCTCACTACTGCTATTAAGTAGTAACTATACTAACTTTAAACTATTTTCTATACCATATGATTAATCTAATTTTTATAAATGCAAGACTGATTGTGTAGGGTATGATATATAAAAGCTTCTTTTTTTTTTTTCTTTTTTTTTTTTTTTTTCTTTTTTTTTTTTTTTCTTTTTTTTTAAATTTCATAAATAAATCTAAAAACTAATACATTGCATTAGATGAACCAAAAACATACAATGTAATAGTACCTTTTATGGATTCCTGTTCGGAAAACTAACTGCAAATCCTAATTCCTAAGCTGAACTTTTCAAAATATTATCTGCACTTTCAGATGTTCGCTTTAATCAGCTTGTAATTCCTGTGCTTAGTATTTGAGCTTAGTTTTCAGTTCAACTCCTAAGCTTATTAAAGTTTAGTGTTTGTATCTCTAAGCTCAACCAAAAGCTGCTAGATCAGCTTAAACTTTGCCAGCATATAATAGGTTTACAAAACATAGCAGTTGTGTTAACTGAGCAAATTTAAAAAAAAAAAAAAAAAAAAAAGTCCTTAATTATAGACATTTGATTTGAAAGCCCCTTTTTATTTCTAACTGGAATTTATGCAAATTGTGATTTAATTTTTTCTATATGCTTGACTTATAGAATGAATGAAGAAATCTGTTTTTGTTTTTTTGTTTTTTTTTTCTCCTTACAATATTAATGAATTGTTAATTCATACTATTTTGAATTACATATTTTTATGAGGAACCGTTTGAGCTGATCTTTTTACATTGCAACCTTTTATGGAAGTAAAACTGCTGTGTTATATTGACTTGGTTATGGAAATAATTATCATTTACTACAAGTTGTTCCCCAAATTTTTTTTCTCTGGGCCACATTTTCAGAATGAAAATTTGCTCACGTCTACTCACCAAAGAGAAGTCCTGGTGGAAAGGTGCCAGCAGCCCTACAGCAAAGAAGACGCGCACACACACACAGATGGGGGGGTGTTAAAGGGAAATAACTGCAGATTCAAAGTCAGAACAGTATCATTGATAACTCTCTCCTCCTATTTGCAGACCCTAGTTTCTATATTCTTAGTACTTGTTATAATGCAAAAATATCACAATGATAAAATCGGTCAATAATTATTTATACTGGTATTCATGCATGTAATTACAAGTAATCCATAATATTTTTTAAATTTTGAAATCCTTTTTTAACTTTGGCATATGAATTTTTTGAAACTGTTTCTAAATCTCTGATTATCTTTCAATCATTGCACCTCACCTACTATCCTCTTCTATCACACCTACAAGGTGCACTGCACTGTATTGTTTGAGAACCACTGATTTACTATATAAGCTACTTTTTTTTTTTTTTTTTTTTTTTTAGAATTAATATATTAAGTGAAGGTATGCTTAAAAGTTCTCAGCATGACCAATAATGGATTTTTAAAGAAATCTATTGCTTAGTCATTTGGTCAGGTTTTAGGTATTGGGTTAGACCAAAAGCATTCACACATCACACACTCGGTTTAACAGTAGGCATAACTTTTTGCTGTTATTTCTTGGACAGGGAAGGTAATTAAAGTATTTGTTCATCAAGCATTACAGCATGTCAAGGAATATTATTCTTATAGATATTTAATAATGAGGCTTTTTTTCTTTTTTTTAAAATCATTTCACCCAAATCAAAGCAATAAAGCTACTAAGATGCAAATGGTTACTGAGTGTAAATGAATGTAAGAAAAGAATGCACTAAGGAGCAAGAACAATAAAAAAAATAAAAAAAAACACAAGAATTAAGACAAAAGATAATGATTGACATTGCATTTAAATTTTTGGAGGTCAAAGTTGACTGAGAAGCAAGAAATCAGGAGAGCATTCCACAAGTGAGAAATGCAAGAGAAGAAACTTATCATAGAACTTACAGTTACATCTAGCTGCTTCAACTGTAAAATGATGAGACCTAGTTGCCAATCTAGTATTGTGCTTGAATTCAAAGTCGAGGTATGAAAGAGAAAAGCTCAACAATCTTTTTCTTTTTTTTTTTATCGGAATCAACCCATGCAAAGCAGTAATGCCACTAAAACACAAGGGATTACAGGGTGTGGAACAGAAATATTAATGATGAGCAAAAAGAGTAATCAGGCGGACAGTAGATAGTGATTGACATTGCATTTAAATTTTTGCTGATGGAAAACGTGGTGCCAAAAGGAAGTTCCACATGCAAGAAGTGCAAGAGAAGAAACAGCATAGAATTTACAGCTATGACTAGCCAGCTCAACTGTAAATTAATGAGATCTTGATGCCAGTCTAGTGCTGTTTTTAAATTCAAAAACTCTTGGTACCATAGTGGAGAGCTCAATCAAACAATTACCATGAAAGTATTTATAGAAAAGGCACAGAAATTATGTTATTGTGGTAGGAAAGTAACTTAAGCTGAAGTCAGGACCAATAACACTGCAGATTCTTCTTTGGATTTTATCAAGAATATCTAAATACTTAACAGAAGTACCAGAGCAGATGTGGCAGCAATATTCAATGCCTAGATGAATGGTAAACTTGTAAATGTGTGAGATAGATTCAGGTGAGAAAAATTGTCTAATGCAACACAGTGAACGAACTTTCCTAGCAGAGCCCTAGTAATTGATTCAATATAATCTTTCCACTTCATGTCTGTGAAAAATGACAGGAATTCTGGAAAGAAGTGAATCCATGCCTTACCTAAGGGACAGGAGTGCAAAGTGAACACAATATTCTCAGCTAAAGTTTGAACCCAGTTTACCAATCTTTCTGTGCTGATAACTATTAAAACACATGCACATGTCTGGAAATCTTAATTTTATGGTGTATTAAAAAATGCCTAATTAAAATAATCTTTCTGTCTATATCAGATTTTTTAAAGATATTGCCATTTACTTAAAGAATACAACAAATTATTGAATAAGTTGCAGGCTGACAGGGATATATCTTACAAGAGACATATTTTAAAAGATCCTCTTTGTAGTTTAATTTGCTGCTTTTGTATAAATTTTTTTTTAAATCATTTCACCAAGCAAGGCAATAAAACCACTAAGATGCGAGGGTTACTGAGTGTGAGAGAATGAAGAACAGGAATTAAGAAAACAGAAGATAACAATTGACGTTGCATTAAAATTTTTAAAGATCAAAGTTTATTGGGAAGCAATAAGCCAGAAGAGAGTTCCGCAAGCATGAGAAAAAAAAACTGTTAGCATGGAACCCTAAGTTCCATCTAGCCATTTCAACTGTAAAATGAGACCTTGCCACCAATCTAGTACTGCTAAAGTTCTCTTATTCTACTTAGCTATCGTTTCTACATTCAGTTTTGTTTGATGTGAATTTCATTTAGACATTCATTTAAAATGACTTATTTTTAGATATCATCTCTTGGATTGTTAGGTGATTTTGAATTTACATTATTTAGTGTTATAAATTATCTCATAAATTGCTTTCCTTATTTGCTTTTCTTTGTACTTTATTCAAAATTTCAGAAGAAAAAAAAATCTCATTTTTTCTTCTCTTTCAATCTTCTACATAAAAAATTTAAATCCACATTTTATATCTTTTGTTAAAGCTTACATTTTTATTAAAAAAAAAAAAAAAAAAAAAAATTTCTACAGATTGATACTTTAAATATGATCACCCCCCCACCCCTCTGAGTGTATTTAAAAATTCTCCTCCTACCTGAGAGACATGAATGTGCAAAGGTTTGCATTTGTTTTTCTTTTCTTTTTTACTATCCACCCACCCAATCTTGTAAACATAATTAATCCCATTCCTAAGCAAACGATATTCTTCACTCAAGTGCTACCCAATTAAAACACTTCAATCAAACTAACATTTGATTGTTGTTTTTTTTTTTTTTTTTTTTTTTTCTTGAATGGTACCTTTTATTTTGTCTCTTCTTCACTTCCTGTCACCACCTGGTGCTTGTAAGCTTACCCTCATCTTTCAATACTCTCAGAATCTTCTCAGCACAAGAGGCTGAGGCAGTTTTAATCATCACTTTTAGTTCTGAGTAAATTAATTTGTGGGTGGAAGTTTGGGTATGGAGGGTTGGGAGGTCGCTTGTGCATATCTGGATTTTGAGGAGAAATTAAAAAAAAAGTATTATTGCTGCTGCTCGGATTTTGATGAGATTTTATCTTGTTGCTTTTATTCTGTTGATTATCATTTCATTTAGATTTTCCATTTTTATTGTCATGATTATTGAATTCTCGTACATTGACACACCTACATAAATTCTTCCATGTCCAGATTTGTCTATAAATTCATGCACACATTTGCCAAAATATTTATATATCATCCTCTCTGTTTAGGTGTTATTTCAGAATGAAATCCGTATTAACATCTCTTGGATAGAATCAAAGAAATTGGAAAGATTTTATTATAATCAAACTGGCCTGCATTCAATTCCTCTTTGCTACACAATTGTTCATCCAATTTGCATTTAATAATGTGAGAAGAAAAGTTCTTGCCAAAACCCACTTCCCTAAAATCTGATCATATGACTAAACCTCAATTTTTTGGCAAACTTTGACCTTTGTGCCTGCAAAAAAAAAAATGGAGTTTCAAAAAGACTGTTTTTCCCTTGACACCACTATTATTTTAACTACCTTCACTCCTCAGCAATGTTTTAAAAAATGATACTTAGAATCGTGATAAAACCTAAGCATATAAAAGTGAAATTATACATTTTCTTTGTTCTTGAGATAAATAAACACTGTTTATTAGATTGTTTTACACTATTTATTTGATTGTTTATTGGAATGGTTGACAAAGCATCTGCTAATTGTCAATTGGTTCAAACATTATAAAATGGTAAATAAGGATTTTCTTTAGTTGGTTCACATTTTCATAATTTAGTAAATGTTTATAAATAAAAAAAAATTGTTTTCATATTTTTCTTTAGAAATTGGTCAATGATACATATTGCATTGCACTAGTTTTAATACAATTGTATTTGTTTTTAGAATGTTGTAAATTTAAAATTATTTTTTATAAATAAACAATTCAATAGTGTTTAATATTTTTGTTGTAAATTCCCCAGAACAAAAAAAAAAAGTATAAATTTGCTATCACAATATGTTTAGATTTTATTACAATTTTAATCATAATTTTTTAAAAAAATAAACATTGCCAAGGAGTGAATGTAGTTAAAATAATAGCAGTGTCAAGGGAAAAACCATCACAAATGTCCAAGTTTGTTAATTATTTAATCTCTTCTTATTCAAATTAAAAACTTTACAACACCTTGGTGTTCATTTTAACTAATATTTTAACATTTGGTAAGTAATATTAAATGCTTTTTCTTTTTCTCTACTATCATCAGCAGTTCCTCGGATTTTAAAATTAACATAAGTACTATTTTCAATTTGTTAATAAAATTGATGGTTTGGCTGTAACTTTTATTCGATAAACAATTTTGAATTAAGAGTTTAAAATATCTTTATTGGATATCAGAAGAGTAAAATAAATATGCTGATTTATCATTACTAAAATATCTTGAAACACATTTTTCATTACTTTGTCTATTTTATTCATATTAATGTTGCAATAATTTAATTCAATTATTATTAATCTGTTGTAGTAATTATTGATTGATAATCAGTTTTTAAATTCACATTTTATCCTAAGTACAAGATGATACTATAGAATGAATAAGTGTAAACTTCATAACAGTATTATAATTGACATGTGATTTTTAAATGTTATATCTCAGGATATTACTACTTTATTTATATATCCTGGGAAAGAAAGTCTTGTTATCCAGATTAATGCATCTGGCCATATTGTGTATATTGGCCAAAATAATGAATTGTCAGAAAGCTGAAACTTTATGTACTACCATCTAATTTTAAAATACATAACTCCTGGAGAACATCTTTTATCTTGAAAATATATAAATTGCAAAGATATGCATGATAATGCAAAACATATTGCAAAAAGCTAATGTAGCACTATCACCCAAAAACTTTGTTTAAATATGAAGTTCTATCAAGAATGTTTAATTTCTGAATATCACTTATTTTTAAGAAACACTAAAAAGTAGTTTTTATTTCAAATCTGCACCTTTTGTGATAATTCATGTGTATATGTTAGAGCAATGATTCTCAACCTTCCCCCCCCCCAATGCACCCTTTTCACCATATGTCAGTGTTTTTACCCTCCCCATTTCAATATTGTCAGGCTCAAAAGGTGCATTCCAAATATTTTGCATATATTATTGAATATCTTCTTTCTCCATATTTGTACCGATATATATATATATATATATATATATATATATTTACATGGATCATTTTTATAGGAGTTTTACAAATTTTAATAGCAATAGAAAATGTTGATGAATTTTTAAACTCAAATACATGTATGATAATTGATTTTAATTCATAACTAATTATTAAATAAATAAACTGAAGCATACCTCAATAAACAAAAGTTTAATAGAATGCCAGTGTATTGTAATTCAATAAACAAAATCCTGCAAATAAAAAGAAAAAAAATTCCTCCTGATATTGGTTGGCGGTGGGGTTCTCCTCGGTTGAGAAACTTGATTGAATAAACAGAATTTTCAATTTCGCAATACAATACAATTTAAGAATATTTCACTTTACTTTCTTACACTGGCTCTTTATTTTCTCTGCATAAAATTCACTATTTCTGATTGATAAGAAATAAACGTTTTATTTGCTAATCATTTAATGTATAAAGAAAAATATAACTATTGGCTGCCCATCCACCCCTTCATTCCCCCAAAAAAGGTTTTTAATTTTCAACATTTACTTTTATTTAATGTTTTACTCTGAAATATTCTCTTTAATTTTGTTAAATTACTTTTGTTAAAAATAATCATTTAATATTACACTAATTCTCTTCAGAGGTAATAAATGATTTTGTTACAGTGACCATGTAAAAGTGGATCTTGTAATTTGTTTTCATTATTTTAATTAGTATGTACTTTATCTTTTGGTCAGTTGTCCCCACTTGTTTTATAAGACTAATGTTAAATACCTATTCAGAGGCACGATTGAGTAATGTTTCTCAACTCCAATTGAGAAATCAAAGAGCCGAGTTCAAATTCCAGTCGTGTTCATTTCATTCACTTACATGCTAATAGCCTTGAGAAATGTATGAATTCATGTCTTCTTTAAGACAAACTGGGCGGCAACCACTTTAGGAGAAGAAAACTCTGAATTCAAACTGGGTTGTACTATCTTAAAAGTGTGTATACATGTGACTGGAGACTGCATGCAAATCCAAAGTCCGACTGTAACTCCTACTGTTAGCACATCCTTGAATGCGATGTTAAAAGGAGCCCAATGTTCCATAGGTAACAAGTGGAACTAACTAACAATGTATTTACTATATTCAATAGTGTGTAAAACATTTTCTCCAAATATTAGATTTTAACACCTGAAAAATAAACTTGTTTTGAATTTGGCCAAATAGGGAACATCAATACAGTTCCAATAATATTTGATGTACCATCCAACCATTTTTCTTTTCTTTGGTTAATATTCTCTTCTTAGGTGTTGGGTACTATTGAATACATTTTGTTCTATCTCCTGCCAATTTTAAAGCAGCTTTATAATCATCCCAGGATATTATTCATTCTCAGCAAAGAACTGAGCCATGTTCCTTTTGCTTTCTCTCAGAAAATTGAAATTTTATTTTCATAATTCTTATCTGTAAATACTGGAATAAATGGTAATAAGGCAATTAGGGGGTGGGCAACTTCACAGCCAAACTGCCATTTTTTTTCCCCTTGTAACCAAAGAAACCTGCAGCCAAGCATTCTCCTGATGGAATATTATGCTCTTTCTCTTAAATAATTACAGACAGACACTTTTAGTCAGTTGCTGCCTTTATTTCATTGGAAGTAATAATTGTTTGAATCGTTTTCTTCTGAAAATAACTTTTAATAGTCAACTCATTTCCATTCCCCCCCTCACATGCATATAATATATATATATAAACAATTTTAACATTGACCATAGTCATAAACATAATATTCGCAATAACATTATTAATACATATTACCAAAATGTTACAAAACAGATGCAAGAGCAATAAAAAAAAAATCATACATAGACGTATAAAATCAGTCAATAAAAACAAATACTTCAGATACATTATTTACTACAAAAAATTCAAAACTAGCAACCTAATTATTAAAAATAATATATCCCAAACTTCCAACTCCTGATACAAGACCAATGTTGTACATGAATATACTTGCACACTTGGAGAATGTTTCTCTGTAAATAAAAACACAAAATGTCTGATATAGAATGCAACACAACCACAATTTCATGGAGACACACCTGCCACTTATTGGACCAGAGTGTCATCAGACAAGACATTAATAAGCAATATAAGGATCATAGTAATATTAGTCAGCTACTCACAAACAATACCAAAATACTAGCAAAATCAAATAGTAAAAACAGGCTTATAATCCTCAAAGCAATACTCATACAACAAACACAACCATCTGTAAATAAAAGCAATTACAATTTAAGCACCAGCATCCTCAAATGTATATAAAAGAAATAAATAAACATGTCACAACACTCACCAATTCTACAAAACGCACCATTTGTCTGTACATATCCTGATAATGACTTAATTTTGGACCATATTTCTTTCAAAAATGAACATTGGACAATTTCTGATGGAATTTCCTCATCTGAGAAGGATTATTTGTAATTTGGAAAATTCAATCAATAAAATTAGTCAACACAAAACCTCTGTCTTTAACATTTGCCTTAAAGAATATATATATTAATGATAATGGCTGGCCACTTGTATTCAAGGATATCTGACTACTAGGGTGGCTCGCAAATCCTATTGCAGATTTTGTGTTTGTTTGACACCCAGTGAGTCCACCTGTGGTTTATACTGCAACGATGTTGAGCAAACCTTAGTTTCTGGGAGAGAAGCATGTTATCTAGCATGATCAACAGTCTGAACAAGACCAACACTCTCAAACTCTCGATCACGATCACTTGTGACTTTGTACTAGCACAGCTATCAATGGCTCCCAAGGGTTCCAGCTACCCAATTTCAATCGCAAGGCTTGGATCAACCCGTGGTATGTTTTTTCAGACACTTTCCAAAAGTGTCACACACTGGGATCACCTCCTCCAGAACAATAACATGAAGAAATCACTTTCCTGACAAATAAACTATGGTGCGATTCGAACTCAGGTCTCATGGTCAGAAAGCAAACGTTCTAACAACTCATCCATGTGCTCATAAAGAACACACACACATCCATATATATATATATATATATATATATATATATATATATAATTCCACCTAACCTGCTATTCTTTTCCACTACACCTACGAGGTGCACTGCACTGTTTGAGAACCACTGATTTACTATATAAGCTACTTCTTTGTTGTTGTTTGTTTTTGTTTTTTTTTTTTTTTATCTTAGGCTTAATATATCTTTAGGTGAAGGGATGCTAAAATGTTCTCAGCCTGACCAATAATGGATTTAAAGAAATCTATTGCTTAGTCATTTGATTAGGTATTGGGTTAGACCAAAAGCATTTCAACATTCATACACACAGTTATATATATATATATATATATATATATATATATATATATATATATATATACTCATTCACATACAAGCCTGTTTCATTATCACACCTCATCAGTGTGGCTAGACATCTGATTACTTCAAGCTAAGATCAAAGCTTGACCAATTTAGCATCATAGTTTCTACCTGTAAGCTATCGGTGCATGGCAGAGAAAGGGAATCTTTTAATGTATTATATACATGATGTATATAAATGGCAAATCAGTAGCTAAGAGTGCTCAGTTCATAAGTGAAGAGCAACACATGCAAACATATATATATATATATAGTAACTTTTATTTTTCTTGTCTTTATAAAGAACAATCTTTATAAAGAACAGTCTTTGTTACAATTAGTGCTGGTTCATTTTGCATGTTCTATAATTTCCTCCATTTCATGTTGTAAAATATCCACTTAGTATTGCCCTTCACAATCGATTGAAATAAAATAAAAATTGAACTTTTTTTTCTTACATTGACAATCACATTGGATAATCTTTTGTGTGTCTTACTCATTTTTACTTAATAGTTCAAAAAGTTGTTTACAATAAACAAAAGCTATGCCTAATTTAACAATATTTTAATGCATGCTGGTATACATTCTTCTTAAGGCAATAACATTTAACTAGTTATTCCTATTTCCATTTAACAAAAAAACTTTTGCTCCAACCCAATAGTTGTCAATTTTATTTTCTTAATTATAATATTTGAAATTGTTATGACACTCTTCATTGACATTTTGAAAAGTTTGTCTTTGACAATTTTGTTCTTAAATGGTTATAATTTTTTTTTCTTAGTCTGTTCTTACTTTCCTAATGGTGAATATCTTTCTAATTACTATTATGTTAAATAATGGTGAGACAGTACAAAAAACCTATAAATATAAACATCTCAAATTTATGTTAGCTTTATTTTATAGGCCACCGCATTAAAAAAAAAAATGTATTGTTTTAAGAGCATCAGTTGTTGTTCACTATATCTGATTTTTATAGACATTTTTCTTGCTGTTGTTGGTTATAATTTTTTCTACAAAGTCATGCACACAAAGTGGTTGTTTCTCTTTGAGTTAAATGATACTTTTTCTTCATATGCTTTTGCATTGAGTAGTCTGTCTGTTTCTTCTGAACATATAATAATGAATAATGTAAGAAAGAGTATTTGAAAAAAAATTGGTAGTAAATAGATTGAAAGAGAATTAGTTATATTTATTTAAAATGCTTCTGTATTGTATAATAGCTTTAACTGATGTGACCTCAAATGCTTTCTCCCTCTGCGAATACACAATCTGTATATTAATTGACTTGATCTGAAACTGGATCTCAAATTAAATGATCTGATGTTTACCTTCAGGTATATGCATGTCTTTTACACTGTTCATGATCATTTAAAAATACAAATTATACTTTTTACACTTCATTCAAAATTCTGAAATAGCTGTAGTGCTAACTAGATTAAAAACAACTTATTGCTTTAATTTTATGCGACCTGTTTTCAACATAGAGATTAAATCTTGCTCTGTAGTTGAGTATTTACAATTGTTTTCTTTCAGATTTTGTGAATAGGTTTAGGAGAATTTTTTTTTTTTTTTTTCTACTTTATATTAGAGTCATTATAGTCCATTTATAGTTTACATTGTTCTGTATTAAGCACAATTTTTTTTTTTCTGGCAGAAGGTTGTTAAAGTGAAAAGTTATGGGCTAAAGTAAAATATCAGTTAAGTTTTTTTATTATTCTGTAGACTTATTTCTTTTTCATTCTTTTTTTATTTTAAGTCTTTATTTAACATTAAACTTCATAAATCATGTGCATTTGAGTAGATGCTTGATTTATTTTAAAAAGTATTTTATTTTGCCTCACAACCTGAACATATAAGAAATCTTATTGAAGAAAATGTGCCTAATGGAAGGATTCATCCCCCTTTGCAGGAGAAACCATCATTTCTTTAATAAGATATCTCAAACATTCAGGGCAGACAAAATAAAATAGTGTTGAGAATAAGTGGAGCATCTATTCAAATATAGGCATCCACTAAAAATAACATTTAAAGCGATAAAAATATCGGATTCATAAATACATAATTTTAAAAAAATAATTCAGATATATATATATATATATATATATATATATATATATAATATAGAATTTTAGTTTCATTATCGTACTTTGAACATTTTTTTTTGTAATTGATGTGGAGTAGCTGAACACCCCCACAAGATCTACTGGTCTAAGACTATTTAAACAGCACTCTCTCTTACTGAGGGGGGAGGAGTTAATGATTAATTGTTTATTACATTAGTCTGTATTCTCAACCATGTACCATATTATTCTCTGGAATAAACTACTACTTACTTTCTATATGTATGTCAACCTTTCCCATTTATAACACAACAGTAATCAATCTTAGTCTTTTACTTCCTCCCACTACATTGGGAACATTGGGCAACTTTGTAATAAATAATGGATTGAAAATAACTAATTGTTTTCTTGTTGTTGGCTAATTCAGCTTGCTATAAATTCCATTGCTTTATTGGCTATTAATTACCTGACTCATTCTCTTGGGGATAAAATGAATCATTTTGTCATTATTCTATGATTCCTTACTTCCACCAGCTCAGACCTTTACAGGTAAGACTCTCATTCCCTCTGTATTCCAGTTGTAAGGAGGAAGCACTACTTGGACAGCTTTTAATCCCCAGGAACTGTTGTTGTGTGGAGCAGACTCCCACATGGGTGCTTCCATGAACCCTTTAATTTTAACTTCAACTTAAGGAGGATAGATAACAATAGACTCTTATTTTCACTTTTATTTCCTCCTCTTGCATTTATATTACACACCTCATTCAGTAACCTTCTACATTGAGTGGTTCTTGAACCTTGTATTAAGTGAACTTTAGTTTAAAAAAAAAAAAAAGATATTTCATCTTTTTTTTTTTTTTTTTTTTTTCCATCTATGCATTGCTTACTTGGAAATTTTAAAAATTGTGAGAGAGATGTTCAGGATTTAGGCACAAAGATACTATGTTTGAAATCATGATCTTATAAAAGTTAAAATATTTTCATTAAGTATACATAAATAAAATGGGGAAATTAAGATAAAAAAAAAAATTATGATTATATAAAAAAACATGTTGATGAATTTGTTAATGTTTTTGCTTCAAGTTTTTCTTATCAGTTCATGAATGTGCAAGTAGTGTAATCGCTAGAAGTTCTGAATGAGAAATCAATCAAGTTCAAATTCCATTTGGGTTTGTTACTTTCACTTACACACAAATACCCTTGGGAAAGGTATGAATCTATCTCCCCTCCCTAGCTATAGGTTAAATAGTGGGACTTGTATCTTAAAAAAAAAAAAAAAATCATTGTTATTCTCAAAAAAAATTGTCAATGTGAATTTTTTTTCTTTAATAATTTCACCCAAGCAAGGCAATAAAGCCACTCAGATGCAAGAGGTTACTGAGTATAAGAAAAAGAAAACCTTATTACGGTGAGAGAACAATAAAAGAACAAGAATTAAGAAGTCAGTAGATAAGGATTGAGATTGCATTTAAATTTTTGAAGATCAAAGTTGACTGGGAAGCAAGAAACCAGAAGAGTTCCACAAGCAAGAAGTGTGATAGAAGAAAAAATTGTTAGCATAAAACTTAAATCTAGCCATTGTAAAATGATCAGACCTTGTATCACCTTTATTATATATTATATAATGATCAGAGCTGTATCACCTTTATTATATATCTGTATCTAACCATTGATTGTCAAGTTACATCGGTGATTTCCCCCAGAGAGCCATCCTCCAAGGTAGTACCTCTTATTCGGCAGTGGGCTCAGGCATCCCCGAAAAGATAAGTACTGAGAGGGTTTGAATAATTTTTTAATGACTTACCAAAATCCCACATTAAACTCGGACTTTGTTACATTCTGGGCATGCGGATAATTTTTTCTTTTATTTTAATTATTTCATCCCAAACAAGGCAGTAAAGGCACTAAGACTCAAGGGGGTTACTAGAGTGTGTGTTAGAATATGAGAGAGAGAAAAAAAAAACATTAAAGAGAACAAATAATAAAAGAACAGGAATTAAGAAGGTTGGTAAATAAGGATTGATATTGCATTTAAATTTTTTATGTTCAAAGTTGACTAGAAAGTAAGAAAACCAAATGAGAAGTGCGAGAAAAGAAAAAAATTGTTAGTATAGAATTTATGGTTACATTTAGCCATTTCTAATGAAAAATGATCAGTCCTTGACACATTAAAAAAAAAAAAAAAAAAATTATTCTTAGAATCCAAAACATGTTTTCGCTTTAAATAGCCAAAAAACATTTCATAAGCCCCCCGCCCCCCCAAAAAAAACAGTCAAACCGCATCATTTGGATGATTTGAAATCTTTTAAATTGTGTCCTAATCTAATTTTCCAGTTAATCATCAACTTCTAACTTACATTATTACGGGAAACAAGAGAATTTGATTAGAACTGAATGTTTTGCTTGTAACTTTTTTGGTACAAATTACATTTCACTGTTTCTTTATTGCACCTTTATGTTTCAGTTATTTTATTCATAATCTATCTTCATTTGAATTTCTTGTCCTGTGATTATTTTCTGATAGCCTCAAATATTATCTAAATGAGCCATACATGACTGGATATGTTTTATCTAAAAGTTTTGGTAGCCAGCTATTACCTTAATGATTATTTAAAGAAACAATGTCTTCAACAGAATATTTAAACAGATACCTGCATAAAAAAAAAAGTCAATGATGATGATGATGGAGGTTTAAAAACTAGGATACCTGAAGAGATAAACGCATCAGTCAGAGATTAAATGATAGATATCTTTTACTATCTTGATTTAATTTCCCATTTTAACAAGAGTAACAGTGTGTGAAGGTATTAAGATTTCTCTATAGGTTGTTGTTGTTGCTAAAGGTAATTATTTATTTATTTCTATTTATTTATTTTATTTTTTATTTTTATTTCTTTTTTTGAGGGGCTTTTCTTCTCTTCTTTTTTGGCTTTTCTTTTTTTGGCTTTTTTTTTTTTTTCTTTTTTTTTTGGCTTTTCTCTTTTTTCTTTCTTTTTTATTGGCTTTTTTCTTTCTTTTTTATTGGCTTTTTTCTTTCTTTTTTATTGGCTTTTTTCTTTCTTTTTTATTGGCTTTTTTCTTTCTTTTTTATTGGCTTTTTTCTTTCTTTTTTATTGGCTTTTTTCTTTCTTTTTTATTGGCTTTTTTCTTTCTTTTTTATTGGCTTTTTTCTTTCTTTTTTATTGGCTTTTTTCTTTCTTTTTTATTGGCTTTTTTCTTTCTTTTTTATTGGCTTTTTTCTTTCTTTTTTATTGGCTTTTTTCTTTCTTTTTTATTGGTTTTTTTCTTTCTTTTTTTCTGGCTTTTCTCTTTTTTCTTTCTTTTTTGCTTTTCTTTTTTTCTTTCTTTTTTATTGGCTTTTTTTTTTTTTTTGGCTTTTTTCTTTCTTTTTTTGGCTTTTTTCTTTTTTTTTTTTTTTTCTTTTTTTTTGGCTTTTCTCTATTTTTGGCTTTTGACTTTCTCTTTTTCTTTCTCTTTTTCTTTCTTTTTTTGGCTTTCTCTTTTTCTTTCTTTTTTTCTCTTTTTCTTTCTTTTTTCTCTTTTTCTTTCTTTTTTCTCTTTTTCTTTCTTTTTTTTTCTCTTTTCCTTTCTTTTTTTTCTCTTTTTCTTTCTTTTTTTTCTCATTTGGCTTTCTTTTTTTTTCTCTTTTGGCTTTCTTTTTTTTTTCTCTTTTGGCTTTCTTTTTTTTTTTTCTCTTTTGGCTTTCTTTTTTTTTTTCTCTTTTGGCTTTCTTTTTTTTTTCTCTTTTGGCTTTCTTTTTTTTTTCTCTTTTGGCTTTCTTTTTTTTTTTCTCTTTTGGCTTTCTTTTTTTTTCTCTTTTGGCTTTCTTTTTTTTTCTCTTTTGGCTTTCTTTTTTTTTCTCTTTTGGTTTTCTTTTTTTTTTCTCTTTTGGCTTTCTTTTTTTCTCTCTTTTGGCTTTCTTTTTTTCTCTCTTTTGGCTTTCTTTTTTTTTTCTCTTTTGGCTTTCTTTTTTTTTTCTCTTTTGGCTTTCTTTTTTTTTCTCTTTTGGCTTTCTTTTTTTTTCTCTTTTGGCTTTCTTTTTTTTTCTCTTTTGGCTTTCTTTTTTTTCTCTTTTGGCTTTCTTTTTTTTTCTCTTTTGGCTTTCTTTTTTTTTCTCTTTTGGCTTTCTTTTTTTTTCTCTTTTGGCTTTCTTTTTTTTTCTCTTTTGGCTTTCTTTTTTTTTCTCTTTTGGCTTTCTTTTTTTTTCTCTTTTGGCTTTCTTTTTTTTTCTCTTTTGGCTTTCTTTTTTTTTCTCTTTTGGCTTTCTTTTTTTTTCTCTTTTGGCTTTCTTTTTTTTTCTCTTTTGGCTTTCTTTTTTTTTCTCTTTTGGCTTTCTTTTTTTTTCTCTTTTGGCTTTCTTTTTTTTTCTCTTTTGGCTTTCTTTTTTTTTCTCTTTTGGCTTTCTTTTTTTTTCTCTTTTGGCTTTCTTTTTTTTTCTCTTTTGGCTTTCTTTTTTTTTCTCTTTTGGCTTTCTTTTTTTTTCTCTTTTGGCTTTCTTTTTTTTTCTCTTTTGGCTTTCTTTTTTTTTCTCTTTTGGCTTTCTTTTTTTTTCTCTTTTGGCTTTCTTTTTTTTTCTCTTTTGGCTTTCTTTTTTTTTCTCTTTTGGCTTTCTTTTTTTTTCTCTTTTGGCTTTCTTTTTTTTTCTCTTTTGGCTTTCTTTTTTTTTCTCTTTTGGCTTTCTTTTTTTTTCTCTTTTGGCTTTCTTTTTTTTTCTCTTTTGGCTTTCTTTTTTTTTCTCTTTTGGCTTTCTTTTTTTTTCTCTTTTGGCTTTCTTTTTTTTTCTCTTTTGGCTTTCTTTTTTTTTCTCTTTTGGCTTTCTTTTTTTTTCTCTTTTGGCTTTCTTTTTTTTTCTCTTTTGGCTTTCTTTTTTTTTCTCTTTTGGCTTTCTTTTTTTTTCTCTTTTGGCTTTCTTTTTTTTTCTCTTTTTTTTTTGGGGGGGCTTTCTCTTTTTCTTTTTCTTTTTTTTTTTTTTTTTTGGCTTTCTCTTTTTCTTTTTTTTTGGGGGGTGGGGGCTTTTCTCAGCTTTCTTCTCTTGGTGGGGAGGGGGCTTTTTTTTTCTTTTTTTTTTTTTTCTTTAAAAGCTTCTTTTGTGGTTTTCTTTACTACCATGATTAATATATTCTTCGGATTTTGAATTGGGAAAGTTTAGCAAAAGTTGTCAGTAGCATAAAAAATATAAGCTCCCTTCTTCAATGTGCAACACCCATACCAATTAACAAGGTAGTTTATGTAAGCTTTTCAAGGTATGTAGATATTGAACATTTACAATCTTATCTGTACTGGTTGAATAAGCAAGGGGTGTTTCCTGTCATTATACATCTACTATGATGCAACTATAAGCAGAATATTGTAATTTCAAAATATTTTCATTTGTTAAAGGATTAAATTCGGGCATGTCTTATGAATCTGCTAAAAAGTTTTACATGTAAATGAGAAAGTAAGATTTAAAAATAGGAAAATAATTAATTTCAGCTTGCCAATATCTTAAAATTCAAAATTGCTTATGGTTTGGCAGACATTTTGTTGCTTTGTCTTCTGTTTACTTCTTGGATTTAATTTTTTTTTTTTTTTTTTTTTTTTTCTGATTTTTAAAGAATTATATGAGAGGATATTTTTGTCATATAATTGTATCAGGATGCTAAAACATAGCCACATGTAACTTTGTTTGATTATAATGATAGTTTGAGTTGTATGTATATGGATGGATTTTTTTAAACCTTAAAATTGTTTTATTAATAAGTGTACAAATGATGATGGTAATATTAGCTGTTTCTTTAAAAGTGGGAGGTTAATGAAGATCAGACTTTCATTAATTTTTTTCTGCTTAATATTGTGTGAATTTTTCTATTAATACTTGTACAAAATTGATCTGTCTGTAAATTTGGGTGTGTCATAATCCTTTCCAGATATTTTTTATGCTAAGAGTATACTGCATATTGTAGGTTGGATGAACGCTAACTCAGATAATTCTAACTCTGAAATTAATTTTTATTGCAGTAAAAAGAAAAAAATGAAAACTATTTTAAATAGATAGTTGTCAGTCTAATTACAATTCCCTTTTAGTATTTAAAAATCAGTATACATGGAAATGACTTTTTTCATATTTATTCATAAAGAAATCTTGTGAAAAAAAATGTGTGACTAATTCTCATCCCCTCTCTCTTTTTATATATATATATATATATATATATATATATATAATCTTTAAATTTTCTTTGAGAATAATGAAAACTCTGATATGTAGTAATCTATTTCAAGTAGAATCTTGTCTAAGCTTGCCTTTTATATTCATTTTCCACATCTGGTTGCTTCATTCACCCTGTA
Source organism: Acanthosepion lycidas (assembly GCA_963932145.1). Lineage (NCBI taxonomy): Eukaryota > Metazoa > Mollusca > Cephalopoda > Sepiida > Sepiidae > Acanthosepion > Acanthosepion lycidas. The sequence goes on from OZ010579.1 coordinate 118,056,242, forward strand.
CCTCCATCTCTATAGCTGTAACCTAATGGACCTAATTGCCATGGCAACCAACACATCTTTAGCAATTAGCAGCAGTAGAAACAACCACTGCTACTCTGGCTGCTTCTGCTGCAGTCACCATTACTGCTATTAGCTGACATAGCAATGGAGCCTGTCACTTTCATTATGGCTTCTGCTTTTAGTTTGCTCATTACACTAAGGTAGAAACCAGTCCAGATATTAGTTATTTCTTCTTAGTCTTTTATAATATTTATAAAAAATCATTTTTATATTGGGATTTTTTACTTTACATGTAATAATTGTTTGTAATGGCATACAAGTGTGCAGCTATATGTGTTTATATTAAACTTGTGTCTGAGAGTATATACATGTATGTATGTTTATGAGTAGTTGCAACAGGTATATATGTATAGAGTTATATAAGTGTGTGATAATATTCTAGGTACATGCTAGCCAGATGTTGACAATGACTGAAATTATTAAATTATCAAAGACACTTATACTTAATCTTAAAGCAAAATATATACTTTGATGCATACAGTGGAATAGAGTAAATTCAAAATGTTATGCTTCAGTAATTTCATGTGTTCCATAACCTCCAAATCCAGAAATGCTTTGCCAGAGGTCAGTCAGCTTCTATTTGGATTTTGTCTTTAAAAACAGGCAAAAAAATAACTATACATTTAGTATTTACAGAGAGATTTATATAAATTGGACAATGTTTTGAAATTATGTCTATAGCAAAGTTGTTTTTGTCAGGCCTCATAAAAGCTGCCCAACACTGTAACCATCATCTTCCCTGTTTATTATTAAAATAACTTTATAATTGCTGGACTTTGCTTCCATATTTCCTTCAACAGTAATCTGTTGCTATGCATTCGTATTAGAATAATATTAAATTTAGTTTTGTTGTTTTAATGACAAGGAAGAATGATTAACTATTATTTTATAAGGAAATTACGTGAAAAGATAGACTCAAGTCTATCTAGATCATTTATTTAACTGAAACCAATTTTTATTTACATAGTAATGTATATGTTCTGATTAATGAGGCTTGGATAATGTTATAACAAATCAACTTTAACGATTTTAAAATTTGTTTGTTTATAAGTCATGTTTGTTTTTGATATGGAGTTGTTTTTATATTTATAGCAAAATGATGACTTTAGCATTTACCTTTTCTGTCCCAATTGATCCTATTTAGATGAAAAAAATAGATCTGACATGGTGCCTGTTTGCTTGCAATCTCTGTGAATGCATTTTTTAATGGTCTCTCTTGAACACAGATATTTAAACAACCATCTCTAATTACATTTATTTAAAATACATGAAGTGGTCGTTTTCAGTAAACCCTTTGCAGATATTCTTGTGTATCTCTTAAATACTCTTTCTTATGCTTTTGTAATGTATCTTTATACATATGGGCAGAATAACCTGTGTATGCATTCATGAACACACACACTTTAACCAGTATTGATTTTCTGTTATCTTATTCTGTCTCCACTACCTCCTCTCTCTCTGGCCTGTGTCCAGACTTGCTGTAAGGTGCATTTTCTTTTCTGTATTTACAGCCAATATGATTGCTATTGATAACATTATTATCTAGTTATGTTTCAGTCTATTTTATTTCATCATGATCTTTTGATTGCCTATTGATACATTCATTTTCTATGCTTTTCAAGCTTATTTAAAGCCAGGAAATATTTTTTAGATTTTAAGACTTTTTTTTTTTTTTAATGATAATAATGATTTAGTGATAAAAAAAAGTTTAATTAACTCATAGCTGGAAGGAGAAGAGGTGGATTCATACCTTTTTCAAAGATATTCAAGAATAAGTTAATATAACAAACAGTTGGAATTGAAATTTGGCTATCCACTTAAACTTTATCACACTGTGACTTCATTTGCTGTACAAAAAAGTTTATTCTGCCACTGAAGGTGACTCTGATCCCTGAATTCAAATTTGTTTGAATTTCTTAGTTGTGTTGTCATATCCTGCTATGGCAACAGAAAACATCTTTAAGGGAAATTAACAATAAGGAGCCCACAGTTGAGAGGCATTGAAAAAGAATGCAGTAGAAAGGGAAGTAATATTAATAATGCAGAGTGCTAAAGGTTAACAATATCGAGCCCTTATCCACTATATCACCAACATATCCAAGATTACAGTGCCTAGTATTCCTAAGTGGTTACCCATGTAGGTACTGGCCGGACTCAATGTTGCTTAACTTTAGTGATCATACAGGAACTGGTATTTCAATATAATTCGGTTGTAAGCCTTTTCATTGTTTAATGTAATTACTTGAAAAAAAAAAAAAAAAAAAAAATTTTTCTTTTTTTTTTTTTTTCTTTTTTTTTTTTCTTTTTTTTTCTTTTTTTTTTTTTCTTTTTTTTTTTTCTTTGATTATGAACAAATGATAAAAATACTGTTACATTTAAATATTTAACTTCTTTCATCCTGCACTGATATAATTTTCATATGGAATCCTGTCCCTGGAAATTTGTCATGCAACAGATATAGTTTATATATCAGTTTTTTCACACTTTGATTCAAACATTACAGTTATTTAATTTTTAATTTTTTTTTTTATTTGACTGATTCCTAACAGACCCATGTATTGGATTGCCTTTTTAATGCAACAGTGCTTCATGTACAGAGAATTAGGTTATTCTTTTTTTTTTTTTTCTTTTTTTTTTTTTCTTTTTTTTTTTTTTTCTGTCTTTCAAATGTGCATTCTCTTGTTCTGCTGGCTGTTTCAAATCACTTAAGTTCTCTTCAGGTGATTCATCTTGTAATCTTTTCATCTGTCTCTTTGCAAGGTTGAAGTAAACAGAACAATAATCATATACAAAAAAATGCTATTCACAGCAGAGAAACAATAGCTGGACACACTGACAGTTACCCATTTGAAATTTTCAAGTAACAGCATAGACAAGATTACTTTTGCAAAAAAATGCAGTACATGAGGACTTTGTTATCCCTGACAATTATTAATATTCTGTGTGGATCATTGGTTAATGCCCAAACATTCTAGTTTGGTCCCCAAACTTTTTAAAACACATTTGAGGATTAAGGGGACAAAACTCCCACCCACTCACAATAGTAAATTAAAATTTACTTGAGCTTTTCTTATCAGGATCTGGTGTTTCAAAAAACTTTGAGAGGATTAAAATTGATTAATGATATATTTTCAGCATACTATTATTAAACACTTATTACATTTCTTTTTCTTAATATGTGTGAATTGTCATTACTACATGAGGTTGGGGAGAAAGTGTTTTCCTCATGATTTTGAATTCGGTGTCAATACATCTAAACTGGTTACCATCCACAGCTAAAGGAGTCCAATCAACTTTTCTATTTAACCCATTGTTGGCAAGTTTATATTTTATTCCTTTGAAATATATTCTGCTAAAGTAGTTTTAGTTTAATCATAGTTTTTGCTGTCTCTGCCAGCCATAAATAAGTGAAACTGATTAGTGATGCATGATGGGACAACTACAGATAAGTGAAACCGGTTGGCAATTCAACTCATCAGAAGGTGAAGTTGCTTTTAAAATAAACATTTTGTGCATTTTAATTTTGTGAAGTTAGAGATTTATTAATAATGAAAACCCCATAAAATTTGTTTTATATTGAATTTTTCTCTTTCATTTTTTTTTCTTTTTCTTCTTTTTTCTTTCTTTTTTCTTTACTTTTTTCTTTTTCTTTACTTTTTTCTTTTTCTTTACTTTTTTCTTTTTCTTTACTTTTTTCTTTTTCTCTTCTCTTTTCTTTCTCTTCTCTTTCTCTTCTCTTCTCTTTCTCTTCTCTTCTCTTTCTCTTCTTTTCTCTTTCTCTTCTCTTTCTCTTCTCTTCTCTTTCTCTTCTCTTTCTCTTCTCTTCTCTTTCTCTTCTCTTCTCTTTCTCTTCTCTTTCTCTTTCTCTTCTCTTCTCTTTCTCTTCTCTTCTCTTTCTCTTCTCTTCTCTTTCTCTTCTCTTCTCTTTCTCTTCTCTTCTCTTTCTCTCTTTTTCTTTCTCTTTTTCTTTCTCTTTTTCTTTCTCTTTTTCTTTCTCTTTTTCTTTCTCTTTTTCTTTCTCTTTTTCTTTCTCTTTTTCTTTCTCTTTTTCTTTCTCTCTTTTTCTTTCTCTCTTTTTCTTTCTCTCTTTTTCTTTCTCTTTTTCTTTCTCTTTTTCTTTCTCTCTTTTTCTTTCTCTTTTTCTTTCTCTTTTTCTTTCTCTTTTTCTTTCTCTCTTTTTCTTTCTCTCTTTTTCTTTCTCTCTTTTTCTTTCTCTCTTTTTCTTTCTCTCTTTTTCTTTCTCTCTTTTTCTTTCTCTCTTTTTCTTTCTCTCTTTTTCTTTCTCTCTTTTTCTTTCTCTCTTTTTCTTTCTCTCTTTTTCTTTCTCTCTTTTTCTTTCTCTCTTTTTCTTTCTCTCTTTTTCTTTCTCTCTTTTTCTTTCTCTCTTTTTCTTTCTCTCTTTTTCTTTCTCTCTTTTTCTTTCTCTCTTTTTCTTTCTCTCTTTTTCTTTCTCTCTTTTTCTTTCTCTCTTTTTCTTTCTCTCTTTTTCTTTCTCTCTTTTTTTCTCTCTTTCTTTCTCTCTCTCTTTCTCTCTCTCTTTCTTTCTCTCTTTTTCTTTCTCTCTTTTTCTTTCTCTCTTTTTCTTTCTCTCTTTTTCTTTCTCTCTTTTTCTTTCTCTCTTTTTCTTTCTCTCTTTTTCTTTCTCTCTTTTTCTTTCTCTCTTTTTCTTTCTCTCTTTTTCTTTCTCTCTTTTTCTTTCTCTCTTTTTCTTTCTCTCTTTTTCTTTCTCTCTTTTTCTTTCTCTCTTTTTCTTTCTCTCTTTTTCTTTCTCTCTTTTTCTTTCTCTCTTTTTCTTTCTCTCTTTTTCTTTCTCTCTTTTTCTTTCTCTCTTTTTCTTTCTCTCTTTTTCTTTCTCTCTTTTTCTTTCTCTCTTTTTCTTTCTCTCTTTTTCTTTCTCTCTTTTTCTTTCTCTCTTTTTCTTTCTCTCTTTTTCTTTCTCTCTTTTTCTTTCTCTTTTTCTTTCTCTTTTTCTTTCTCTCTTTTTCTTTCTCTCTTTTTCTTTCTCTCTTTTTCTTTCTCTCTTTTTCTCTTTTCTCTTTTTCTCTTTTCTCTTTTTCTCTTTTCTCTTTTTCTCTTTTCTCTTTTTCTCTTTTCTCTTTTTCTCTTTTCTCTTTTTCTCTTTTCCTCTTTTCTCTTTTCCTCTTTTCTCTTTTTCTCTTTTCTCTTTTTCTCTTTTTCTCTTTTTCTCTTTCCTCTTTTTCTCTCTTTCCTCTTTCTCTCTTTTCTCTTTTTCTCTCTTTTCTCTTTTTCTCTCTTTTCTCTTTTTCTCTCTTTTCTCTTTTTCTCTCTTTCCTCTTTTTCTCTTTTCTCTTTTTCTCTCTTTTCTCTTTTTCTCTCTTTTCTCTTTTTCTCTCTTTTCTCTTTTTCTCTCTTTTCTCTTTTTCTCTCTTTTCTCTTTTTCTCTTTTTCTCTTTTTTTTCTCTTTTTCTCTTTTTTCCTCTCTTTTCTCTCTTTTCTCTCTTTTCTCTCTTTTCTCTCTTTTCTCTTTTTCTCTTTTCTCTTTTCTCTTTTTTTTCTTAATTTTTAAAATGCAGTGTGTATATATATATATATATATACTCAAGGCCCTCTATATCAAAAGCAACCAACCAACACTTAACAAAATTTATTACATGTGTAGCAGCAACATGTCGATGTGCATAAAACAAAAATTTAATGCTATTTTCTGGTCAGCTCCCTTTTATTGAGATGCTTGTTTTGCAAAATGTTCCATAGCGACAACAAATAAATTTAAAATCTAAGCATAATTATAACAGTGTGTGTTCTTTTTTTAAAAAAAAAAAAAAAAAAAAGTCACCATCACAACAAAATGTATATTTTATCACAGTTATAAGTTTGTCTTTATAATTCACCCTGAGAATGATCTTGGAGGAGATCGAAAGTACTTGGGTAGATAAAAAAACTGTGGTGACTTCCTTGATGAATTTCATCCTAACATCAAGAAACTGATTATAGAAATGGAAAGTATTATTATACAAATAAATCAACATAATGTCTTATACTATTCAATGAAACGTGTTTGAATGAAGATATGCTGCCTGAAGCTATTTTATCTACTATACTAATGAATATGAATATTCATCAGTCATATATAACCTGTATGTTTTTTTGTTTTTTTTTTTAATAAAGAATATAATTTTTAAATGAATGACAATTCAGACACTGTCAAACAGTATTAACTTTTTCTCTGGAGATCTACATTGCATAGGACTATTAGAATACTTGTTCGGTACCTGTTGCTTCACTGATAGCAATATGACTAAAATTCAATTATAAATTGTTTGCCCATTTAAAATACTTTTTTTTTTTTCTTTTTTTTTTTTCTTTTTTTTTTTTCTTTTTTTTTTTCTTTTTTTTTTCTTTTTTTTTTTTTCTTTTTTTTTTTTCTTCTTTTTTTTTTTCTTCTTTTTTTTTTTTTTTCTTTTTTTATTTCATCCCAAGCAATTCAATAATGCCACTAAGATGCAAGGAGTTACTGAGTTTGAGGGAATATTAGAAAAACACTATTAAGGAGAGAAAACAATAAAACAAGAATTATGACAGAAATTAATGATATTGGACTTAAATTTTTGAAGATCAAAGTTGAATGCGAAGCAAGAAGACAATTCCACAAACGAGAAATGTAACAGAAGAAACTATTAGCATAAAACTTACTGTTACATGTAGCCATTTAAACTGTAAAATGATGAGACCTTGCCACCAATCTAGTACTGCACTTAAATTCATAAACTGTAGGTACCATAGAGGAAAGTTCATCAACAATTACCATGAAAGTATAGAAAACGGCAGTGGAAAAGTGGCTGAAGCCGAGTTGTGAGGTCAGGACCAATCACATTGCAGATTCTTATTCAGCTTAAATAAAGGAGCCATAAAAAAACTCACTTGAAAAGCTCTTACATTTCAGATATTTTTTTCTGTTACTCAGTTGTTACCAGGCAGGAAGCGAAATTAAACCTCAAACACTGGTGTCCATATCAATTTCATTCAAAATATTTCTACAAAATTAATAAAATAACTTCCCCAAAAGTTCTGTAAAATTTATATATATATATATATATATATTACAAATTTCTGTCAGGGTGAATTGCATCATTGTGCTCTTTTTCTCGCAGATGGTGCCCAACAGACCACTATATCATGCAGTCAACGAAATTAAAAACAAACACACATGTGCAAAATTAAAAATATGACGGCAATTTATATATCGCACATCTGTACATTAAATGGTACAAAATACATGTAAGCTACTCATACATTATATGAGTTTGCAAAGTCACACACAGTGTTAGATGGACAGAGAATCTTTTCTTTCATAACATAGATTTCTTGCTAACTTCTGTTAGTATATGATTTTATATTAACACTTGGATTAACATCTCCATCTTTGTTGTTGTCACTGTAAATAATTATAACTACTTATCCCCAAAAATCATACAGATGTTTTAACTTCTGTCTATATTTCTGAGATGAGGTATTATGTACATTATTTACATTATTCAGACTATTGTCCTCATCTTTGTCACCATATTTATTACGTTTCGGTCGTTGTATGCTCCGGCCTTCTTCAGGTAGTTGAATTTAGCCCTTTATTTCGCTCACTGGGGTAGACTGTTCTAGTTCCACGTGCCATATTTAATGGATGTCAGTTATCCCCTGTTAATTCCCCTATCGAAATGAGGTAACTTGGGATTTTGTTGTGTAATACTATTGATATGCTCTGTTATAATAAATACATTGAGCTCTTTTTGTGGATCAGTTTTAATATTTTATAAATAATAAAATATTAAAACTGAGATATATATATATATATATATATATATATATATATATATATATATATATTGTAATTTACACCTGATTTTTGCCTGATGCAATATGTTGTATGCGCACTGAAATACAAATTCAATTGTTTAGTGATTTTGACGTAATATCCTAAAATAAAGAATATTGCTATACTTTGTATTGAGCCCTCTTAAATTAAATTTTATGAACATTGGAATTGTAGTCTATTTGTTCTCATCTTACTTGGGGATATATATATATATACACATACACGCAAAAAGTACCTGGCAAGTGGATTACTTTCTATTATAGCAAATTTTTCATTTTTATTTAAATCTCTTCTCCAAAAAGTCTTTCTCTCATTTCAAAAGAATAATTTGATATTTCAATTAGTACGAATACTATATCTTTAAAAAATGAAAAAATAAAAAAAATAACTGTGCTACTCAGTATTGGCTAAATGCCAAACATCTTTTCTTTTATTCTAAACAAATCTAATGATTTCATTTTTCCCCTGTATTATGCTATAGAAGAAGCTGAAAAGATCTTGTTTCAAATGGATGTGACTTCTTTAAAATTCTTTCTCTCATCAGTTTACTAAAGTTAGCTTCTATAACGACAATTTTATTTGTTAGCTTTTAATGATTTATATTGAAAATATTATCACAGAATTATTTTGTGTAATGACATAGTTTTGTTTTGTTTTTTTTTTTTGTTTGTTTTTTTGTTGTTAAACTAAGATAGTCATTGCTAAGTTCTGATAGTTTAATTGAACTGTAAGCATTCAGAGAATTGAATTCAATTCTAGAGCAGCCCATTCCCAAATCTTGATGCCAGTGTATTTCTCATTCACTGGCATCATCATATTCACTTTATTTAGAATTTGAAAAGATTTTTTTTTCTTTTCTTTCCATTATAGTCATTTCATATCTTTTCTGTTGTTCTCATCTCTCTCTCTTTCTCTCTCTCTCTCTCTCAATGCAACATTATAGACAATATATTGTTTGGTTTTCCTCAGGTGTGTTGCTCTTTAAAAGTTTCTTGCTATTTTTGTGGCTTGCTACCATATCACATAGAAACACTAGTTTTTCTACGATCACTGAAGTTAAGCAATGTCAAGCCTGATCAGTTCCAATATGAGTGACCACTTGGGAATACCAGGTACTGTAAGCTTGGATGTGCAGATGGTATAATGGATAACAGCTAAGAATTGGAAATCTGAGTGCTGAGTTCCAATTCCAGTTGGGTTTGTTATATACACTTATGCACAAATACCCTTGGGAAAGGTATGAATCCACCTCTTCTCCTCCCAGCTATGGGTTAATTAGTAGCAATTGTAGCAGTAAATAATTATCTCCAAAATTTTTTACTATCTAAAAATATTTTCTGGCTTTAAATAAACTGCAAAAGGTTAAGCTGTAAAACAAATCAGTCAATCAATCTTGTTATTTGTTCTTTTTCACCAGAGTAATTTTCCATTATGCACTGCCCAAGAGAGCAATATTTTTTGATAGATAAAATACAGTTAACTATTTCTACTTGATATGGCACTGATATTTAGTATTTTCAGGATTTTTTTTCAATGATTTTCAATGAAGTAATATATTAAAATGTGTGTTTGCACACAGTGAAAAGAAAAACTTTTTTTTTGTTTTTTTTTTTGTTTTTTTTTTTATTATTATTATCATTAAATCAAGTCCAAACATTCTGAATATATTAGTTTCTGAGTTTTATTGTTTCTATTTAATTCTTTAGGTTAATGTGAACTATAAAGAAAATACATTCTCAAGATTTTAAAAACCACACCTTAGTCTCTGCTCAAATCAATAAATTAATGAATATTGTTACATACTAATGTTCTTGGTAGAAGTGTTCCTTTATTTAACATGCAATATAAGTATTTTCATCTTCCCCACCCACTACAACCTCTCCATGAAACGGTCAATCCTTGTTTCTGCCTTAGATATATTTCAAATTCTCATTTACACTAACAAAAAAGTGATTTGCTCTTTATCCTTAAATATTCAAAATTAACTTTAATACTCACACAGTTATTCCTGTTAACTTTTTGGCCATCAGATAATTTTTTTTCCTCTCTTCTCAAAAAGCTAAATTTATGAACAATTTGCAAATAGATTTTTTTTTTTTTTTTACTGAGTATCTAATTTCTCCAATATCAAACTTTATGTGAGGTTACGGAAAAGCTCACAAAATCTGATCAAATGACCAAACATATTCATCTTCTTGGCTTGTCTTAAAAACTTTTCAGCACCATCTTGTATTAGTTGACATTGTAATTCTTAAATTAGTTGGTGAAATGAGTTTTGTAGAATGACTGCCATTTCTAAAGAACTCTCCTCGTTATCTTGTTTTTTTTTGTTTGTTTTTTTTGTTTTTTATCTTTTATTTGACATTAATTTCTAATGTTAATAGCTACAATGTTTTATAAGTAAAGCTGTATACCCTGTCTTAAACTTATTTTATAAATATATTATACATATATATTTGTTTAATTTACAGAGAACCACGAAGGATAGTTCTGCAGAAAGGCTCAACTGGATTAGGATTTAATATAGTTGGTGGTGAAGATGGAGAAGGAATTTTTGTATCGTTCATTTTGGCAGGAGGACCTGCAGATCTCAGTGGAGAATTACGGAGGGGTGATCAAATACATTCAGTAAGTATTATACTTATTAATACAATGCTATACTTCAATATGATAAAGAAATTCCTGTTTAATTTATAACCTGAATAATTTTTCTCTTCCAAAAATACTTTGTTTATTCACGTTTACATCCTTTTGACAACAGTCTGAAAATCAATACAAGCATTTTATTTTTGGAATTTTGTTACTGGCAATTTTCTTGTGAAAATCAGCTGATGTTTACCAATTAATATCTGAAATAGTTGAAGGTTAGTGTTACATGTTGGTTGGTGATGTGGTCCATTTGTTCCTTTGAGTAAAAGAGATTTAGACAGGGGTTAAAGGTAGAAAAGTAAAATATGAAAATTATTTAGCGCCATTCAAGGCATCAAGAAAAATTATAGTACAACATACATTCACACTATTATATAAATTAATATTGGAGTTACAAAACTAACTGCTATATAATGATGGATAGTTTCAAAAGCAAGGTTAAGATCTTATTTTTAAACAGAACTGTATTGACAAATATTATCCAAAATTTACTACCAAAGAAATGGTAGTGAAAATTCTATTCAGAATATATATTATAATTTATAATTTATTTTGCAGTAAACTCTGTGCAAAGTAGACAAAAGAACTTAAAAATAATGTCAAGATAAAGTAGTAAGCTTAGTAAGAGAGAAATCTAGTAAAAAAAAGTAATAGATGCAGTTGTCTGAAGTTGACATTGAGCCAATGACTTCATTGACTATAAACGGGTTACAGGAGGTGAAGTTTATTCACATATTTAAACATGTGTGGTATGTACAAAAAGTATCAGGACCATTGCTATGGAAACAAGTAAAGTATGCAGAATGAAGCCACTTGGAACATATTGACCCTGAACTCTGTTAAACATACAGACTAAGTTATAACATTCTTGCTCCCTCCTGTTGTTTATAGCAGTGCTTTGAAGGAAAGTGTGTAGAGTGTGGCCATCATACCACATGACAGAGGTTCCATCAGTGACCATGGCTTTTGCAGTAGTTTTTGACCAAGCACAATATTCCCCAAATCCTGCCCTTTGTGACTTTTAACTTTTCAAAAATTAATTCCAACTTGGTGTTGATGAAATCCAAGAGAATGCAACAAGATAGCTGCTTGCTATCCCAAAAAGGAGTACCAGGAAATGCTTTCATTAATGGAAACAATACTGGATAAAGTATGTGGCTTCAGAAGGGGATTATTTCAAAGGAGATTAAATGCTGAATTGATATATCTTGTAGTTTTCTTTATCTAGCACCAGTCCTGATACTTTTTGATCAGATCTCATGTCTCGCTCTCATATATATATATATATATATATATATATATATATATAATATATATAAACAAATTATAGTTGGCTGGCTGTCTTCAAATTACTTGGTTGTTATTTTGCTAAAGAATTTAAGTAGATCAGCTTAATTTATAATTAATTTGTATATTATCAGAATCAGCCATATGATGGTAAGCAGCATAGTAAATTTGATTTTAAAATTGAGACAAACAAAATGAATTCCCAAAGGAAAGTATGTTCTTTGATGAAAGTAGAAATTGTGAACAGATCAAAGCATTTATAGAATAGTCAAAGTAACAAGGATGACAAATAGTAAATTGGTAAGCATTATTAAGGAAATAGTTGAGAAGACCAGGAGAACAAATTGAAATAGAACTGATAAAAGGACATGTATATAAGAAAAGCAAGTGTAGGACGGGGACAAAAATGAAAAAGGCAGAATTTTATTAACAAAAGAATGAAAGAACATTATTTACATTAATTGGACTATTGTCCTCATCTTTGTTGCCATATTTATTACAACGTTTCAGCCTATTCCCCTCTCCAAGTTCTTCACTGCCTTAACCGGGTATTGAACTCACACGATTGAACTCCTTTATCCACTGTGCCATGTGTCCTTAATGACACATGGCACAGTGGATAAAGGCATTAGTGGAACTAGAACAGTCTACCCCAGTTAGCGAAATAAAGGGTTCAGTTCGACATTCCAACCACCTGAAGAAGGCCAGAGCGTACAACAGCTGAAAGGTTGTAATAAATATGGCAACAAAGATGAAGACAATAGTCCGAATAATGTAAATAATGTACATAATACCTCATCTCAGAAATATAGACATACAGAATGAAAGAAGAAAAAAAAAAAGACAGATGAACATTGTATAGGTTTAAGTTATCAGAAAAGGGAAGAGTTTGAAATATGCTGTCTGTCAAGTAGATAAACAACAAATACTTGCACTGAAAGGCAAACGAGGAAGTCACCACAGGACATTAAGGATAACACAATATAACCATGTAAACTTGTATTGTTGAAAAATCAAAATTCTACCAGCATCCACTCTAGTAAATGCTAACAATCTAGCATTGGTAACAACTGATGAATTACAACAAAGTAAATCACATAAAAACGTTTATTTTATAAAAAAATAAATCTATATACAGACCACCTTGGCATTTATCACTTTGTAATACAAGGTGCAACTGAAATATTTCCTACACATATCTCTCAGATAATGGTAAACTATTAGTGACAATGAGGTCTTCATCTATCTAATGTCTTACCATTATGTGGGAGCTATTTCTGCTGCACCCTGTATTATGGTGTGGGTGGTATAATGGATATCTATTCGGAATGAGAGATCGGGGAGCTGTTATCCAAATTGCAGTCTGATTACATTACATTCACTTATGCGTAAATACCCTTGGGAAAGGTATGAATCCATCTCTTCTCCACCCCAACCCCCACAAAAATTATGGGTTGAATAGCAGGGGAGACTGGGTCCTATATCTTTGGTTGGCAATCAGTCTACCCCAGAAAGAAACAGCAGCCAACTGCAGAAAAATCTTCAGCCTAGTCAGTCACAGTCATAAATTGAAAGAGATATGATCACCCAAGCATGTATCATGTATGGCACTTAACTGACTGGCTGAATATTACTATTGAACATATATAAACTAGTCTCAAAAGTATTTACAGCATAGTAAAAATATCGTAGATGAAAATCTACCATGTGAAAAGGCAGGTTTTAGAAGTGGATAGTCAACAGTAGAGTATCTAATTTGTTTTAAGAGAAGGAAAAAAGCAATATAAGAAACTGTTTTAGCTTTAGTTGACTACAAAAAGGGATTTAACTTGGTAGAACATTTGGTTGTTTTTAATTCCATATGTACACATAATCAATATGTACAGTAATGGTTCAACTACAAAAAAGATTTAATAAATCAAAATAACAATTGGGAAATGAGCAAGAGAAGGTACTATTTTGCCTAAATTGTTTACAGCATTCTTTGAAAGTATCTTTTGTAAAATCGACTGGGGGTAGAAATAGAAGTTAATATTAATGGAGAATATTTGAAACACACCAATGATTTGCTGATAACATCGGGCTTGGAAAATCTGTTATTCACAAGACAGAAGGCATGAGGGACCAAGGAAAACAATACTTTGAAAGCTTGAGTAAATGGATGTCAGAACAGGGTTTAGGAGAAATAAAAGAAAGGCTAAGTTTATTAAGAGTTACATGGAACAAGAAGTTGTGGAGAGCCATGATCGCTTACTTTCTTAAGTGACACAACATGTAAAGACTATGGCTTACAAGAAACTTAACTAAAAGACTTGAATAGGAAAAGTCTTTGGACTAGCTTCAAATGTACAGAATTAAAGCAAATATTCAATTGTAATGCTCCCTAAAAAGACCATCAGAATAAATTGTAAACAACTGGAAGAAATTCAGTAATACATCTGTTTGGAACACATTAAAGAAATCAAAATTAAATAAGGTCACAATGATTGGCTTGGAAGCACTTAATAGAATTGTGCACATAATGAGAAACAAGTTACCACTATAGTTAAAAAATAAAGTTTATAATGAATGTTTAATGCTGACAATTTCATACAGGTGGAGAAACATGAAAATAAAAATAAAAACAGAGAAATACACAGAAATCCATGGAAAGAGCAGTGTTCGGGACAAGAGAAGTAGATGTAAGGAGTGTTTAAGCAACAAAAATGTATTCTATATAAATTTGAAAATAAGGAAAAAGAAAATAAGTTTTGTGATACATAGAAAACAGCAAAAAAAAAAAAAAAAAAAGGCTAGTTAGAAAATGGAAGTGAGATAGAGGAGTTTGCTGGTAAGACATGGTAGAGAATAACACAGTTGTATAAGGAATTCTCTGTGTCACACCAGAAGGTTTTTCTTGTCTGAGTCAATCCTTGAAATCTACCATTCGTCCTTGCATTGAATACTGTTGCCATAGTCTGCTGCCTCTGCTGTTCATCTCTAGGTTCTTGATAAAATCCAAAGACTGATACGCAGTGTGATAGGTCCTAACCTGGCATCTCAATTCCAGTCACTTTTTTTCTTACAAATGTGATGTGGTTTGCCTCTGTCTTTTCTACAAACATTTTCCCAGCAACTGCTCTGACAAGCTATTTTCACGAGTGCCTAAACTGCTTGAATTTAAGCGTGCTACTAGCTAGGCATCTCGGTCACACCCTCTTATTGTCAAAACAGTTAAATGTAACCAGCTCTTCTACTCCAACAACTTCTTTTGCATTTCCTGACAGTTGAACACCTTTCCTCTTACTTGCTTCCCTGATAACTATAATCTTAAAAAATTTGAATGTAATGTCAGTTGACATCTGATGCCTTTATCTTGATCTCTATCCTTCTCTTTATCCTTTCCTAAAACACTCCTCTTTACTTTTACTCTCTGTAAACCCTTGTGTGCTAGTGGCACTTTCGCCATGCTTGGGGTGAAATGCTTAAAAAAAAAAGCGTAAGGCCTTGCAGTGGGCTTGCAATAACTATTGGTGATGATTAAAATTGCAGTGATGATGATGACAACATTTTCATTAGGCTTGAGAAAAATAATATTTTGATCGTTTCCATTTAGCATTCTCTTGAACTACATGTTTTCAATTTGTCTTGACTGTTATTAGAATTACTAAGTAGTATAATTTTTTGGTAACCTGCTAATGTATGTTGAAATCTTCACAGTATTTAGTATTGAAGTTAGTGCTACATTTTTTTGTCAAGATTTACAAACTGTTTGGTTTAATTTCACAAAACAATCAAAATTTGAATGAGCTTATTTGTTTGGAAAAATACTTTGACAAAAACCATACATCACACTTTTTAACTATATTTTGTACCTGCTTACTTGTTTGTACTTCTCCCCAAAATTTGGTTTTAATCAGTCAATGTATGGCTATTTTAGAGTATGTGATGGACAGACTAATGGAAGTCACAGAATTTTATATATAGAAGTTGTTATGAAATGTATAGATATCAGCTTTTCTCTACAGTTGTATATTGATAGGATAATCTGACTCTATATAATATTTGATTTGACTGGCATTGCATCTAAACATTAACAGTTTTTCTTTATTCCTACTGTGCATTTCACAGGTCAGTTTCATTTTACATTTTGTACAGTAAATAGTTTTAAATACTAATAGTTTCTAGTAGACTATATGAAAGATCTTTTTAAGATCAAAGTATTAAAAATTCCTCCATTTCTAATTATTCCCACTTGTATTCAACGTTAGTTTTCTTTCACTCTCACTCTCTCACCAAATATGCACAATTGTCACAGAACTTGGTTAATTAACTTTATGAATCATTTGTACAAAACATTGTTAAAATAGAATTAAATGTGGTTTAGTCTGTTTTCTACTTTAACCCTGTTGCATTTAATCTGCCCAAACCCTGTCCCATAAATATCAGTTCTCAATGTTCAACTTCCATGTAATCTGCCCCATGTATACGCGATGATGTCATTGCAAACAATGCTAGCAGTCATGCAAATAGTGAAACTTTGACTACAAACGGTGGGATATTGAGAGCTGATATTTACTAGGCAAGGTTTGGGTTGGTTGAATGTTAAAGAGTTAACTTAAAAATTGCATCTCAACTCAAAAAACCTAAATAAAAAATTAAGCTTAGAATTGAACCTCCTCAGCTCAGCTATTTTCAGAAATTTTGGATCTTAACTAGCAAGAATTTCTTTATTGCAATATCTTCCTTTTAATGGAGTTTATGAAGCACCAACATTTGCTCAATTGATAGAATTGATCTTGTACACTGACTTTATAGTCAATATCGAATATTGTAAAGTTCATAAGCTTACAATTTTTATGAAGGAATTTTTTTTTTAATTTGTTTTCCTTACAAAGCTTCTTTAACATAACGACTGGAATTTAAATTCTGTTTTTGTTTTCTCATGCAACATTGAACCAAACTCTCATGTCTTTTATGACCTAAACTTGACTAGAAAATATTGATAAAAAAATCTGATTCTTAAATTATAACTATCAACATTGTATAAAAAAAAAAAAAAGTAAAGCCTCTTTGTAGATATTAATAACAAAAATAGCAGTGACAGAATGGTTCTTTCCCAATAACAAACCTAAATATGCACAAGAGAAGAGTTCTTAACATATCTAACATTATTTGAATGTTCAAATCTTTGTATTTTTACTGTTAACAAAATATTTTGGCTGATTCATTTTTTTTTTTTCAACCCTCATGAGTTAGAACCATATGAGTAAAAAAGAAATGTTATTCTCAGTAAATTGCAGACAGCAGAAATTAATAATTAATGTAGATATTGGACTGGGGTCTAATTTTACAGTGTCAGGTACACCCAGTGCCCTGGTGATTCAAAACTACAAAAGTGGAAAGCATCTCAATGCTAAGTTTATTAAGAAGCAGCAGCAAGCAAAAAAGAAAAAAAAATGTTAAAATCCCAACTCACATGTTCCCAATTGACAAACAAATATATACTGCCTCTTTCAACTTTCAACGCTCTAGTGACACTGTCAATTATCTGAACTTTATCCCCAAAAGGGTAATGTGGACCCTTCCCTCTCCAAATGAGTTGGGCTTATATGGATTCCAACACTATGGTTTTCTTTTCTTAAAGTTTGGAGATATCTAATCCTAACCCCTTTGTCATATGTAGTTTGGTACTACACCTATGTTCAGCATATTGACAGTTATGTTCACTGGCTTCACCTCATAAATCCGTAATATAAATGAATAGAATCTTTACAGCATACAAGTTGATATTCAATCAGTATCAACTGGTTTGATGTTATAAGGCCTAAAGCTCCTAATGGTCTGTGGCTAAAAATCTCACTGATGATGTGGGCCATGGCATCAAACTGATGAATTTTGCAAAATAAAAATGTTCTTTTTTTTTTTTTTTTTTTTTTTTTTTTTTGTCTATGTTGGTTAATAACTAATGGATTCTTTGACATTTTTAGTTAAGTTTTTGTAGCAAACTAAAATATATTTAAGCATTTTCAATTGCAATTTTAATTTTGAACTTCAAGTAATGAACAGCAAATTTTGTCTCCATATTAAAAGTTCCTTAAACTATTCTCCCCACTTTATGAAAAAGGAAGTCTTTTCATAGTTCTTATAGAATCTTTTTTAAAGATAATGATGCAAAAGTTATGAGTTTTGTAGTTATAAAAGCCATCTTGACTAATAATGTGAATGTCTAGAGAACAATATCTTTCTTAAGGTTAACTAAACTAACAACCAAAGATTTGTCTCAATAATTGAATTGTATCACTTTTGATAATCTTTTACTGTAGACATATAGAATTATTCTTCTTAATCTACTGTTTTTGCCATTAACATATTTGCTTTTCTTTAAAAGCATTATGGGATGGAGTAGATTAAATATCTTAGCTCAGTCTGAAGAGTTTGTCAGCAAAAATATTTTTGTCATTAAAATTTAAGAAAATATTTTATTTCTTCAAATATTCTTGGATAATTTTTTATTTAAAAACTAATTATATGAAGAACATTTTAAAATGTGGGACATATAATAATTTATTAGCAATCTAACTTATTTTTCTCTTCAAAACATGTCAGTGTATTTATCAGTTCAGAGCTATTTGTGTTTTAAATTATCCAAATTGTATATTGGTTTTTCCCTTATACTTTCTGGGTCATATGTATATTATATTATTGACATGAAAAGTGGTCCTCAAATGTATCATTCATCTCTTTGTTCCACATAAAAAACCAAGGACTTCTTAATAGTGTGCAGAAGGAAGGGATCAGTAGAGTGCAACAACTCTGGCATCCACTCAAAGAGTGAAATAAAAATTTGCTTTATATTTAATTTAATTTGAATAAAGTGTTTATTTCATGTTTCTTCAATTTTTTAGATATTTGAAATGCCTTCCTTTCCCCCCATTTCTCACTACTAGGCCCTATAGGCCTCCTTACTTGAGTCTTAGGGGCATACAATCAAGGAGTTGGCCCCAGGCATCACCAAACCTCTGCACATCACTGCTTCTCATTCCTGTTGGAGGAACACCTCCCTGATTGAACATGTTTTCAGGGGTGTACCATGGCTTCATAAAAAAGGACAATTGTTTAAAATTTAGAATCTCTGAACTTTCTAATAATGAAAATGTTTAATGTTATTCTGGACTCAGTTCCTGAAGGTGGTTTTATAATTTGCCTGATATTTAAACTTATTTTTGCTTTCTTGATCTGTAGTTGATTTTTCATATAAATAGTGACTCATAAAATCTATGTTTATAAAAATTAACTGAAGTAAAGCCTAAAATCTGCTTCAATTTTCTCTTTTCAACATTCAAAAAAGTTTCTTTTTTTCTTTTCTTTTTTTTTTCTTTTTTTTTTTTCATGTTTTTGAGAATTAACACTTTGCTGTATTATCCATTAATGGTTCTATTATAGATGTGTATAGCTTCACAAGAGATCAAACAAAATAATAAGGTACTGTTTGCAAGACAAAGAATACCAAACAAGAATTGTTAAGATAAAATTTTGTATTGCCAATATAGAATGATCAAGTTGAAATGTTTCTTTGTGGTTGAGGGAAGCAACCTGGGGATAGTCTGTAGGACCTGTAGTTGGTATGTGGGTTGGGGTGGTTGATTGAGGTCACTAGTGATGACATTGACAGCTTGCCTGCTCGCTTGCAACTGTCGTGAGCGGAGTTCTTAAAAGCAGATAGGTGGATCATGAGTCAGCATTTTGCGTCCTGCCTTTTGCTTTATAATATTTGTGATTGGCTCTTTTTATATTGTACTTTTTTGGTGGGGGTGTTTTTTGAGCTGGATTTTTCCTTGTTAATTTTATTATCTTATCCAATTCTCCATTTGTTAATCTGTTTAGTCTCTTGTGCTGACTTTTTTTTTGTCATTTCAAACTTTCTTCTCTTTATCCTATCACTTTCCCCCTCTGGTAAAAAAAAATATACTTGCTATAATTGCTTAGGTTATAATGGATCAAGAAAACTTTTACTAAATACCTCATGTGATAGCAATAAAAACCAGCACATGAGAGATTTTCAAGATAATTTGTCACTGGAATCAGTGGATGCTAATCCAATGAAAAATGTTTCCTTTTAAATTCAAATAAAATATATCTTCAAATGAAACTTGGAAATTGATTGGTGATTAAAACAGTTTATTATGCAATTTTATTTTTTATTTTTTTTTATTTATTTTTTATTTTTTTGTCATATTTATTACATTATAATATCTAATAATTTTTACTATATAATATCTAAAGATAATTGCTTGATGATGAAACAATAAAATCAAATGTGTTAATATGAATGTAACCTGCAATTGTATTATTCCTTAAATTGCCTCATGACACAATTTGTTCTAAAGCACAATTGATAATGTGGGTGTTCATTTTGTATTATGATTCTTCTACCTCACCAAACAGGCAGTTAAAAAATGGCATTGAAATTTCAACATTTTAAACTGCATCTTTATTATTTACTTTTATATGACATACATTTCACATGGTTGTCAACAAAAAGAAGAGCCCAACATGCAAAACACAAATTGGAGATACATTTAAATATCCAGGAAATGTTTTAACAGAGAACAGAAAATGCAACACTAAAATCCAAAATGTAAGCAAAGTATTAAGAAACAAGAAAATCTCATGAGACAAAGAAAAGAATAGCTAACTGTTACTATTACTATAATATTAGTCTTCCTATATGGCAGTGAATACTGAGCAATCGCCTTACAGATGAAGAAAAGACTTGAAGCAACAGAAATGTGCTTCTACAGAAGGATGCTGAGAATACTATGAACTGAACCTAATCAAATCATAACTGTAAGCAATGACAATTTTAGAGGAAATGGAAACAAAAAGGACACTTATACTTCAAATCAGAAAGAGATGAAATTTCTAGGGCACATAATGAGGAACTCAGGCTTAGAAAAGTTGACACTCAAATGACTTATTGAAGCAAGAGTGACAGAAGAAAGCATAACATAACCTACATCGCAAGCTTGTGTAAATAGTTGGCAGAATAGGGGCAAAGAGAGATAGCAAAAAGACATTAAGAGCTACAAAGGACAGGAAATTGTGGAGGGCCATGATTGCCTACATCCTAAATGAACATGGCACATAGAAGAATAATGCCTTAAATTAAAAATCATATGATATAATTTACAACTTTTATTTACATGTTTTTATGTTCATGTCTTTCTTTCTCTCTCTCTTGTAATAACATTTTTTTTTTTTTTTTAAGACTTATTTTATTTTCTCACAAGTCCTGTCTTCTTGACACACATACATTTTAAACTTATATGCATTCTTATTTCATATCGAAAGAACCTAACAAATTCTTAAAGAGAAGAAGAGTCAGTTACACCTGGGCTCAGCACCCTTTTGCTAACTATGTGTCCACTTAGGTTTTTAAAATCATTCAGTGTGCCAACAGCATATATATTATTATACAAGTCAAAGTGGATATACCTGTTCTACAATATATTTTATATAGTAATATATAGTCTATATATTTTAGTATATATTAAAATTGAAACAGCTAAATATCTTCTTTGTATTGTCATAGTTATTGATTCAGATTTTGTGATGTCATTTGTAGCTATGTGCCGATGGAAATTACTTGGCATGCTACAGGTTGCGGACCCCCTGATTTACATCCTTTACATGCAGACTATTGCGCTCATTTTTGTTATCACAGTGTTTTGACCATTCTGCCCTCCAGTCTTCATCAGGTGTATGTCAATCTGGGTAACCTTCATTGTGATAACAAGATAAGGACAATAGTTTTTGTGTAAATAATGATAACTCCTCATTCCAGAAATTTAGACAGAAGAGTTTCTCTAATGGATCTGATTATGCCCTACATTATCATGTCCCATTTTGACTTTTATAGTACAATTTTCTATTTTCTATTTTTTTTTTTTTTTTCTTATTCAAAAAATACCCCACATAAGGTACCTTCAAGCTATATGTATACAACTTTGACTGTCTGTTGGAAATACTGTATACCTTTCCATTATAAAACATTTTTTTTTATCATAATTATGTCTCAATGCCTTGTACTAAATAATCATTATTTTATAGTTTGTATGGAGTGTCAGTATTGGTACTACAAACACTTTGCATTCTTGACTAATAGATCTTGATATCAGTGGAGATTTTATTTTTATAAATTTATTTGTAACTATTTGAAATAAGTATATTCTACTTAAAAAGGTTCCACTCTAGTTACTCTGTGATAATTTCTCTTTAAAAGATTCTCCTCTTCTTCTGCTATAAGCAGACTAACAGGAAATGTCAGAACAATGCTCACAACTCTCATTTTATGAAATAGATACTTTCATTTATTATATTAGACAAATGTTAAGCTATATTTTGCTGCAAATGCTTTTATGAGGACGGTGCTGCTTGACCCACTTTACAAAAGCATAATATGGTCTGGGCCAAGAATTTGTCAGCATCCCTTCATATTTATTTAACCTTTATCATAAGTTTCATATCTGATAATTGACTGAAAAAAAAAGTCTGCATTCCAAATGGGAATCACTTTCACTTTTTGATTTCTTAATACATAACTTTATTAAACCCTATTATAAATTATAAATTGACTTGTTTCTCATGTTTCAATTTACCTATTCTAACTTTTTAAATTCCTGCATTTGATAATGCATTTTACAAGTTTTTCTTTATCTATAAATAAAATATTTCTTAATGTCAGTCATAACTTAGATTGAAGTGTATATTGTTTTTGAATTAGGAAAATATTTTCTATCCTTTGACAGAATAGTATCTGAACATTTTTTTTCCTTTCCCCACTTGTAAATTTGTGGCATTTTCATCAATTCTTCATGACGTTTACTGCATTTGTTCACCACCCTTAAAAAAAAAAACAAAAAAAAAAACAGTAAACACATTCTGCACCTGCAGCAGAATGCATAACTCACATGACTGAAGAATTTCAGTCATTGTATGTTTTCATGGATCGATGCATCCCTATAATTGGACCAGGTATTCTGAAAGATGGGTTATTTTTATTGTCGCCATCTTTAGAATGGCTGTCTTGCAATTTAATCCAATGCAGGGGGTGAGGGAGAACTAGATTTACATCGTTTTCCAAGGGTATTTGTGTGTAATTAAATGTAATGAACTCAGCTGGAATTTGAACTTTGCTTTCTGATTTCTCATTCTGAGCCGCAATCCATTACACCACCCGCACATACCCCCCACCTCCCCTTAAAGAAAAAACAAAATTCTCAATTTGCTATTGGATTTCATTTGTGGTTTTAATAAAATCTTTAGTATTCAGTAAGCATCACTTCATAGTGGAACTGAAACTTTACATGCAGCAGTCTACAAATTATATGTTGGTTTATATTCTCTAACAGGAATCAAATGCCTTATTGGATTACACCCAGAGGGATTATGCAGAGTGTCAGCAGTAATTTTTCAAGAATATTTTTTTCACCTGTTATGAGTTTACACCTTACAGCCCTATCATTGTGATTACTAAAGACAGTGAACAAGCTCTGTGGCCTAGATGGAGTCCTGTCCCAGAATGTCACTATAGGCATCAGTGGGGTCAGCACTGCATATGAACCACTGTAACACAGGTGGCTGTAGTCAGACAAGTTTAGTGTTCAGCACCAAGATTACCATTGACTGCACAGTCATACAGACTACCCTATTGCAAAACATGATACCAGCTGCTCCGAAAGAAACAATTCTTGAATTGTTCCACATGAGATACCTCCATAAGATATGTAACGTCTTGTAGAAGTACAAAATATTAGTCTTATTTGTAGAATTTAAATATTAGATCTTAAATTTTATAGATCAGTGAGTGGACTGTATCTATTTGTAAAAATTAGGCTCCTTAAAAAATACTAGTCTTCCAGAAGGTGTTTATGCTTACAAGTTGTTAGGCTTTTGAATAAAACAAAAAAGATAGAATAAAAATTATGAAAAACTATTTTTTAAGTATCTGTCTATATTTCTGAGATGAGGTATTGTAATTATTTACATTGTTCAGACTGTTGCCCTCATTTTATTGTCATATTCACAATGTTTCGGCTGTTGTATGTGCTGGCCTTCTTCAGGTGATTGGAATTTCAAACTGAACCTCTTATTTCGTCCACCGGGGTAGAGTTTCGTAGTTCCATGTGCCATGCGCTTTCAGATGTCTGTTATCTCCCTTGAACTCAACTAAAGTTTTTGTGCACCTCTGCAGTAGCCAAGTATTGAACTCACAACTCTTTGGATCAAGTGTCGACTGCGCCATGTGTTCTCAAGGACACATGGCCCAGTGGATAAAAGCATGGCATAGCATGGCACATGGAACTAGAACACTCTACCCCAGTGGAAAAAAATAAAGGGTTCATTTCAAAATTACAATTAACTGAAGAAGGTTAAGCGTGCAACAGCTGAAACTTTGTGAATATGACAAAAAGGATGAGGACAACAGTCCAAGCAATGTAAATATTTTTTTAAATAAGTAAAAATACTATTCGCCATTTTATAATGTACCAGTATTCATAGCATATACTGATCAGTAGTCGCTAAATATAATTGATGATCATGGGTACTGCATTGTATCATTTTTAATCATTGAGGACTACAAGTCAGAAGTGTTAATGAAGATGAACTTTAGAATTTAACAAGAATATTTCTTTTACCTGTTATGCTAAACACAAGAAATCTGTTTCTAAACTTGTTTGGGAAGTTACTTTTCAATCTTTAATGAACAGCACATATAAATAAATTTTTTTAAATTAGAAAATCCATGGGTGTATCAAAATTGCATTGAATTAGCAAAATGTTTGGTCCGTGACGTTAAGGCAAGTAAGGACTAACCATCAATTGTAAGAAGATAAAGTGCATGATAGTCAGCAATAGGAACAACCCAAAATGCAATCTACGAATTGGGAAATGTTAGAATCAAACAAGTACAGAAGCTTAAATATTTGGATAATGTTTTAACAGAAGACAAATAAGGTGACACCAAAATCAGAAGGCACATTGGAATAGGGAGAGATTATTGATATTTCTGGGATATATGATGAAGAAAGAACACTTGGAATATTTGGCACTCACAAAATATAAAAGAGACAGAGGGGAAACGGTAAGTAACCTACTTAACAAGCTTGTGTAAATGGACTGCAGGACAAGCACACATGATGAGGAAAGAAGGCTTGGAGAATTTGACACTCACAGGACATACTAAAAGCAGAAGGGACAGAGGGAAACAGCAAGTAACCTAACTAATAAGCTTTTGTAAATGGATTGCAGAATAGGAAATATTGCTAAAACCTACAAAGGATAGGAATTTGTGGAGAGCCATGAACGCACATGTCCTGAAGGGACACAGCATATAGAATATTGTTTTTTTACAACCTTTTTGCAGGTTATTTAAAGCCAGAAAATATTTTTAGATTGTGAAATATCTTTTTGGAAATAATAATTATTTATTATCTTTTAGGAAATAATAATTATTTACTGGTACAATTCCTACTAATTAACCCTTGACTGGAAGGAGAAGAGATGGATTCATACCTTTCCCAAACACATAATTGAATATAATGAATCTGACTGGAATTGGAACTTGGCTCTCCAATTTCAAGCCATTATTCATTACAAACCCCCCAATAAGTTTACAGCACCTGGTATTCTCAAATGGTATCCATCTAGATACTGACAAGGCTCAGCTTTGCTTAACTTTGGTAATCATATGAGAACCAATATTTTAACATGATATGGTCATAAGCCCAGTGCATAGAAGAAGAAAAAGCTTTTGCAATATTGTTTGAATTTATCAAATGAAGCATTACCAAAAATTGGTTTTTGATTAGTATTTCTTTGATATTTTTTTTAATTTCTTAATTTTCCTGTTTACTATTAGGTTGGTGCAAAAATAATGTCGTTTTCTCACATATGTTACTATGTGAGAAAACGACATTATTTTTGCACCAACCTAATAGAATAACGGTTTGAAAGCTGTTGCTAAAAGCAACAGAAATAAGATTAGAATGAGAGAAATACTTGTTAATTCATAATAATTGACAATACTTAATTTCCTTACTATTAGTATTACATTGTATGTAAATAAAGATGGAGGCTTATCTGACATATAGATGGAAAAGAAAGAATGAAAGCTGTGTTTAGATTTGAACTTATAGCCTAATTGATAAGGTGGAGTTCCTCAAGATGAAGAATGTGACCTTGAATTACACCAGGAATTTTTTCTTATTTCCATTAAGTACTGTCGACAAGAAACTGTAGAATGGCAGTTTGAAATTTGCAATTGAAATAAAATGAATGAAACATGAATTAAGATTCATTGCAAAGATAATATTTTGCTCCATGTCTATTTTTACATAACATTTATTTTCTTATTTCATTTTTGAGATGAGTAATTGACTATATATATATATATATATATATATATATATATATATATATATATAAAATTACTCATTGTCATAAACCCCCAAAATGAGAACAATAATTTTATATATATATTTCTAATTCTAAGTATGTGTCCTTTTTGTTTCCATTTTCTTCAAAACTTCCGAATTGCTTACATACTGTGTCAATATTATTCTTTGTATCTTTCTGTAGAAGCACATTTCTTTTGCTTCAAGTCTTCATCTGTAATGAAATTGTCCAGCATTCAATGACATATAGGAGAATTGATATTACATAGCACTTGGACACACTTTCCTAATAAAATTTTCCTGTTTCTTATTTCTTTCTCTAGATTTTGGAAGGCCTCTTTTGCTTTCCAAATTCGCTTTCGGATTTCAGTGTCATATTTTTCATCCTCTGCCAGAAAGCTTTTTCCAAATGTGTAGATTTTCATACTTGTTTCCTATGAGTGTCGCGTTGTCCAAGCATTCTTTCTTCATTATGTGTCCCAAAAATTTCAATTCTCTTTCTGTAAGTGTCCTTTTTGCTTAAATTTTTCTCGGAAGTTCATAGTTACTTACATAGTATGTCAATGGTATTCTCAGCATCCTTCTGTAAAAGCATATTTCTATTGCCTCTTTGTCTGTGAGGAAATTTCCAAGCATTGATTATTGGATTATTTTGTCTCTGTGATGTCAGTCATTGTTTGTTCTTGCTGAACTACTGTTTCACTACCTGATCCAAAGATTGAACTCCTGACCACTAGGTGACAATAACATGATTGACCAACACCTATAATCACTATGCAACCATATTGAAGGACATCAGTGATTTATTTTTGGAGTCTTATATTCAATGTCAGACAATTTCAATATTTGGTTACCATGGCAGGTCCATATTGCTTTTCAATTTTTTTGTATTTCATCATTTTTTCCATTGAGAGAAATAAAATGAATGAAATAACAGGACAGGACTGAATGGTAATCCAAAGGTGCAATATTTGTTGAATGAATAAGAATTTTTGAGCCAAACTATAACAATTTATGCTTTGCCATTAAAGGAAAAATACAATCTGATATTTTGTCCTGACAGATTTTTATGCTCTTTCTATTGACAAATGTCAAGCAAACACTTTCTGTAGATTGTTGCCGTCAGTTAATTTAATTGGTAGGAGTACTTGTTCAGCTTAATTGTTTTTTTTTCTGGAAAGAACGTATAGTTGCATATTACATTCTTATCCCACCATGTATACAACATTAGTTTCTCTGAATGAAAAGCAGCCCTAGGAACATTTAATGATGCTTAATTTCACAGTCTCTTGCATTCCACATTGTAAAGTCTCTAAATTGTATTGCTTACAACAACTTAGAAACAAAAAGATTCACATTGGTAATTATGCAAGGTAATAGTGTCCAGTTAGTTATTTTCACCGAGATGGTGGCAACTAACATTGCCAAGTTGCTACAAATGATTTTCAATGCTTGATTTGGATATTTCAAGTATGTTGGCTTATTTCCTGCATTTTGTAACTATTTAGACAAGCCAATAGTTGGTCAATTTAATACTTTCTGTGCATCTATTAAAGCCAGTATATGAGTGGTTTCAGGTTACTTTGCCATTTGAGTGGAACTAAGGCTTTCAGTTGTGACATATTTTAGAAATCTGGTAAGTCTATCTGAAGTTTTGAAGAGTTTTCAGATATTTTATTTTAAAATTACTGATGAAAATATAAAACTGAAAAAAATACTTTGCCTTCATCCTGGTCATAAAATTTACTTGCTTTCTTTTCATCAATAATCATTATACACTTTTGTGTGTATGTGTGTGTGAGAGACACATTTTCTACTTTTTATTTTAATCTTACATCTCCTAATATAAGCATAGTCACAATTTTCTACATTAATGATGCTACTCGGTTCAAATTATATTTGGTTATAAAAATCAATTTTTGTATCTAGAAAACTAAATCATACTAAAGTTACAATTACTAAATCATACTAAACCTTACAGTTTTAGTTGATATTTAACGATCTATTTTTATCAGATTCTCTTGCATCTGTCAATGCAACAAGAAAAATAGTTTTGCATAGAGAGTGAGAGAGATAATTATATATGGTAGGAGAGTGGGGGATGTTATCAAGCTGTCTGTTGTCAAGTAGATATCACAGCTGACTGCTTCTCTTATATTCTTTGTTGATGGTTCAGATTTAAATATATTTATTGCTTTTACATGTGACAATCTGTTAATTCCTTTTGCTTTGGATTCTCTATCTATGTATGTATGTATGTATGGAGATATATATATATATATATATATATATATATATATATATATATATATATTCATTTATTTCAGAGTGAGTATATCTGTAAAAGGACAATATGAATAGACAAAAAGGAAATTTGTTTTAGCTAACACGTTTTGTCTTCTGAAGGACTTTATGAGAGCAAATACAAGGATAGTCTTTTGGCTTGGGAAAGTAGTCATTTTTTCAGGAACATAGATACTGGAAAAAATTCTGGGCACAGATTTATATTTTGATAAGATTCGATAGCGGTTCTCAAGAATTTACCTTCTAAGTAAGTTACTTGAGAGTGCCACTTAAATACAAATTTGCATAAAAAAAAATTTTTTAATTTCAAGGACATCACTCACTCTAGATATGAGATGATTTGGGATTTTGTTTATTAATTATATTACTCTGTAATAATAAATACATTGAGCTCTTTTTGTGGATCAATTTTAATATTTTATATTTCTAGGATGCACTTGGATTATATACCAATGCATTTTTTTACCTTATATATATATATATATATATATATATATATATATATTGTGTGTGTGAGGAAGCATGCCAATCAATGATGTTCTTTCAGTCATCCAAAATTGCTAACTATTATCACTCAATAAAGTCTACTTCAGTACCATTTCCTTGGTGTAAGACTCAGAAAAAGGTTGATGCATGATGAATTTAAAAGAAAAAAGACAAATGATTTCTAGGTTCATTTCTCCTATTGTAATTGCAACCCTTGCCTTTTCATGCTGCTGTTGGCTATTTTGGTGTTCTTGTTAAAGCTGAAAAGTTCTAAATTAAATCTAATCTCATTCAAAGATGGTGCTTTTTTTTTTTTTTCTCTGCCATCTTTTGTCATCTTAACAATACGCATATATCAACTTAGCCTGCTTCTATAGCAACAGCTCATACTGCTGCTTTGCCTCCACTCACAGGCCATAGTTCGACTGTATAGTAATAATTAATGGTCAGTCTTCAACTTGCATAATATTCTTCCTGTTTTTAGCTTCATGAACAAAATACTCTTTGTTTCTTTTTTTAAACATGGTTTGATTGAATTCTCTCACTTTGTATTGTTTGATTTATTTTATACTGTATAAATCACAACCCTATTAAAATTGTCTCCTATTTAATTAAAAAATAAATAGCTCTTGGTAGTAATCTCAAAAGATAATTAAAATCAAAATATTATCTAATCAGGATTAGTTATTCTAATCTATACATTGTTTTTGAAATGATTTAAAGCCTTTTATGTTCTGTGCATTAATTTCTTGTTACTTATTTTAAAATTATACCATTTGGTTTCCTTGATATACAAATTGCTTTTTTATCATTTCATCCCAAGCAAGACAATAAAGTCACAAGGGGTTACTGAGTGTGAAAGAATGAGGAAAAAAAAATATTAAGGAGAGAGAACAATAAAATAAAAGGAATTAAGGCATAAGATAACATTTGACATTGCATTTAAATTTTTGAAAATCAATATTGAGTAATGTTACTTGGTGATATGGCACTTTTTATAGTAAAAAATATTTTTTTAACAATTTCTTTCTATTGGTAGAGAAAAATAAACAACTCCCTATTATAACTGGGCTTGTTCCTCCCTTCGAGGGTTTGACCAACTGTTATGTCCTGGCAATATCTCATAAACAATGCACTGTTGATTTTGATCGCATAGAAAGAGGCTAAAAAATTATTACTTGGTTTCAGTGATAAAATGAAAGAAAGAATGGAAGCTAGAAGTTAGTATCACCTAACAGTAGCTCATAAATAATGGACTAGTCCATTTTGATTGAGTAGGAAAAAAAAAGTGCATACTTGGTTTCAGTAAGAAAATAAGAGAAGATAGAAGTGTCTAATGGCTGTTTCAATGAAATGGAAAAAATTGTCAGCTTCAAATCTTTTCATTTGTACCCACTTCTTAAAATACCAGCATTCATATTTATAATTGTTTTTGCAATATTTTGTTAAAGTTGTGAGTTCAAATATTTAACAGTGCAATAGGGGAATTTCTACGGATATTTTATTGTCATAGAACTCGCCATGAGCTTATTCAGTCATTATTGATCAGAAATTTCAAATAGGAAAATGGTGAACTAGTTGGTTTTATGTGTAAGAAAAGTCTTAAAGCTTAGAATGCAGAGGTCTTCATAAGAATTTTAGCAATACCAAAAAAAATTTTGTGTGTGATGGTTAGCAAGCTAATTTTTCAACCCTATACTTCTGTAGTGAGTATGATGTTCAATAATTGTCCACACATGCAGCCTTCTGCCAGACTAAGCTATGCTTAATAAATATTCATTCTAGGGCAAAAATTTCTATAATTCCAGAATAGTTTAATTCATGCAATGTATAATTAACTACACAGAGCTTGAACATTTTGTTTTTCTTTGACTGACAACAACTGATGAAGAGCCAGAGCAAAGATGAGGATGCTGACCTAATTAGTCATAAGCTTATGATATTCGGAAAAAAATAAGCAAGATATTCTTTGTGTGAATGATTGAAACTATAGCCTAGATGTAAAATAATTTGGTTTTATTTCAAAACTATGATAAGGATGTGAAATCTTAATGTGAAAATGAAATTAGCTCACTCTCGACTTTGTTTTGTTGATGATATTAAAAATGAATTTGGTTAATTCTTGAAATGAAATTCAAAACAAATTGTGATGTGTTGAATGACAAGTAGCAAATTTATCATTTTGATTGTCCAGTTTTGTTTTGGGTTTTTTGTCTCACATTTCATTTAAATGTTACAATGGTTTTCATATTTTTAGAACTTTGAATGTTGCATTAATCAAATTTCTTTGCTTTAATTCTTTTGATGTATTGCAAGAAAAAGTGTTATATTAATGAAAAATAATTTAGTAAATAATTTTAAGTGTTAATTTAAAGATTTTCATGTATAAATTTAAAGAAATTAATTTTTAAAAAAAAATTAAGACCTAATGTTCTATAAATTCCATCTCAAAATATGTACTTGAATTTGTGTGTTCTTATATGCTCATGCATGCAAGAGGTGCTCGAAAAGTTTACAATCTGGCCTACTTCCTAAAATTCAGCTAAGTAGATAGATTCACCTATCTTCCGGTTCACACTCCTCCTTAGTCTTTTGAACAGAAGTAGAGATTTAACCTTTGCTTCCTGTTTAGGATTGGGTTTCTGGATCCTTCTAAAGTCTTTTCTAATCTTTCATTCCTAATAGCCCTTTGCATTATTACCTTGCTTAAGGTGAATTGATTAAAACATAATTTTTTTTTAAATGACAAATCTTCTTGGTCAGGCCAAGAATTTTTAAACACCTCTCTCACAAACACAATTTTTTGTTGTTGTTGTTTCTTTTTTTTCTTTTTTTTTTCATGTAGTTTCTCTTTTTGTTATTAAGGTCAATGGCCTTGACCTCCGGTGGGCCAGCCATGAGGAGGCAGCTGCAGCTCTTAAAGGAGCTGGAGATACAGTGGAAATTGTTGCTCAATATAAACCAGAAGGTAAGACATGATTCATAGCTTTCCATGAACTTTCACTCATGCATCAGACAATCCTTTCATTACCAATTTCCTAAAGCTACAGGCATTTTTAGTAAATCACTACATATCTGGCAACTTATTTACTAAGCTTAGTATTGGCAAAGTACCACAAGTATGGGGCACCCAGTCTAAATCAAACTAAAAATCTATAAGTCCACTTTGATGACCATTGCACCCACATTGACATGCCTTGTATATTTAATCAATATAATGCATCATAATTTATTGGGGCATATGAAAAAACTTTTTTTCTCAATCAATAGCAAAAATATTGACTGCATCCCATTATTAGCCAATTTAAATATTTTCTAATTAGGAAAAAATGAAAGGAAACAGAAATTTTTGAATATTTAAAATACAGAATACTTCACATATGTATAAATTATAATAGATTGCATTAATTTTATGTGACAGCAGTTGGAGGAATTTGGGATTTTCCAAATTTCACATTAGTGAAACTTCAAGAAACATTGCTATTAAAAATCATAATTACAGGATGTTTACAAAGACAAATATTTTGGACAAAAATTTGAAATTAATATAATTTATAATGATTACAAAGTTATAAACTAAACATTAATGTGAAAAATATTCTTCTTGTTCTGAAACTAGTTTCAGAATTTGTTAATTTATTTGATTTTGTTGAACTGTTGTATTTCTTCATATAAAACAGATTTCACAGCATAGAGAATAACATTCCAAAATTTATTTTTGCTGGTAAATTGGTGTCTGCCAATGTAGACATTCCTCATCAGAATTCTTGACGAGTTTTTATTTGGACGGAAGTCAGGTGGGGAAAGTTGGCCACTTCATCAAATGAGTGTCTTTGAATTTCAAGTATTCATTAGTTTTTGTCGGTGAATATGAAGCAACATTGTCATACATAAAAATATCTTTCTGAAAATCTTTGGCGGCTTCTTGAATTATAGTTCCACATGTGCCTTCAAAAGATCTATGCTTGAGCTATCATCTTAACACATGAATTTACTGAGTCCACCACTTCATCTATAATCCTACCACAGACATCACCACCAATGGCAGTCCATTCTTTGTTCCATCTCTAAGGCACATCTAGTATAGTAGTGCAGCATTCATTGGTAAAAAGAATGGTTCAAAATAAAATCTTGTCAAGTAAAAACTCATGTATTCTGTTGTCTATTTCATTTGATTTTTTTCCGTATGGATGTCTTTTAATGGTTAGTCTCGCATGTTTGTCTCTTGAATTTTGAACCCAACATGTACCTTTTCAACACTTCCTTGATGCCATAATATGTAAAAAGTTTCATATCTTGGCAAAGATGGAATCCTTTTCATAACTTCCACAGATTGTCAAGATAAAGTTCTTTATTTTTCCCTTACCAGACCTGTATCAGAGTATTCCAGGATCTTCAGTATAACATCTTTGCAGTTCACTGACACCTGCCAATCAATTTTGCAATTGCCAGTGCTGTTTTAACTTTTAAAAACTCTAGGATTATTAAATATCTCTCTTTATTAATTAAATTTATTACTTAACTGTGTCTTATGACCCCTTTTATAGCTGTAAACTTGCATTGTGGCTATTAAGTTGAAATTTTCAGGATGTCAACAAAATCCAAAGAAGAGTTTGTAATGCTATTGTTCCTGACCTTGCATCTCAACTTCAGTCACTTTCCAACCACTGTGACATGGCTTCCCTTTGTCTTTTCTATGAATACGTTTCATGGCAGTTGTTCTAATGAGCTCTCATCCTTGCTACCTCAACCTCATTAATTTAAGTGTATTACTACTAGATTGGCTACTCAGTTGAGATGCAGTGTAATATCATTGTATGTAGCAACTTCCACCTATCCAACTACAGATCCATAATTTTAGAAGCAAAATCTTTGAAAGTCTAACATGATTCATTGTTGTTATTCTATGAGATGTTCTGACTAGTATTCTCATCCTTACTATTTTTATTAAATTACAATTCAGTCTCCCTCAGGTCAATAGTTCATTCTCTTGTCTACATCCCACCCACCCCTTTATAAATAGTTCTTAATCTATTTTTCCAGACATAAGCAATTTAGTAATCAACCTGAAAAGAATCCAGATCTCAGCAGTGCTAATTTTTCCCAACACATTGAAAAACAGACTATATCCTTTTCTACTTTTATTTTTTTCCTATTGAAGACCTTTCCATTTTTTTTCTCTCTCTCTCTCTCTCTCTACTGAACACAAGATACCCACATGTTATTGAATTTTATATTTTGTTGGGCATATATATGCAGCTTTCTTTATTCTCAGTTTTACTTTACCTTCAAATTCACTATTTTTTTAACCTCATTTCAAAAGTCTTTGTTCATATTTATTCCTTCATGTCTAACTTCATTGTTTTGCTTCACATTATGATGTTTCTAGGGCCAGCTGTTTTTTGTTGTTTTTTTGTTTTTTTTTTTTACATTCCTTGCTACAATGCATAGTGTGTTATATACACAGTTTTTGGTTATGTTTTACTCATGTGGAGATTTGACCAGATAAACTTTACATCCGAGAGAAACCAAACAATGCTTTAGATGAAAAGTGATAAAAGCAGAAATAAAAATCTGATCTGAATAAAACGAAAACAGTTTCATCAAAAGATATTTAACAGGCTGGAATCACTAAGGCAGGTCTTTTTGTCCAAAAGATATTTAACAGGCTGAAATCACTAAGGCAGGTCTTTTTGTCCAAAAGATATTTAACAGGCTGAAATCACTAAGGCAGGTCTTTTTGTCCAAAAGATATTTAACAGGCTGAAATCACTAAGGCAGGTCTTTTTGTTCAAAAGATATTTAACAGGCTGAAAATGGCTATTTACACTTGAACTATTGTTCCCATCCTTGTTGTTGTTGTTGTTATCAAATTATTTCAGCCATTGTGCCCTCCTGCTTTCACTTCTAGTAACCTTGAGGGAATTTTGAACTGAACCCTTTATTTAATCTATGGGGTAGATTGTTCTCTTTATACTTTCTATGGGATATATTGTCTTGTTCTTATTTAGGCAGAGCCTGTTTAAGGCTCCAAGTTCTAAACCAAAGATTGTTCCATGGTACAATAGTTTAGTGGTTTAAAGTATTCTTTTTGTGAATTTGGTATAATAGTAATTGAGTTCAGTCCCTGGCTGGGTAGTACAGTTTCAGTGGAGGACATGAAAAAAAAAAAAAAATCATATATTCCATGTCTTAAAACACAAACTATGCCTTGAAATATAGATTTTATTCACTTTTTATTCATTTAAAAGAAA
Organism: Acanthosepion lycidas; assembly: GCA_963932145.1. NCBI lineage: Eukaryota > Metazoa > Mollusca > Cephalopoda > Sepiida > Sepiidae > Acanthosepion > Acanthosepion lycidas. The sequence continues at coordinate 118,091,551 of OZ010579.1, forward strand.
ACCTTGAAAAATTCTTCTACAGTGTTAAATGCAATTTGAAATATGCAGGGTATTTTTTGTGTCTAACATCTATGGCCTTTTTGGTAGACTTAATATTTTCAGGGAATGGAAATCATTCTGACAAAATTAATCTAATTTTTCATAATCAAGATCTAATTCATTAGAATTTCCCTCTCATTTTGTAAATATTTTAAAAAGATATTTTTTCTTTTACAAAAGACCTGCTTCCCAAAATATATTTGCCCTTGTTACTTTTTTCTTTTCAAATATTATTCAAGATTTTTTAAGTTATTGTAAACAAATCATTGAATCAAAACCAGTAATAATCTGTCAATTTTAACATTTTATATAATTGAAATACTGTTGAAATCAATATTATGTAATATTTCTTTTTAGCAAAGCACAAGTATTTTTGTTAGTGTTCGTAGCCATATATAGGTGCAACGTCTTAGCAATTTATTTTGAATTTTATATATATATATATATATATATATATATATATTCCTTTCTAAGGCTACTTTTTGTCATTACATTAATATATTGCATACTGATCTGAATTAATAACGTTTAATCTTTTTTCCATTCTCAGTTTTGTTTTTAATGTTATTTGAAAGACTTGTGAAATTATTTAGTGTGTAATCCTTTTGGATTTCATTATTCTCTCACATCGTATATGTGAATTGGTTGGATTTTCTATTCCTAAATACAATTTTGCTTTGTTTTGACCTTCAATTTATACCAGACTGAAGTTTTGATTGTTCCAAAGAATTCTTCAGGGAATTTCTCAGTTTCTCATAACCAACTTTCAATTTAAATTGAAGTCTTGTCGTAATTCAACAAGTCGGCAATATCTGATATTAAAATTTTGAGCTGCACAGAAAACATTTCTGTTCTCCGTTATATAAACTTACAAGTTATCTACTAAACAAAAAAAATGCCTTGATGTGGGATGACAATTACTATTATTTAGTGAGTTCGATCATCTCAGTGTGCCCCATACAAAAAAAAAAAAATTGACATTGAATAAACCAACATGGTTTAAAATATAAAATCAAGCCACTTTAAAAAATAAAATAAATTAAAGTAACCTCAGAAAAGTAAATGTTTACCTGGAACTTCAGAAGTTGTATTTTTCAGACTTAGTATTTTTTGTTCTGAATCAAAATATTTTAGTCACATGTATGAAAGCTGGTATAGATGTTACATTATGTCATGTGTTGAGTCATCTGTCTTGTTATATATGGTACCTATGAACACTAATGGGTATGTCCCAATCCTCATAAATACATTGGACACTATTGTAAGTGTGTATGGGGGGGGTTCAAAATGTTCTCTAAGTAATAGTGGTTTACCTACTTCACACTGCTGGCAAGTATTGTATTTTGTTGGTGTTCTAAAGATTTCATTTCCAACCTCCATTTTGGTTATTCCTCATTCGGTAACCTTTACTAGTTTACATGTCTGCAAGAGCGATAACCAAGTCCAGGTGATGAAGACCTGTAAAATCTTTGTACCTGGTACCTGATCATCACTAATGAAATAAAAATTAAACACAATTATTATTGTATGTGTTTATTTGTAATTTTTCAACAAAGAAATTGCCATTAAAAAATTAAATAACATTTTATTAATATGTATTCAACTGGATGAAATTGTTAAAACAGTTCCTTTGCTTATCAACAAGAATCAGAAAATGTCTCCTCATTGTTTAAATGCATTAAACTTGTTTCAAAGTATTTATCTCCTCTCTCTCTCTGCCCCTTTCTCAATAATGTGAACTTTTTTATTTTTTCCCTTAATTTATTTTTTAATGTCATACCATTACTGATTGGGCTGGGAAGACTATTTTCAGTATTTACAAATAATCTTAATAGTCACATCAAAATGGCAGTAAATATTTGCTTCATCATATACCCTGCCTTATTTACTGGTATTGGGGATATCACAAGTATTTTCATTTTTATGTAATGCCTTACATCAACCACTTATGTAATGCTTTGCATATAGTATCCTTCAATGATCTCAACTCTTCTGGAAATTCTTGAGTGCTTGTGATCTGCTTCACCTCTTGTGTTGCATTTTGAAACATCCTTATTAGCAACCAATGGTTGTCCATTTTTGGCCTTTATTTCAAGAGAGAATCCCTGTCCTTAAAATGCTTCAACTCTAGTTCTGAATCTCTGCCTACCTCTCTGTTATTATTAGGTCGGTGCAAAAATAATGACGTAATAATGTAGTTTTTTGACGTATTTTTTTACGTCAGAAAACGACATTATTACGTCATTATTTTTGCACCAACCTAATACTACTTCAGTTCTATAAAATTAAGAACTAACAATTCATAAAATGATTTCTTCCAACCATTATTCACAAAGTTTCCTTTGAAATTTTTTTTTCCAATGCCCTATTATATATTTTGTTTTCCAAACATTTTTTTAATTCTTGTGTTTGTATTTTTAATAACTATCATTTTCATTATTATTGATAGAAGTTGTTGCTGAAACAACTCTGACCAGCTTTCGGACATCAAGGGGGAGTAACTCTCCTTTCACCCTACATTAATCTTGGCAACATATGTTGATTCTTAAGTCCTTTCTTATTCATTTCATAACATTTTGTTTATTTTTTTAAATTTTACATTGAAAATAAAGCAGACAGTTCCTTTTTAATTTTTTTTTTTTTTTTTTGATAAAAGAAAATCTACAAAAACTCCAGTAAAAGTTTTTTTTTTTGTTTTTTTATTTACAGGGTAAAAAATATTCCAATTTTCAAAATAATTCCATAAAATGTTTTTCATGTTATATAGAACTTGATGCAAGCTCAAGAAAAAAGATTCCTAAATAATGTCTAAAGTCATAAAATCTTTTTTAAAAAATTATGATTTCTAATTTAGAATAAAAATTTCTTGGTTTGCTTAAGAGTCAAAAGAATATATTCATTTGATAATCATATATTCTCATGGAAAACATTTTTGACTCTTAAATCACCATACATTTTTTTTTTTTTTTTTTTAATATAAGGAATAGTGTTTATCAAACTTCCTCATACACATTAGACACACATTAAAATTAATCTATAATAATAATAATAAAAAAAAAGAAAAAAGTGGGGTAACAACAAAATATATATATATATATATATATATATATAACTTTAAAATAGTCATACTGAAATATAACAATTTTAAAAATAAACACTACTAAACCAGTCTATCTGTCCTCTTTCATCAGAGTAAAAATCCAGTACAAAAAATGTACACATCAACTAAAAATATACAATCCTCAGGCAAATATTATGTGGCAGAAAATATAACATTAAATAAAGGCTAATTAACTTTTCTTATAATCAGTTTCTTTCCCTTATACAAGGAAGTGATGAAAAGTTCTTGGCTGACCAAGAAGCCCTTCAAAAATTCTTATATTTGGGAAAGTAGGTCTAAGAACTTCCATGCACTCACTTATATAGACACATTCCAGTCATAGGGCCTACATTTTGGAGTAAATCTGTTTGGAGTAGAATAGTGATGTTGTCTTATTTCTTAGATATACCTCTTATTTGGCATCAACTTCATTTTCTTTTCTAATTATTCAGACAGAACACCTGCACACAAATTCTGTGTTTGGTTTGTAAGGAATTAAAATCAAACTATGATAATATAACTTTAAAAATTTCAAAGAAAAAATATAGTTATTGTCATTTATTGGTTCTTTTAAAATCCATTCACTTGTAAATTTATTTAAGATTTCTCTTTACAAATGATTTATAAGTAATTCATTTATTTTAAAATATATCCCAAAATGTTATTTATCTTTATAAAACTGAATACCATAATTTAAAAATGAGAATTAACTCTGACCTTACAACTAAATAATCTGATCGATTTCAATAAAAGTCTTTCTCCTAACTTACCAGTTTTTTTCAAAAATGCTAAAACTCTTCTTTTATGTATGGTGTTTAACAATTTAATAAAATTCTAAAGATTGCAATTAGAAATTTTTCCTTAGATTTCAAAACTCTCTTTCAGACAATGTGTTTGGTTGATCAGTTTTAAATAAATCCTCAATCCCACAAAATTTGTTTTTCTATTTTCATTCAAGTTATTTATCAGTAACTTGTTCAAGTATATTTTCATAAATGAGAATTAAAAAAAAAAAAAAAAAAATGAGGTTATTCAGTGTTTCTTGTTCATATGACTTTTTGATTGATTCTTTTGTTTTCAGATCTTGTAGAAATAATGGAATTTTTTAAATGTTTACAAATGGAATCTTAAAAGAAACTGAATTAGAAAAAATTATGCTTATTTTTAATTCAATAAGTTTAAATTTTAAATTTCCATTAATAAAGACTAGAGATTTTTTTTTGTTGCCTGTGTTTTTGTTGTTGATTGGTGCATGTTCTAAAGCATGTCTCTCTTTTCTTTTTTTCTTTTTCTTCTTTTTTTTTTTTTTTTTTTTTTTTGTGTGAAAAAAAAAAGTTTGTTTTATGTCTCCCCAGCATTTTTACTGGTTGATCTGTGCATGGCTTGCTTTCAACATGGCACGTAATTGAATAGCAATTTTCAACATGATTCAACTGCATGAACAGAAACTTCCCTTTTTTACCTTTTTTCTTTTTTTTTTTTTTTCTACATTCAATTAATTAGTTCTACTGAGACATTATTCTTTGTTTTTGCACAAGAAATAGAATGAACAAAATTGATTCAATCAACATGTCTTATTAATACTTTCATTTTCTCCTATTCCATTCTTGCTTCCCCTCCCCCGTCTTTTTTTTTCTTTTTTCTTTTTCTTCTTTTTTTCTTTTTTTTCTTTTTCTTCTTTTTTTTTCTTTTTCTTCTTTTTTTTTCTTTTTCTTCTTTTTTTTTCTTTTTCTTCTTTTTTTTTCTTTTTTTCTTTTTCTTTCTTTTTTTCTTTTTTTTTTTTTTTTTTTTTTTTAATACAGGTTTCTGTTTTATATGGCCCCTGCTCCATCTGCTATTGATTGATATTTTAAGTTAAGGTGCTCTTTACTCTGCTATTTTATATAATGTAAATAATTACTTTTATATTCTGCTCAAGTTATATTTTTAGACTCTTTCTTTCTATTGATCTTTCTTTCTATAATTAATGCATATGTATACGATAGTTTGAAAAAATTTATTTCGTATATCTTTTTATTTAAAAAAAATAAAAATGAAAGTCAGCAAACTAAGGAATTTTAACTTAGTCATACTTTATGCTTTTGATACAATGAATCAAAAATGTAATGTGGTTAAAAAATACTTCTAAAGTTTGAGAAATTACTTTTGAGTTAAAATAATATTGATAATTTTTTAAATTTCACTTAAAAATTAAGGGCTCTATATTTAATTGGTTGCATCTTCATAGGGAATTCCACACAGATAATGCTACAAATATTGAAAGTATCAAATCATCCTGATATGGAATATAAAACTCCTATCCAATCTGTAGGTCAAGATAAAGTAATGATGCCATGTCTAATACCAGAGTATAGTGTTATATGTACAGAAAGAACAGTCAGTGGTACTGTCTATAATTGGTATTTAGACATATTTGTTTGTCCAAAATTAACTACAGCATCAAATACTTTGGATAAGAATGTCATTTTTAAAAAGCAGAATGATGTCTGTAAACTCTTCTACTCTCTCTTCATTTATTTGAAAAGTCGGGGGGTGGGGAATAGAAGAAAAATTCTTAACTTTCATGTTTAGCAATTTGTCTTTGTGGCATCTTTGAAAGAAATGTCATGTTTACAAGAACATTTGTTTGCATTGAATTATACGCTAATAGTAAACAATTAATTGCTTTCAAATTCAGTTCAAGCAAAATGTATGCCAAATAAAATATTACATCAATGAAATGAATGCATCTAAATTGACTTTTCTCATTCACTTTCACTTCCAGTAGCTTAGTGGCATTATTGCCTTGCTTGAAGTGAAAATTGATTTTTTTTTTACCAGTTTCTCCCCATCCGAAGCAGATAAGCTTCTAAGACACAAAGGGTTACAAAGTGAGAAAGAATTAGGAACAGAAACATTAATAATGAATGAGACAAGAAAAAACTAATCAGGAGGCCAACTGATAGTGATTGACATTGCAGTTAAATTTCTACAGATTAAAGTTGGTTTGAAAGCTAGAAGAGAGATCCGCAAACAAGAAGTGCGAGAAAAAACAAAAACTGTTAGCATAGAATTTACAGTTATATCTAGCCAGCTCAACTGTAAATTGATGAGACCTTGTTGCCCTTAAATTAAAAAAAATGTCTAGGTTCCATAGTGAAGAACTCATTCAAACAATTACCATGAAAGTATAGAAAAAACAGGGAGGCAACCTTATGGCTTTTGGAAAGTGACTGAAGCCGAGCCATCAGATCAGGACCGATAATATTGTTGATTCTTCTTTGGTTTGAATTTTAAAAAACAAAACATTTTTGATGAAAATCTTTCTTGTGATGTATTAAGATGATCAATATAAGTTAATGTATTCTACTCATAACCAAAGTCTATGAAAAAAAGCCAATGTAAATTATAGACTTACTTAAAATTTCTTTATTTCATTTCTTACTCCATAAAATAATTTTTTTTAAATCTCTGTAGGCTTCCTATTTTTGCTTTTTATTTTATTTTTTACCTGTCCGCCTAATGATCAGTGTTAAATACTGTCCAATATTAGTTGCCTATCATAATATTAGCAACATATGAAAAAGAGGCCATATACTAGTGATATACTATCAAATAGTGCTGTGTATGACTTAAGTACAGCATTTTTTTTCCTTCAAGCATTCATCAACACTGAGAAACATGACGATAAATCCGCTGATGAGGCTGATGATGATGATGATGATGCCAATGGTATGTTATCACTGGTTTGTCTGGCCACTACCACCACCACCACCACAGTCGAGGCCTGCAGTCTTACTACTATTACTACTACTACTATTGCTACTTTTTCAAGAAAGTCTTTGCTTATTTTTCTAACTTTGTAAATTTTTACAAATTTTCTTTACTTGACTATTTTTAACAAGTATCCACCAGACTAAAACATTATTCTTTCAATGCACATGGAATTAAATTTTTGTTGCCATCTCCGTAGTAAAATTAACTATATATAATTTTATTATTAACCAGTTTACAGAAAACTAATTAGATCTAAGTATTAAGCTAGTAAAAAAAGTTTTTTTTTTTTTGTTTTTCTGTCTGGGATATGCCTTTCCCCCAGCCCCAGTTATTTTCTATTAAAATTTTCCTTTTTATTAAATGACTTACTAAGATTGTTTCCTGATATAAATCACTTGCAGTTACATGTGGAGATTATATATATATATATATATATATATATATATATATATATATAGGAAAGTCTGATTGTTGTTTTTTTTTTTTTTTTTTTTTTTTTCCCCCAAATGCTTTCAGCTATACATTTAGCCATTTTCAAGATTGAAATATATTAACTGTTAACAAAAATTAGATTGTTGTTGTGCATGTATTTATATAATGTTTCATTTTCAAAACACTGTCAATATATTGTGTCCATGTTCATCCTCTTGCATGCTTTTCTTTTAAAGAATTAAATAATGTAAAACAAACACTTATTAATAATGGATTTCCTAATCAATTGTTTGATTTCCATATTAGGCTTTTTCTGTCTAAGGTAGCTAGTAGCAACAATGAGAATATAAACATAAGCAATAACATTAATATTTTTTATAAAAATCAGATGAACAAAAATTACAAACGAGATGAAACTAGAATTAAGGACATTATTAAAAAAAAAAAATGCACAACACCAGAAGAGAATAGCAAAAAATTAGATTAATTATTTATTACAAAAAATTTAGAACTGCCAACGTTAAAGTTAAAAATAATAATTCACCTCTTAGAACAAAATTAATTAGAACAAATATTATTTATGAATTTAAATGTCCATTAAGGAATTGTATTTCTGATCAATCAAAATTCATAAACAATTATTTAGGCCACGCTACAACATGTTTGCCAAGAAGATTTACACTATATCTTTCTGAACATAGCTCAAGTAGGTCTCATTTAATACTCATGGAGACCTACTTGACCCTATTCGTAACATGCAAATATAATAGCATTGTCTGTTTTTTTTTTTGTTTTTTTTTTAATAATGGAAGCCTTATTAATAAAAACAAAAAAAAACAACACTTGATAATATGAACTATGAACATGGACACAATATCCTGACTGTGTTTTGAAAATGAAACATTATATAAATACAACATACAACAATCTCTTTCTTGTTAATAGTAAATATATTTCAACCTTGAAAATGGCTAAATGAATAGCCGAAAGCACTCGGCGGGGGGGTGGCAATTGAACAGTTTTTATATAATTTATCTACCAAAAAGAAAAAAAATTGTAAGATTACATGAGAAATTGTATAAAAAAACTAAATCAAAGCACTTTTTCTGTCATATTCAATGAAACTTGCATAAAAAAAAAAGGATTGCTGCCTTAAATACACAATATTAAGTAAAATATATGACAAAATGAAAAGTTCACTTATGTGTTTCGTCCTTTCAGGGCTTCATTGGATTAAATTTGTTATGTTGGTAGGACTACATGAGGAAGCCATGAACAAGTGCTGCTCGCATTATTAGAATTTTAAAAAAAGAAAATTATAAAAACTCCAGCACCCCTCATGTAGCCATAGCAACATAACAAATTTAGTCCAATGAAGTACTGCAGAATGAAATGCATGACACGTGAACTTCTCCACTTTATCATACATTTTCATATATATATATATATATATATATATATATATATATATATATATATATATATATATATATATAATTAGTTGTATACTGTTAGTTTGCTTAAATTTAACCTGTAATTAAGATATGCTCTTTGTGAATTTGCTAAAAATTGAGAAATACCTTCACAATTATTATGCAATATTTTTTAATCCAAAATCATAGAAATTGTCAGATTTTTAACATATATATATATTAGTGTTTTAATAAGCCATAATATTGTCATAATGTACATTACTATGGATACAAGAATACTGTAACCGGTATGATTATACAATTTACTAATAAAAGAAAAACACTTAGTTTCTGGTTAAGCTATATTAGAAAACTGTCTTGTGTGATGAAGCAGGAAATTGAAGAAAAAAAAAAATCCTATCATTATGTAGCTGGATAATCAGTGTTTGTTACTATCAACCAATGAATGATATGACAGATCAGCCAGAAGAAAGTTTTGTTTTTGTTTTTAAATCCAAACAACATTCAGCACAAAAATCCATAGACATTTGGTGTTTTGACACTTTCATTTTGTTTGTGAGTGTTCATTTGCTTAAATTTTGAACAACAGTTGATGCTGAGTGTGGAGATTGGCTAAGAAAGAAATTTGTCTGAATTTCCTGTAGCCCATTGTCAGACATATTTTCAATTTATCCAGTAATTTGGAATGCTGGTCATTTGCAACTGTATCAGTTGCAGCTAATATCACTTGAAACATCAATCAGTGATCAGTATTTAAACACATGTTGAATATCTAAAGTTTAAAACAAAGAAAATATTCAGAAATTCTCTTTGTTTTTCTGTGTAGTTTTGTGCATGTTTTCAATGCAATTTAATTATTCTATCCAAGAAAAATAAATGAACTGATAACTTGTTCAGCTTAATTTGCATAACAAAATATTTAGGAATCATTTAGATTTTGTTAAAAAGTAAAATTCTTATTTGAAAATGAAGTGCCTTGCTGCATTTTGTATTTCAAAAAGTTGGCACCATTAGAATTTCTGAAATTTTAACTCCAAAACCTGTAAGTCACCTTGAGTCTGTATTTACAATAGGGTGTAATTAGCAAACTTGTTAAAATTAGTTATGCATTCTATTTGAAAATTTTATTTTTTTTAATATGACAACATATTCTACTCTCTTATACCTCTCCTTTTTCCCCCACTCCTCCATTTTTTGATCTTTTGTATTTGGCTATTCCTGGGAGTGCACTTAATGCTAGATGCACTGTCATGTGCCTCTGTAAATATTAACAAAAACATTGGGCTTTGTTTTCCTTTTTCTGCAAATGCTAAAAAAAATAATGCAGTTTTGTTTTGCTTTGCTGATATATTTTTTGCATGAGAAACTGCTTCATTAAAACCAGGCTTCTTTTTTTTTTTTTCTTTCAAAGCTGCAAAATAAAATTTCTACACTTTAGCATATCAAATGTAAGCAGCTCCCAGTTTTTTTATTTTATTTTCCTTAAATAATATTTAAAAAGCTGGTAGTATACATAATAGCATATAATTCTGAAAATATAATTGAACACAGACAAAAAACTTATCCCTGTAAAAAAAAGTTTTTTGTTAATTTGTGTGTGTGTGTATATATATATATATATATATATATATATATCTTACACAAAATGTAAGAGTTATCATATAACTCAACAGAGTAATTCATTTTTGTCTCTGAAACTGTTTCCATACTGCATTTTTAGATATCTTCAAATTCTTATCAATCACGAAATACAATATTCTGTATAGATGTATATCTTTTACTTATAGTAATATATTTGCTTTACTTTCTAAATACATCAGTTACTTCAATGCACATTCCTTGAGTAAATTTGTATTTTGTTTTTAACATTTTCAACAACTTTGTGAGCTGAAAGTGAACTGTCAGCTCTTTCCAACAGAATTTTGGTTAGCGCTTTTTCAGTCAATGCCATGAAAAATTAACTGATTTTTTTTTTTAATTAGATATTTAAATTCAGTTCCTTTTAGCAAATCCCATGGGGATTAAAGCTTCACTTTATAGTACACATACATAATGGCTTACAAATTAAAAACAAACTTTAAACATATTTAAGATTGTTTTCCATGTATCTATGAACACAAGAAGGATTTAATACATGACAACTTAACAAACATCCTAATTATACATAGAAATAAATTCAATCGCAACTTTGATTTAAAGAATGCTGCACTTTTTTAAAGAAGAAAGTAACTTACACAGAAAATTCTTGAGTGTGCCGCTATCAAATCTTATCAAAATATAAATCTGCACTCTGGGTTTTTTCAACTATCTCCATTCATGAAAGAATTACTACTTTCCCAAGCCAACTTACATGATTATAAAACTTTTTTAAAACTAAAAGAAAACAGTTAAATTTATAACCTCATGTTATTTAAAATATATAACACATAAAATATAACATGTAAATTAATCCCAAACTTAAATAATTTAGGTATTAATGTGCATAAAAAATTTCAAGAACATCTTTAACTCACTTTCATATATTAGACATTAAATTATCTCGCTTAGTGACCTCCATAACCTACCTAGACATTTCAGCTAACCTGATGAATATTTTTTATATTTAAAATTTTTGAAAAACTAACAATATTTTTGGTCTTGTTTATAAATACTTGCTGCAAAATAAAATCTTTGCATTTACCTTGATAAAGTCCTTCAGAGGATGAAACATGTTGGCTAATGATAAGTTTTCCTTTTGTCTTCATTCAAGATTAGTTAAGATTGCTTTTATATAGAGGATATAAGACACTTATTGGATATAAGAGGAACTCATTTAATCTATTAATACACTTAAAATTTTTTAGTCATTTTGCTTGCAACTCTAAAATACCATAAATTTTTGAGTCAATATAGTCCATAATACTTACTGTATTTCTCAGTGTCACAGCTTATGGCCTCATCATACTGAAACATTGGTTCCTGTATGATCACTGAAATTAAGCAACATCAAGCTTAAGAAGAAAGACAAGGACATTAATCTGAGTGTACATTCAGATTAATGTCCTTGTCTGTCTTCTTCTTTTTCTTCTTCTTCTTATTATTATTATCACATTTCAACAGCTATGCTCTCCAGCCTTTTTCAGGTATCTGTTGATTCAAGTAACCTTTTGGAAATTTTGAACTGAATCCTTGATTTAATCTACATGACTGGATGGTTCTCATTCCACTATGCCACCAAATTTATCAGCCCAGGTATTGAACTCAGTTGCTTTAACACCAAATTCATTAATAAACATTTAAATTCTCTAAGGCTATTGTCCCACAGGACAATAACAGCCAAGTGGATTAAAGCACATTGGTTCATGAATTTGATGGCATATAGTGATTGTACCATGGAATGAAAACTTTACCACTGTAGGTTAAATAAGGTTGTCAAATCAAAATTCCTTGAAAGGTTACCCAGATTAACAGAAACTTGAAGAAAGCTGAAGAGTACAATAACCTAAATGTTGCTATAACAACAACGAAGTTTAGGACACTAGCCCCACTGTATATAATATAAATAAAAACTACTCATCCCAGAAATTCAGTCTGTTTCTATTCATTAAATTTGGGACACTATCTGACAAATGCATTAAATTTCAAAATAATGTTTTTCTTTGTTTGTTTTTAGTTATATTTGCAGATAGTTATGACAGTTTTGTTCTGATAGCCGGGCAAATTACAATAAGTCCATTTGAATATAATTTGCACACCTTGGTATCTAAATCTTTCTCCAATTTCCGCTAGGGGAATGGAGTATATCATATATCATGTCTTTTTTTTTTTTTTTTTCTCTCTCTCCCCATTCTTCTCTTTGTATTATGGTTTTATTCAGTCACTCAGTAAATTTTATGACACTCTTTTAGCACTACAGTTTCTGTATCTCTCTCTCTGCATATTAAACACTGTGCAATTTAAATCCAGCCAAATAGATTTTTCGCACAATCACTTGATAATTATTTTTTCTTTTTAGTTCTTTTTGTAATGTTAATATCTATTATACGTTAACACACGATTTATTCACAAAACAGCATTTCCTTCAGTTTTCATTGACATGCACGCATCTTGCTCAGGAATTGTGAGCCTTGATAAGAGACATTGAAGACAAGAAAGGTGAAGTTGTACTTCAAATGTGATAGCTTCATAGAAGCTGAATATTTCAGGTTTAAAAAAAAAAAATGGACCTTATCTTATACATACCTAGATTTAGATTTGGTGATGGAAACTGGTTTATATTAACTACAAAAGGATTCTTATTTAAAAGAAAAATAACACTTGCTTGATTAAATGATTTTACTCTGCTGTACACTCAACTAAATTGAAAACTGTTTTATACCTTTTACTAATTGATTCTAACAACAAAGCAACATGTATATTTGTTTTGCAGCAATTTTCAATTACTCTTCTCACCTTGACCTGAATATTTCAGATGTCATAACCTCTTCATATTTTCACCTGACTTGTAGTTAAATGAATAACATTAAACTCTAATGAAAACTAAACAGTTATAGTTTTTAGGGTGGGGGTCTAAGTAGGTTACCATGTATTATTCAAAGTTGTAGTTTTAAATTTTTCAATGACATACTTCTTTAAATCGAAGATAATTGGATGTTCAACAAGTCTTTTATTTTTTTTTTATTACATTTGGTTGTCAAATAGCAGATGATTAAAGATCACCTAAATGTAACTAAATTTTTAACATCAAACTGCACAATTTTTTACCTTGCAAGTACAAAGCTCCAGGTTAATTACAATTTGCATTTTCAGAAAGAAAAAATTTTAAAGAATAAATCACTGAAGGAATCGCAAGTCTATATAACCTAAGTTTATTTAAGATATTTTTTTTTTCTTCTGTTGATTATATTTTTGCTACTCTTGCAGTTTTGGTTCTGGAAATCTTTGTAGTAAATTTCTTTCTTTTTTTTTTTTTCTTTCCCCCCCCCCCCTCTCTCTTTTTGTTAAACAATGTTCTACTTGACCTTTCAACTTGGGTCTTTACAGTTCCTATTGGGAGACTGATTTTATGACAAAACTGCAGCAACATATTAAAGATATTACATCTTTAGCAATTAGTTCTGAATTTCAGGAGATTAACAATCTTTAAAGAAAATATTGATATATTATGTTTTTATATTGATAAGCTAAACTCTTATTATTCCCTTGTAATATATAATTTGTTCATCTGTATTTGATGCAATACAGATGTTAGTACTTTTTACTAAAGATTTGTATTAGTTTTAGTTTTAGTAATGTTATTGTGAAATTTAATTAAAATTATTCAAGCAAGAAATATTTTGATAAGAAAATGCATCAAGATTATTTGCCTTTTCTTCACTTGCAATTTTATCTTTAAATCTGTTATAGAATTGTCCAAACTGATGATATAAATAAAGTTTATATTTAAGTTGTATTAATTTTACAGTGTTTTGTTTTTGTACAAAGCTCTTTTCCTGTGTACAGTAATTTTTGTTTAATCAAAGCTACTACTTACACCGGTTCTTGTACAATCACCAAAGTTGAGCAATGTTGAGTCCTGTCAGTACCTAGATGGGTGACTGCTTGGGAATACCAGGTGCTGTAAGCTTGGCTGTGTAGGCAGTGTAATGGGCTCAGAATTAGAAATCCAGTCATGTTTGTCATATTTACTTTATGCACAAATATCCTTGGGAAAGGTATGAATCCACCTCTTTCCCCTCAGCTATGGGTTAATTAGTAAGATGTTGTATCAGTAAATCATTATCTCAAAAAAAAAAATTACAATCTAAAAATATTTTCTGGCTTTAAGTAACCTATAAAGGGTTGATAAACCATAAAAAAAACAGATCAGTCAATAAATGAAAAAAGCTTCCAAGTAGATTTTGATGTTCTTCATGTATCACAACTAAATTGATGCCACTGACACATAATGGCAGTGTAAATGCATTCTCTCTTGCAGTAAAGTTTATTTCAATGTATCTGTTATTGTTTTTGAATCAATTCATACTTTTATTAATGGCTGCAAGAGACTTTATTTTTACTATTAGAAAAAAAAAGGTTATTTTCTAAATTATTTTCACCAAATCTCAAAATTTGTTTTATTTACTCTTACATACAAGTTTTGAGCTTGCTCTCAAAGATGTTTCAGTTCAGAAGTATAAATTATACAAGTACATTCCATCGAACCATGACACTTTTATCTACTATGAAAGTTTATAATCACTCATTGTATTTATAACTGTTTCCCCCCCCCCAAAAAAAAAGAACTCCTTTCTATGAAATTTTGTATTAGTTTCTCTCTTCTGCTTTTAACATTTGCTTATTTTGCTTATTTTTTACCCCCCCCCCCTGTAGTCAACCTTTGTCTGCTTTCTCCATATTTGCTGTTAGCCTCTGATTATTAAATCTGTTGTCACAAAAAATCTTGATATTTTCAAGAAAACAATCAGAAGTCGTTAGTTATCCATTAAGAAGCTTTTACTCTGCATTTTAGGGGTGGGGGGAATCCATGTTACACTTTCCCCTCTTTTTTTTTTTTCCCTTCCCCAAACTGTTGAATCTTGAATGACACAAACTTTCTTTTAAGTGTGATCATGTCTGTCATTTTATGCCATTTCATGCAAATTTCACATTTTTATTTATTAATATTTTGTTGAAGGATATAAATTATTCACTTTGATTACTTGTATTTAACAATTAATGTGTATATCAAATTTATTTTCTATTTTATTTAGTATTGACAGAAAGAGCAACAAAAACGTGTTTCACAGGTGAATTTGTGACATGTAAAATTGCATTAACTTTGATACCTGTATTCTATATGCAGAAAAATCATCTTGAACAATTTGTAATCTTTGATTTTTATCCATCATGATGACTGAATATCAAGACCTGAGCTCCAGCTCTAGGCTAAAATTTAAAATCCCTTTTAATAAACCCAAGAATAAAATTATTTTTATTTATCATTTATATTTTTTACATATGAAAAATAACATGCATGATAGCTGTATCTGTCTGTCTTCTTTTTTTTGATGATGTTGACGTTAGTCCAGGATTAATATATGGGTTCTGCCTGATAAAGGATTTGTCATAATGATTTGAGGTCAGATGCTCTTCCTGATATCCAACTCACACTCAGGGTAGTCAAAGTACCTATGTGTTTAGTTGGTCGGTGGTTCCTATAAGAAGCTTATCTGCCCTTTAAAGAAAAGGTCTTGTTTTTCACCTTGCGGAATGACCTACCACTCTCCTCACCAGCAGAAAAAGCTAGTGAAGGGAGCTGGTTTAGACAGCAACCAGCTGTCTGTGCAGCAGGTTGTACTGGGTTACATGTTACCAATAGCAGGCCCAAGCTCAACCTGGCCTGACCTGAAATGATATGAAAAAAACAAAAAGGGTGGATGAAAACTAACAATACTATGCTTTGAATGGACAATTGGTCTGATACTGAGAATGAAGAACTTACTCTGCTTCTATTCTTTGCTATTTCCTTAAAACCTTTTCAAAATATGCAAGTAGCTTACTCATCTTGAAAACTCTTTTTGAAATTTATCACTGTAAATATTACCTTTTTATCTTTGTAGTTTGTTTTATTTAAGCACAATAACTGAGTATGTGATCTGGTTGTTTCTTTTTTCTTTCTTTTTTTCATTTTTCATGTAACTAAATAGATATTTTGGTTGACATTAATCATGGCATGATTTATAAAAAAATCTTTTTCGTTTTTTTTTTTCTGTCCCTCACCCCTTTTGCAGAATACAACCGGTTTGAAACCAAAATTCAAGACCTACGGGAACAAATAATGAACACAAGCACTGGCAGCTTACGAACAACACAAAAACGAACTTTATATGTCAGGTAAGTAGCATATATTAACAGCTTTTCTTTAAGAACTACAGTGTGTTTTAATAACCTACAAATATTAGGTTGGAGCAAAAATAATGTCGTTTTCTCACATGTTACTGTGTGAGAAAACGACATTATTTTTGCACCAACCTAATACTAATAAAAGTTTATTTAAGTGAATTGTGGAAATTCATTTTTAGGTGTCCATGTTGATAATTATAAACTGAGTGAAAGTACATTTAAATGATTAAATTGCTTATTGATGATTACACCTATTTCTCTTATCTGCACACCTTGTAATAAAAAAAAAAAAAATTAAAAAATGTTATGTTTACATTATTTGCAAATCTACAGAAATGCACATCTTATATGTATTTATAGCTAAAATATTTGATGTTAACTTCAAAAAGCTTTAAGTAAAAAAAAAAAAAAGAAACTGATGCCTTTGATCTCAAAGTTCCTGACCAAATCTTTACTTCTTCCAAAATAGCTTTGAATATCAGCCTAAAATCATTTAAGAAAGTCACAACAGTTTTAAATGTATTACTTTTCAGAAATCAAATCCAGATTTCATCAGAATTCTTTCTTAAACCATTTTGTAAGAATTTTTTTTTTTTTTTAATAATTCTTCTACATTGGCATTCATGACTCCATAACATCCTATCCTTTGTAGCTCTTTGCAGCATGTCTCCTTTTGCAAAACACCCCTCACCTTCTTCCATCTATCCATTCACACAAGCTCATCAGGTAGATGGTCCACTGCATTCCTCTACTCCTGTAGCCTTCAATATGTCCTATGTGTGACAAATTCTCCAAGTCCTCCTCTGTTCTGGATACGACGATAAACTACATCTGCGTCCTGGGTAAGACAATAAACTACGTCCGACAGCAAGGCCTCTGATCAGGAGGTTTTGAGGAGCATGGAACCACCTCTTAATTGCTGGTGTTCCCAGGTCTACCCTGACCCGGGATGGTAGTACCTGTTAGTCCCAGCTTTGGGCAAATAGTTAACCCCAAAATGGGGTCAAAACACTATGAAAGTGTATAAATAGGTTTTAATACCAGAAATACATTGTAAAATAAATTATTATGAGCAATATATTTTTTGAAAAAAGTATTACCAAAAATACATTTTTGAAAAAAAAAAAATATTACCACCAGTAAAAATTTTGTCGGCATTAAATAACCCATTGAGGTTGATATGCTGTAAAACAAACCAAATCTTCCTTTCTCATTATGTGTCAAAGAAATTTCAGCTGTCTCTCTGATTCTGAATAAAAATATCCTTTTTGTTTCCATTTTCCTTAAGATTTCTTTGTTGCTTATACACTTCATCTGTAGAATTCTTAGCATCCTTCTGTAGAACCACATTTCTGTTGCCTCCAGTTTTATCTAAAATCTGTCTGCACTATATACAAGTAAGTTTTTTTGGTGGGGTTAAAAATTCATAAAAAATATTCTGGGGTAGCACTATACTTGAAGTTTGCTTATACATGAGTATATAAGATATAAATATGGCTGCTTTAAAAGTGCTGAGATTTTTCTTAGAATTGTGATAAGAGTTTATATTGGAAATTTTTGTAGCGTTATGCTTTACAAGTTTTACTCAAGAGTAAAAAAAAAAAAAATAATGATCAGCAAAGCAAATAACTTTTTTTTTTTTTTTTTTTTTTTTCTACACAGAGAAGAAAAAAAATGATAGTTCCATTTTATTGTTATATGTGCAGAAAACTTAATTTTGATGACAGTACTTGTAAAGTTCAATATACTCTTTGTAATATTTACTCTTATTTACAAATACAAACCATTTTCTAAACTAAAAATGAAAAAATCAAATCTACCAAAGTAATGAATGAAAGTGATAAGATCATTTTTGTAATTAAAAACACTGAATTAGAAGAAGGAATTATGTTAAAATCTGGAGTTAATTTTTTAAAAGTAATGTGTTTAAATGTGTCCTCACTTTATTAACCAAGTTAGGTTGATATTCAGGGCTATTTTGAAACACAAATATGGATTCTGTCAGGAACATTAGAGCAAGGGCATCAACATTTGAAAGTATCTCCCTCTCCTTAATTGTCATGTCTTTTTAGGACATAGGTTTTTGTGGCTCACCACAGCTTCCTTTTCAACTCTATATTGCCATGATTTATTTGGGGAAATATATTGGAATAGTCACTGTTTCCACAGATTTGAATTGAGTTGTTTTACTCTTAGACTTGGTTGCTATCCAAGGCAAGATAGCCTGCCCTGCTATTTATTTAGCTAATGGGAAGAGGAGATTTCTCAGCTAGAATTTGAACTTAGCTTTCTGATTTTATTTTTCATAGTCCCACCTACAATTCTAGATTGTGTCTATTACTTTTTTAAAAAGTCAAATAAAATAATTTTTTTTCTTAATTTATTTACTTTTTTTTTTTCCACAGTAAATTAAATGACAAAACTGAAAAATTACACTTTTCCCCTCTTAGTTTCCTATAATTTTTTTACTATTTTATTTTCTGATCAAAGAAATTGTCTTTATTTATCATTCCTTATGCTCATTAGTTGAAAATGTTCCAATCACAGACATAAGCTTTTTAAAGCCCTTTTCCCCTTTTACTTTTTCATTATTTGTTTTGGTATTTCACATTGCTACATATCCTTTATAATTTCATATATTTCTTAAATTAATATTAGCTCTAATTGAAGAACAAATGAGTTGCTAAAAATCTGACGGGATTTTTCTTTGTGCCATGTCCCTTCAGGACTTTGGTGATCATGGCTTTCCACAATTTCATGTCTTTTGTAGCTCTTAATAAACTATCTTTTTTTTTTTTTTTTTTTGTGTGCCATCTATTTGCTCAAGCTCACTAGATAGATTATGCATTGTTTTTGTTTTTTTTTCCTGTCCCTTTTGCCCTTAATATATTCTGTGAGAGTCAAATTTTCAAAGCCCTCTTTTCTAATGTGCCCTAGAAATTTCAACTGTCTCTTTCTGAATGAGTGTTTTTTTTTTTTTTGTTTTTTGTATTTTCTCTAAAACTTTGTCATGGCTCACAAGTTTGGTTCAGCATCCTTCTGTAGAACCATATATCTTTTGTGTCAAGTCAACCAATATTTTTAGATCCGTTTCTTAGTACAGTGTAACCCGGATATAAGAGATTTTCTCTGGTCCCAAATTAGAGCCTGTGTTAATGTATATAAATTAGACCAAACCCGGATATAAGAGACTTCTTCTCCGGTCCCGACAACTCTCTTATATCCAGGTTACACTGTAATTACAATATACATGTACTGTACATATTACTGCCAGTAGGTACCAAATGTAAATACAGAATGTTTTCATTGAATTTTTTTTTTTTTTTTAATTTTAAGTAAATAGTTGATATTTTTACTGCACAATTTACACATTAACAGATAAAAGCACAAATTCACCTATATTATGAGTGATCGTTTATATTCACTACATGATTGTACAAATCTGCCAATAATTGCTTCTACATCCAATTCATCTAACAATTCCTTTGCAACATGTATAATTCCAAGTTCTCCTCGGACAGCAAATTTCTTTGTAGGCCAGCCTTCCACTAATTTTCATATTGGTTTTATATAAATTATTAGAAATTATTTCTGTTACTTTTATAAAACTTTTTTTTTTTTTTTTGCTTGCTTGCTTGTCTTTTAATTATTATTTCTCTGTCTTTAATTGCAGAGCTTTGTTTGATTATGATCCTACAAAAGACAGCGGACTGCCAAGTAAAGGACTGGCGTTCAAATATGGGGACATTTTGCATGTGACTAATGCTAGTGACGATGAATGGTGGCAAGCCAGGCGTATCACCCCAGAAGGCGAAGAAGAAGGAATGGGAATAATTCCCAGTAAAAGAAGGTCAGATTTTTTTATTTTTTTATACTTAGCATTCATATAGAAGTTATAGTTAGCATTCATATAGAAGTTTTTTCTATTTCTTTCTTAGGCACAAGTTTGTTTACCCTTGTTTATTAAACATACACGTGTTTTGGTTTACTTGAATCAAAAACTTTTATTTATAATCTGCTTCATTAAATTATAAGCTATTAAAACAAGACTATTTCAAGATTTTAATCTTTTTTTTTTCTTTTTGTACTAATAACTTGCATTGGATTTTGTAAATTCCTTCAAATAACACTGACTTGTCGTGTTACCTTACTACACATGAATTCATTAATGATTATAGGTATTAAAAAAATCTGACATTTAATAGTAATGGGTAAAAATCTATGATGAAATTTTAAACAAACTTAAAATATCCCATTTCTAATGACATAGAATACCTGCTGTCCATTCTTCAATTTTAATTGAGAATATTGAACTATTTCTCATTCTCCATTTAGCCCAGTTTGAAACAAGTTTTTTCTTATTCATTTGTTACAAATTTCGAATTTATGAAATTCAAATATCTAATATTTTGCCATCAAAAAGGTATTTGATAACCAGTATTTCACCATGCACAAATTACTTCTATTTTCTGTAGAGCATGGATAAGTTAAACAGAAAAATCATTTTTTCCCTAGAAATACTGTTCATATTTTTTGTTTATGTAAATTTATGGATATATAAAAACTTTCTTTGTCTTGTAAGTACATTGAGAAATTTCTATAAGCTTTCCACGTACACAGCTGAAACTAGAACCATAATTTTTTTTGTTTTGTTTTTGGTAGGTGTGGAGGACCAGCACTTATTAAAAGTAATATAACAATTTCAGCCTGTTATTAAATAACTTAGTTTTTTATTAGGTCCTCTATATTTGATTTTATTGGCAGTTTGAATTTACAATAGGTAAGCTTCAACATAATTATGGCACATTGCCTTGCAAATTCCTTGAAATTAAGACCTGATATCAGTTTTATTGAGATTCTATTTATTAATAATTGTAAAACCTGTCAGAATTCTTATTGCATAATTTCTTTTATCCAGCAATCAATAATTAGCAATTTATCTTTCTAAAAGTATGTTAGGTGCACTTATGACAAGTTAAGCAGCTGTGGTAATTTGTTGTTTAAAAAAAAAATTTTTTTTTAAATTTAAAAAATGGAGATTTAGGTTTGAATTATTTTTATTTTTATTTATAATTTTTAAACAAATGAGTTTGAAGCTTGGATATATTTTGTAGACATATGACTATTATCATTTTTATTCATATATAAATCTGACTATTAAATATGATTATTATTGTTTTTTATTCATATATGATTCTAGAAAATTAGATGATGAATTTTTAACCTTTATGCTAATGTAATTTATGAAAATTAAAGTGACATATTTACTCTGTTTACATACAAACTTTTCTCCTCATCTTGGTTGTTGTTAACACAAGATTTTAGCTGTTGCACTCTTTGGCCTTCATCAGTTGTACATTCTGAAAAGAACCTTTTATTTAATCTACAAGAGTAGAGTGTTCTACTGTCCATGTCTGGGGATATCATGACTGAGTCCTATTTTTAACGACTGAAACATTGTGATAACAGCAACAAAGATGAGGACAGTAGTCGGTATAGAGATAGTGTAAATAATGATAACCCTCATCTCAGAAATTCATACAGAAATTAAAATGACATAGTTTCTCTATTCATTTGTTTATTTTCTAGAGTTGAGCGGAAGGAGCGAGCACGATTGAAGATTGTCAAGTTTACTGGCAAAGGGAATGATAAGGTAAAGTTAAATCTTCCCCCACTTTTGGGAGCTTATGCACCTGTATAAATACAATCCTTCATTCAAAAATGATTCCTTTATAAGTAGGTTTACTTTGCTGCATGAAGGAATAGGTTTTATATTGGGTTGGAACTGAATTTTGTAGTGTTTTTCAATGTCGTATATAAACAGGTGATTTTAATTCACATGTGACTGAGATATATATATATATATATATATATATATATATATATGTTTTGTTTGTTTGTTGAAAAGTGACATTTTAGTATAGCTTTCTACATAATTTCTGTGTGGATTGTGAAATTTAAATGTTTTATATGTAAAGAGTTAAATGGCAGAAAATGGGATGCATTTTTGTCATTTGATGCTCTTTGATTTCCGGAAAGAGAAAGAATACTAGAAAAACACAGCAAAAATTATATGTGCTATTTATAGAGAGGGTGCCATCACTGGGAGTACTTTTAGGTTCAGAAATGGAAATTTTGATCTAGAAGATTACAGGCCTGCAGGAACATTCTCAGTTGTTGATGATGATCAAATTGAAATGATGATTAATAAAAATGATCAAGGTGACATGGCAGAGGATATGGCAGAGATTCTCCATATATGTGTTGTAAAATATTTGAAAACATTTAAATATATGAATTGCTACAATGTTTATGTATATTATGATTTAATGGAAAATGAATTTATTGGATCCCAATTCTATCTGTGATTCTCTACTGAAACACAATAAAAATTATCCATTTTTAAAAAGAATAAACACAGGTGATGAAAAATGGATTGTTTACAACAATGTGGAGTAATAAAGGTGTTGGAAAACAAAATGAGCTAATGTTAACCACTTCAAAGTTCAGTCTGCATTTCAAGAAAGTGACATTTTGTATCTAGTGGCATTAGAAAAGTATTGTGCATTATAAGCTC
Organism: Acanthosepion lycidas; assembly: GCA_963932145.1. Lineage (NCBI taxonomy): Eukaryota > Metazoa > Mollusca > Cephalopoda > Sepiida > Sepiidae > Acanthosepion > Acanthosepion lycidas. The sequence goes on from OZ010579.1 coordinate 118,114,751, forward strand.
CTTCTGTAAAATCAGACATTGGATTCAGGCAAGTACCATTCTCATTTGCACCGAATAAAGGCAGCAATCCAAAATTAGCTAATTGGAAAGGCATGATCTTCCATCAGAATGTCAAACCTCACATCTCTTTGTGGACTTAAAAGAAATTGGTACAGCCTGGATGGGATGTCCTACTACTACTATAACCATCAAACTAGCCTGGCAATAGGAAGAACTACAATTCTCTGGAAGTTAGGTGAGTTTCATCACTGAAAAAGATGCCAAGTTCTGGGAGGATGGTTTTGTGAAGCTGCCTCAAAGATCACCAAAAATAGTGAAATAAAATAGCATATGTAGCAGAATTATTGTCTTTGAAGTTCACTTAACACAAACTTTTGTTCCAACAGAATACAAGTGTCTTTTTTTTTTTTTCTTTTTTTTTTTCTTTTAAATTTATTTTCAAGATATAGTCCTATTAATTACATAAAACTTTTCATTGTCTTTAGACATTACTAAATTGACATTGATACCTATGGAAAATGTTGTTATACAAAGTAAACATAAAACTGAACCTTTATTTTCATCATTGATATTTTTTGTCGTTACAGGCAGCAGCAGCAAATGAAAAAAGGAAAAAGAATTTCTCATTTTCTAGAAAGTTCCCGTTTATGAAGAGCAAGGACCATAGTGGAAGTGAAGATGTTAGTGCTGATGAACGTAAGTACTCGTTAGCATTTTCTTTCTTTTTACCTCCTTCGAAATAATAATGTTCAACTGCATCCCTTTGTAGATACCTAAAGAAAATCTCTCTCCCCTCGCTCTATCGCCCATGCTTGTTCTCCCCTTGCTCTCTCTATCACTCGCTCGCCCCTCGCTCTCTATTACATTAATCCATGTAATTTCCTACAATTTTTAAAATGAAACTGTATTCCAAAATAATACTTCAACAAAACTACAACATAAAACATGCATATCACCCACAAGGAGTTGATTTTCTCTTCTCTCTATCACTCATCTCAGATTTTTTCTATGCTACTGATGTATTTATCATCAAAATTAAATTCTGTAATTGTGACAAATTATAACATTGTTACAATTTATTTATTATAGCAGTTGACATGTATTTTCAGATTACATTGTTTGAATCTTAAAAAATTTAAATAATTTTATTTTGTGGTATATGCTTCTTATTAGATAAGTTTATTTTATTATGATTTTTTTTTAAATTGTACATTTGCTCGGTGTGTGTGTTGTATATCAGTTATTGGCATGCCAAGTTCAAATTGTGGCTGAGATTATTACGTTCACTTTCACACAAATACCCTTGGGAAAGGTATTGATTTAGTTCTTCTAAATAACAGAGCAGACAGGCTGCTATCCAAGTCCAGATTGCCTCATCTAGGAGAAAGACAATTGTGATTTCAAAACTTGTAACAGTTCGAAACTGCGCAACAACCTGCCCACCCAGTCTGTGACATGGTGACATTTAATAGCTAAAACAGCAAAATACTGTGACCAAGGGGCTGAATCGATACCCGACAATGATGATTGAGGTGACATTGCCCAAACTTTTGTCATATGTTATAACCACGTCTCAACAAGATTTCTTGTTAGCAGATTTAAAATTAATTTTAATAAACCGATTGCTGATTGAGCATTCAAGTAGTAAGTTATCTACAAGCTTTATCTATTTAAATAATCATTATAAACACTCTGCCATCATAAGAGTACATTTCTTTCCTTATTATATGCAATTTTCGGTAAACTTGGATCTTCATGCCTGCAAAAGAGTCAGTGTCAAAAGGCCCTTTTTTTTTTTCTTTTTTCTTTCCTCTCTCTCTCCCTTGACACCACTATTATCTTAACTACCTTCATTCCTCAGCAATGCTGATTGTTTTAAAAAGTGATGATTAGAATTGTAATAAAACCTAAACATATAATGAAAGTGAATTTATACATTTTTTTTTTTTTTGTCTTGAGGATTTACAACAAAAATATTAAACAGCATTATTTATTACATTGTTTATTTACAAGAATAATTTTATATTTACAACATTCTAAAAACTAATATAATTAAAACTCATGCAATTTGACATTTATCACTTAGCAATTTATAAAAGAAATAAATATGAAAACAATTTTTTATTCCTAAATTTATAAACATTTACTAAATTATTAAAATATGTGAACCAACTATAAGGAAATTTTTATTATTTACCATTTTATAAAGTTATAATCAATTGGTAATTAGCTGAAGTTTTGTCAATCATTCAAATAAACAATATTATAAATAAATATTGTAAATAAACAATCAAATAGTGTTTATTGTTTTTGCTGTAATTTCTCAAGAACAATGAAGATATAAATTCATTTTCATATGCTTAAGTTTTATTACAATTCTATTCATTACTTATTAAAATAATAAACATTGCTGAGGGAGTGAAGGTAGTTAAAATAATAGTAGAGTCAAGAGAAAAATTGTCCTTTTTGACACTGTTTTTTTGTGGGCATGGAGGTCCATGTTTGCCCAATTTTCAATTGGAGTATCATTGGATATTGAACAGAATGGCAATCATAAACTAGCTTTTTATTTATATGTGCACCATAGCTCAAACTTTATTATCTAATTGCTGTTGTATCTTTTGAAGATCTTATTCATTGCTTTTGTTTTCTTTAGATTATCTTTGGTTATAATGCTAATCTTACTCTTGATTAAGTGAGACTACTACCATCTTTTATTGCAATTATCTCCCTTTATTATTTGCTTTGTCAAAAGTCAAATCTTGCAGTTACATTAGTTTTATGACAGATTTATTCTGAACATAGTAAATAAATTCTCCCAATACCGTCATCATCTCCGAAACAAAATGATTATTGATATGGATTATAAAAAATTATGATGCATAAATATTTATAAGCAGTTATGACACTTGTCAAAAATAATGGATTAATTTGTCAAATAGAATGTCACATCTGCATAGATTCAATGTAGTATTGATGTGCTCTGAAAAATTACTCTCTCATACACACACAGTGTTTATATAAGTGGGGGCTGAAGAACTGTCAGTTCAACCTACTTCCCAAAACCTGACCAATTATTAGAATTTCGGGGGAGAAGTGCTTTTTTTGGTAGGACCAAGAACATTTCAGCAACCCTCATTTATATGTATGACAATTGCTGAAAGTTCTTGCTATATAATTTGAGTGAAGTTAGAATTTTATAACTTAATGTTAAAAGTTTTATCTATATTCGTTTTTGTCATGTGACTAATTGTACTTATTGTTTGTATTTATGATACCTTTAAATTTAATTTTTGATTTTTTTTTTTCTTTCTTTTTTTTTTTCTTTTTCTTTTTTTTATTTTAATTTTCTTCTGGATCTTGGGGAAAACAGAAGGTGAGCTTTCTTTTTGAATATTTACCAATTTATAACTACATTTTATCTATGGTATAAATAAAGTGGGATTCCTTATTTAGAAACCAAGTAATCTTTTACAATTTACAGATGGCCAATAATTGAAATGGCAAAATTTGTTAAAAGCTATTCTCATTCTTGGTAATTGGAACAGATTAATTCCTTCTTGATCATCCACCTCCATCATCTCCCCCACCACCAAGTACTCTCTACTTAGCTAATGTTCTTAAATCCTCCTCATTGTTTTTATTTTTTATTTTATTCTTCATTTTTTTTTACTCCTTCAATTGATTCTTGTTTATAAATGAAATCTATAAAGTAAACGAATTGCCTGATTTCTTATGTTCTCATTTTGCTTGATTGAATTTTCTCTGATCAATAAATTTGAATGCATTTTTTTTTTTTTTTTTTTTTTTTTTTTTACAATGTAACCTGATATGAACTAACCCACTCTTTTTTTTTTTTTTTTTTTTTTTTTTTGCATGCAGAAGGCGACTATCCTGGCCAAGGTTTCTATTCTCTGTTTGTTCTTAGTTTTGTTTTGCTACATTGCTTTAGACAGTATTGGTTTTGTATTTATATTTCTGTTGGCTGCTTGCCTCTAATTAGGTCCACTTTACATAACCTAACATTAAACAGCTCTTTCATATGCCCACCAAACTAACAAGGCTTTTGTTTTATAATGCCTTTTCTTTTAAAATTTCTTTTTAACCCTCAAACAATATAATAAAGTTCATTGACTTTTTTCATTTTAAATAATTGTTGTGCATTTAGTGGCAATGGTTTTTACTTATACTTTTTAATTTTTAGGCATTACATTCTATTTTATTCGAAATGACATTGATGCAGTATTTTTACAAAAAATATAGCAAACATTGAAAATGACTTAAATGACTTCTTTAACCAAAAGTTACACTAGCAGTAGTTACAATGGTTAGGAATTAATTTTATTTTGATTCAATTAATAAGTATGAAAAACGTTAAAAGAAAAAACACTTTGGTGACCGTTTGAAGCTAAGATTGTTTTAATATTCTGCTCTGTTCAACAACTTTTGCTTACATTTCTTATTAACTCATCTGGAAGTGAATCAATAAGTCTGTAGCCTGACATATAGTTATTAGTTTACTTTTAGTTTTTGTTGTATGTTTGACTTAATGAATATATATATAAATGAATTAATTGTGCTGAAAAAGAAAAATTGTTGAAAAATAAATGTAAAGCAAATGCTTTTTCATCATTGTGCTATAGATTTATTGATGCACTTACATAAATTGTACTTTTTTTTTCTTTTTCTTTTTTTTTTTTTTAATAAATTTTAGTCAGTTTCTCTGTGGCTTTTTTTTTTTTTTTTAAACTAGTTGATATCATTAAAAGGATAAAATGTGCCTATCTCTGAGCATTACTTTTCTTGCATTTACAAATAAGGAGATATGGCATGAATTTAAATTTTATTTCCTTAATCTTGTATAAATGTCTACTCTTGATTTTAATAATTAATATCCATTTGGGATCCTGTATCATTTAGATTTTCTGAAAAATCTCATCTCTTGGTTCAAGTCTTGCAAAAAGGTGGAGTTTTTAAACGCATGTTACTTCACACTGTTGCTTTATTGAACATTAAGAGCTGCATGTTGGGTTGTGTTCCAACATGATTTCTACTTGCGTATATTTTGAAAATGAGATCTATTTCAGGCCATGTGAATGTTGCAATATCTGGTGTCATCTCACCTGCTAGAATTTCTTAATGATGCATGCCACTGCTTCTTGGTGCTACAGCTCGCTGCTACTCAATAACAAGTGACTGTATTACTTTTGTTATCATGTTTTGTAAGGTATCAATGTCCCCGTTGTATCTAATGCTACATTATCACCATTATTTTTTTTTTTTTTGTTGTCATATTTTTATTGTTTTAATATTGTCTATATCTCTTTACTATAGGAAAGTTGATCTGTCAGCAGATATTTTTAAATAGTAAAGATCCTTTGATCTAAACTTTCATCCCCATCCCAATCATTTTTTTTTTTTTTTTTTGCTTCATTTTCTCAGAAATTTACTGTTAAATTTTTCCTTTACCTTTCTCATATTTTTCTTCTCATCTCTAACTTCAACACTTTGTTTACATTATTGTTACTTTTCATGTACACTCCCCCACCCCAATTTCTTCCCAGCCCCTCGTCTGTATTGTCATTTCTGAGAGAACATACTTCTTTTCAATTAAAGAGCTTTCTAAGGAAATACAATCATATATATTAGTGAATATACATAATATCCCACATCAATAGCATGACTTGGAGTTTCATGCGAATATGCAATCTTCAGGAACAGGATACTCTCTGAAAATTAAAATATAAAAAACAAATAATAATTAAGACACAATTTTTAATCAACACCTTAAACATGAAACTCTGAGCCGTGCTATTGACATGGGATATTATGTATATTCACTAATATATACTTAATAGTTCTGTTATATAAAACTGAGCACTGTTTTTATAACACCTGAGAAGAAAAAAAAATATGTATACGTATTGTTTTTTTTGTTTTTATATCATACCCATATCTATCGTGTGTGTGTATATATATATATATATATATATATATATATATATATATATATATACACACACACACTTTCATTGGATAATATAGACATATTGTGTTTACTTATTTTTATACTAATCCTTTCTAGTTATCTAATCATTCTTGATAAGATGTAATTCATCAAGGAATGTGTTGTAGTTTTTGGGGTTTTTTTTTTAATCCAGGTACTTTCAAATTTTTCTAAGATCATCATCAGGGATAAATTACAAACTTATTGTAACAGTGGTAAAATCTACATTCAGTTTTGACAGAGATTTTTAAAAACATGTGCAACCACACTCTGTTATAGCCACTTTAAATGTATCTGTTGTAGTTATGGAAATTTTTTCAAAACAAGCATTCCAATATAAGGTAACTGACCAAGAATTGGTAGAAATGTAAAATGGCATTAGCATATAAAGTTACATGCACTTTAATATGTTGCTGCTGTATTCATAATACATTTTGTTGAGTGTTGGTTGTTTAATTTTGATATAGAGTTTTGAGAATTTGGAAGTATTTGTTTATTATTTTCATGGTGTGTAGTATATTGGTGTTGTCAACAAGTATTTTCCTGTATTGTGAAGGTTGTGAAATAAGTCTTTAAATGTGCAACAGAAACTTGCATCCAAACAATGATGTTCTGATCATCAAGCCAACATATACAGTTACTTTTTTCTCAGAGAAATAAGTTTGTCTTTGTAATTTACCCCTGAAAATGATTTTGGAAAAGGTCAATAGTACTTGGATTTAAAAAAAAAAAAAAAAAAAAAACTTTCCTTGATGAATTTCATCTTAACATCAAAAAACTGCTTAGACAACTGAGGAGAATCAGTATAAAAATAGACACAATATGTATATTAGTCAATGAAACATGTTTAAAGATATTCTGCCTAAATATACATAACACACACACATATATATATATAGTAAGATGGATACATTTTCTAAATGACACAAAAATGAAATTAACACTGACATTTCATTTTAAGATACATTTACCAAAATTGCACAAAAATATCTTGAAATACGAAAGAGTAAATTTATTCGATAAAATCACTATTGGCTTCAACCACAGCCTCCAGATGACTTCGGAATCTCCTGCAATTCTTCTGGAGAGTCTCCTTGTTTAAATTGGTGATTGCAACCATAGCCTTTAGTTTATCTTTGGTGTTACAAGGAGTTGATCTCTTGCTCAACTGCACCCCACACATAATTAGGTGTGGTCAGATGTAAGGGGTGCTGTGGTCTCAGAAATTATCTGACAACCATGACTGGGTTCTCCTTGTGTGGCATGGTGCAGAGTCCTGTTGCCAGATACAGGATCTTTCAGCAGCTACCATCTTGAGACAGGGTAACACTACCTACTCAAAGCACTTGATATAGGCCTTCATGTTGAGTCTGAGTTCCTGTTGAAAGATGAATGGAGGCATAATGTTGCCATCACTAGTGATCACTCCAAACACCTTGGTAATCACCATTAGACTCATGCAAATATTTCTGCACTGTTCTCAGATTGACACCCAAACACTCTAAAATATTTGAATTAGAGCCTCCAATGCAAATACCAAGCAGTACAGCATGCCATTTCCAAATTTCTGGCAGAATGAATTGTGTCATGATGCTCTTTTTCCCCCCCACAGACAGTGCCCAACTGACCGTATTATACTATACAGTCAACATGATCAAAAATAATCAACACATGCGCAAAATTAAAAATATGAAATGTCAACAATTTACCCATCGCATATAGTGATTTTTTCCAAGTGTAGCACAAGGCCGAAAGTATGGGATACCCAGTGAGGATCAAACTCACTACTCAGTTGTAGCGAGAATAAGCTTGCTAACCATTGCACCACATTGGAATGCCTCCCATGACATATTGTCTTGAATGCAGAAATATTTGTATGAAACTTTTATAAAAAAAAAAAAAATCTTTAATTTCTTTTTCATGTATTTTCTCCCAGATCTTTTTACCTGTATTGTACGTTTCTTATCTATTCTCTAATTGCACTTCATTTTGCATCTTCTCACCTGTGGCCTCTGATCTGTATCAGTATTGTAATTCATTGTCTTATTCTCTGATTGCTTGAATCACATTACTGTACCATTCATCACTGTTTATCTTATTTAGTATCTGCATTTTACTCTTTCTTGTCTGTCTTTTATTTCTTTAAGCCTTTTGAGTATTTCTACCAACTCAAAGCTTGAATCAGTCATTTTAGTTATAATTCTTAATTTGTTAATGTAACATCACCTATAACTTAGTTAAACATAGGTGTTTTTTTGTTTTTTTTTTAATCTTTTATTGAATGTATGTGTGGATAACTATAGTCACTATTTGTAATGCCAAACACTTGCCTTTGCTTCTATACCAAGTTCAGAGATACTTATAAATTGTATTTAACTATGATATATACATGCATGAGATTTGACATTAGTTGAAGTTATGTATATGTAGTTGGTGTTTAACACACATACACTCGTAAATATGTGATTATGAGTGAAACCATGCATTCTCTTATGTAAATGTATATTACACACCTTTGCAGCTCAATATATATATTGCCAAATAATATTGCATATATAAATTGAAGCTCATTTTAAATGCAATACCTAATTTTAACACCTGTAACAATTATATTTAAATAAGTATGGTACCATAAAATTATTGACTTTCTTTCTGTTGCTTTATTAATGACAGCAATATAAATATACTTAAAAATGCTGCTTATAGATTAAAATATTTATGTTGATACAACCTCTTTTTTTTCTCTTGAGAGTATTTTTCTGCTAAAAATATTTCTTTCTTCTCTGCTTACTTGATCATAAGCTGTTTCTTTTGACCTTTTGATATCCAGGTATTTTTTTGATATTTTGTTTAATCTGGAAAAAGGTTAAATGTGGTTTTTTTGTCCTTTATCTGGACCAGTCTTATATGATTAGTGCTGTTTCAAACTAATTTTTATTTTTCTGGTGTATTTTTATTTCTCCACTGTTTTTCTTGTGAAAAATATTTTGCTGAAATTACTGATCTAGAAATAAGACTTTAAATTTGGCTTAAATGGCTTTTCTTTCACTAGAAAAAAAACAGCCAATATTAAGTCTTTGTTTAAAATTTTCATGTTATAAGTTTGTGTGCATAGATATATATATATATATATATATATATATATATATATGTGTGTGTGTGTGTGTGTATTCACTTGTATGGATATGAGGTTGTGACCCAGAGTTTTGTCTGATGATCGCAAAAGCATGAAACCTAGAATCACAAACTCGTATCCATATAACTGAATATGTTAGCTCTATCACTGATATTGAGCACTTTCTAATAAGTACTGCACATATAAAATAATATATATAATGAAATCAATTGTTTTTCATATTAATATCAGGTTAGCATATTAATAATACAGAAGATGACATGTTCTTTCAAATATTTTCTTTGACTTTCCTTAAATGTTACTTAACATTTTCTCTCTTCTTCCAGTTTCCTCATTTGTTTTTGTTTCAGTAGTGTATCATTAAAAATGCATATTGGCTCTGATTGTGACCAAATGTAGGGTTTCATTACATAATTTGCTTTTGTACACTTCAAGGGCTTTTGTAAACTTATTATTGAGAGAGCAAGCCAACAAAGTGATGCTCTGTTACACATCATGACACCCTGTCTAATAAGGGTATACCAAGCACATGCATCACCACCAAATGCCTGCAGTGTAATGACAGGTTTTGATAAAAGCAGTATATAGCCTTGTAGGTTATTCCCTAACTTGCCTTCAGATTGAGTAATTCAGTTCACTCAGGCAGTCTCCAAATAAGGTTGTCCACAAGTATCTGGATATAACTCCAAAGTCACCTTGGCTGTCTCATCATTCAAACTTTTTAAAAAAAAAAAAACAAAAAAACTCTTGACATTCAGCCATGATGCTCCCTCACTATTCTCACTCATGAACAGAGATGCTTAGGATATTGGCTCCCTGAAGACATACCCAACTAGTTATGGTCAGGCAATTAACAAGTATGTCTCTAATACTGATCAAGATATTTATTGTAGCCCATCTTAATTGCTGAAGGCAAAATATGTATCTCCAATCAATTAAGATATAAAAGCCATACCTGGTTTAGCATCAGGGCATTTATTATTATTCAATGTTTGCATCTAAAAATGCTTGTTGGTTTGTTACTCATTAACATTCTCATTTTTAGATTAAATTCTTATTTACCATAATTTCTCGAAAATAATACGCATTTTTTTATTGTAAATTACAGGTGATAGTAGAGGTTCAAGCAAAAATATTTTTTTTCGTTATTGATTTATAATAATAAATACATATTTGTTGTCCTAAAATAAGAAAGATATTATCCCATTATTTTTTTTTTATTTTAAATCCAACAATAATAATTGTAACTTTTTTGTCAATAAATTTGTTTATCAGTAACTTCATTTTTTACTTGGCAAAAAAATAAATAAAAAATCTATTTAAAAAAAAAGAAAAAAAAAGAAAAGGCCAATTTCAAAGAAAAGAGGATATCAAGTTCACAATTTATTGAAATTTTTAATATTTATCATCATCACCACTTTCTATTATAGCATCAATATATCTAAATTGTCATTAAACAAATTGTCATTCACAATATTATCTTCGTCCTGTTCAAAATTATCTTCAGCCTCTTCATTCTCTTACCAAGGTTGTTTGGTCAGCATTTCCAATACAGCCTAAAGGATAGGTTTTTTTTTTCTTAGCTGAATAGCAAAACACTGAAAATTCAAAAGCTTATCTTCGTAGTCATCAGGCAAACGCTATGCTATGGATGTTCTTCTAATAGATATATGAAACCTCTTCTTAAAAAAAGAAAACACCAGTTTGCTGAAGCTTTAAATGTGTTTCCAGGATACATAGTTTTCATAAGTTCTTTTACCCTCATCCTTATTTCCACAGTATTTATGGAACATCCACTTGATCGTATTTTTTTCACAAATTCAACTAAATTTTGTTCCATATCTGGATATTGTGCTTTTCTTCTTCTACCTATAGCTTTGGCACTTGATTTACACTTTTTTTTTTTTTTTATTTGTTCATTTTTATTCTTTCTCCATAAACGTATGTTAGCTTTATTCAACTCATATTCTCTAGCTGCAGCTCTCTTTCCTGTTCTTTCCGTTAATTCTATTACCTTTTGTTTAAATTTGCACTATAACTCACACGTTTTGATGACATTTTGTCCGTGAAATAAAATATTATATTTATTGGGAAAACTGGCTGATAATTTTCAACATTATTTTAGCTGCTTAGTTTTGAATTTATTCTTAATGTCAAGGCCAACAAAATGTCTTCTTTTTTTTCTTTGACGAAATTTATAGATGTGTATTATACATAGGGATAGTTATATTTCTTAATTTTTGGATCATTTGTACATATTTTCGAGAAATTATAGTAAATATAGGCTTCAAATGAATGATAAATGACTTAGCTGAAGAAAGAAAAAAATAACTTTAGGATAAAGTTGATTGTAAATTTAATCCATTGAGTTGACCCCTCGTGTAACTTTTTTTTTTTGGGTGCTGTAGATTTCATGAAATCAGATTGTGTTGTATCAACTTTTTTTTTTCTTACATGTAGACACCTGTTACTAAATAGAAACTTTAAGCATTAATTTATGTTGGAAGGGTTAGTGGAAATATAATCTTCAGCAATTTTCACATTTTCATATAGTCACAAAACAACTCTTCTATCATCACCAGGGCAGGAGTGGGAGGATTGTGTTGTTGATCATTACATGAAAAATGATAATGCCTCATACATTTTAAAACAATGGCTCTTATATTGTGCAAGCTCTAGATGACAGAAAAGGTGTTTTCTGTGAATTGCTTACATAGACTAATTGCTAAAGTTGATGATATGCCATGCTGTACTCTGTAATAGTTTCAGCCATGATTTTTTTTTCTTTTTATCTGATCTGTTTTCATTATTCATATTGTCATTTGTGTTTTTGGATCTTGATTGTCTTGTTAAAAATAATTTGCTTATAAGACATTCTTAAGTTTTTTTTGTTTTTTTTTCCTTTTCGTGTTTTGTTTTTCAGCTGCACATTTTTTATGCTTTTTCATTCTGATGATACAAAGTCTTGAACATGTGCTTGTTTATATTAACAAAATAATTTTATTTTTAACTTTCAGCATTTAATGACTGTTTGCTTGCTTTTGAGCATTATTTTTTCTTTTAAACTGGTTATTGTAGGTACCTCCACAAAATCGCTACAAAAATAGCATAGCATGATGAAAAAGACACCAAACTTGACGAAAACAAAATTTTATCACCTAAATGCTTATGTTATTATGAAGAGGAAAGACCAAAGTTTATTTTAATTATTTTTAAAAAAATTTCCATCTTTTTAGAACGTTCTAAATTTTGATTAAAAAAAAACAAAAAAAAAAACCTTGTTTCTCTTTGTATCAATGGAACTATTAAAATAACATACAATTTTTAGCATGTTTTTTTTTTTTTTTTTTTTTTGTATGACACATTAATTTGGAAAATCTTGCAAAAATAAACAATAATTGTCTGATGTTAATAAAACTTGCAGAAACTATTAACAGATGATGGAAATTATTATAAATGTTTTTTTTTTTTTTTTTTTTTTTTTTTTTTTATTAGTCATAGCAGAAATATTTTTTTTATATTTATTACAGTGAAACCCGGATATAAGAGAGTTGGCGGGACCGGAGAAGAAGTCTCTTATATCCGGGTTTGGTCTATTATATATACATTAACACAGGCTCTAATTTGGGACCAGAGAAAATCTCTCTTATATCCGGGTTACACTGTACCCACTTCCCCACTAACTAATTTTATGAAAACTCTAGAAATTCTATTGCATCAAGTTTAGTGTTTACAATAGTTAAAAGCACAAGGCTTTGAGGAATGCAAATCCTGTTTTTTTTTGTTTTGTTTTTTTTTTGTTTTTTTAATTGGACCTATCCTATCTGAAAATCAGCTCTGAATTGTAACATACAAAACTCAATAAAACAAAGATATCATTTGATTTCAAATGCTTTTATTTGTTTTTATGAATATGGACAATATTTTCTGAAAGCAAAAAATTTTTCCCATGAAAAATGAATTTTTAATACAATTATTTGTTATTTTTTTAATTATAATCGATTTTTACATTTAAGTTGTTAAAATATTATAAAATTAGTTAAAAGCCACATAGGGTTTCCTAAGTGTCCTTATGAGATAGATCATTTTTTAGCGTGTTGTAAATTGTATCGTTTTAACTAATCAGAAAACCTGCAGTAATTAAATATAATTTTGTGTTTATAATCAGGCTGTAATTATAATGTACGGAAGACCAACCAGAATACAATTAAGTTGTGTTATTTGAGTTAAGCATTGTTCTCCGCTGTTAAGGTCTTTACTTTTGAAAAACACGTGTGAAGTTAATTTGATTTTTCAATTTCAACTGAGAAGGGTACCTACAAGTATCAGTATCATCTTATGAAATTTATATGATCTTATTTTTATATTAATCTCAGTTAGGACATTTTTCCATAAATGAAATATCAAAATTAATAATAAAATGAATGGAAATACAAATAACAGTAAAATGTAATAAATGTTCATAAAATTATAGTAATTTATGTACACTTCTGATAAAATTTCATAAGAAAGGTAGCTATAAATTAGATATCTTTCTTATGAAATTTAATTTCACTCTTGTTTTAATTTCTTTATAATATATTTTCCATAAATCATCGTAAACATAAAGGTGAAAGCTAAGTACAAAAAAAAAAATAGTGCTGAAAGTTTTCCTTAAAAATAACGCGGTAAATAGTTCAATCATTTTTTACCTTCCGTAGAACAAATTATGATCACGTAATCCGTCAATACGTCTTTCAATACCTGTCAAGTGACCCAAAAGGTTATGACCTGCTTTGTTTTATTTTCAAATTACATCTTTTTGGCAGAGAAACTAAGTTAAGCTTGGTTCAAAACATTTTAATTTCTGATTTTCTTAAAATAAGTTTTGAAAAAGTGATAATTGATTTTTAAAAGAATTTCAAAGTGAAATTTTCTTTTTTTTTCTTTTTTTTTTTTTTTTTTTCTTTCTTTATATAAAATGGAAAAAAAATGGATGCCATGATTGATTATCTGTCAATTTTGCTGACTCAAAAAAAAAAAAAAATTTTTTAACAAAAGTTTCGGACATGTTCAGAATGATTAAAAAATGTAAAAAAATACCCAAAAAATACTTTGATCTTTACTCTTAATAACATGAACATTTAGACGATAAATTTTTGTTTTTGTCAAGTTTGGCGTCTTTTTCATCATGCTATGCTCTTTTTAGCGATCTCATGGAGGTACCTAGGTTATTGCATTTGTAAAGTCATTTGAAAATGTATTTGGGAGTTATGCAGAAATTCATTTATATCTACTATGAAAACTTTTATGTAGGAAATATAGTTCAAATTTTATGTACCTCCTGAGAATGCTGCACACAAAGGTCTAGACCAATGTTTCTGGTAAATTAATTTAAAATAAGACTACCATAAATCTGCAGAAACAAAGCTACAGATTTAAACATATAAAAAAAAAAAACACTTTGAATACTTCATCAGTTTCATATTAATTGCCACTTCAAAAATTTCAACTGTAATATCAATTATTGCAAAGTTATTTTTATTTGAATTTAAGTGGGCTGATATGTAGAAAGCATATTTTGCTTAGTTTGCTAATATAATTTTGCCACTTCATTTTCTTCTCAAAAATCAATGGGAAAGGATATTATTTAATTAAGTTTATATATATATATATATATATATATATATATATATATATATATATATATATATATATATATATATAATTTTTTACTCATTTTAAAGCAATTACAGGACTTAAGTATTGAGCACATTTTTTTTTTAAATTGGCTAGAATGGGTCAATTTCAGGGTAAACTTTGTCCCATAGCTGATTTAAATGAGTGAAGATTTTATACACAGTTCCTATTATTACAATAGTAGGGCACTTTGTGAAAATTTTTGCCACTTTGATATATACTATTTTATACTATATTGTTATATAAGGTAGCACTAAACAGAAAGCATGTACCTGCAACTTGCCCTTTAAAATAAAGCTCAGGTATACATGTTCCTAATTGACCAATTGTGATTTTAGGGAAGTTAAAAATACTAGCTAATTTTATGAAGAACAAATTAGTCATGGTAAAATCTTTGTATAAAAATCAATATGTATAGTAAGTATTGAACTGTTAGATGTAAGAAGTTTTCAGATATTTTGTTAAAGAGTAAAAACCTTTTAAAAAAATGTGCTTTCAACTTGTATAACAGTGTAGCATAAGCATTAATATATTTGATTCCACAAATATTTCAGTGTTTTCCTCTGTCCCTTTTGCTTTCAATCTGCCCTGTGAGTATCAAGTTTTCCAAACCCTCTTTCCTCGTATACTCTAGTATCCTGATGTTAAGTATAAGTGTCCTTTTTGTTTTGTTTTTTCTCTAAAACTTGTCATGTCTCATATGATCAGTCTATGGTATTCTCAGCATCCTTCTATAGAACTACATTTTTGTTGTTTCAAGTTTTTTCTTCATCTGTAAGGAGATTGTCTAGCATTCCCTGCCATATAGGAGAATTAATATTATATAACAGTTCAGCACTTTTTTTTTTTTTTTCTTTGTTTCTGACAAAATTTTTCTGTTTGTTAATACTTCGCTTAGCTTTTGGGAGGTAACTTCTGCTATCTCAATGCACCTTCAGATTACAGTGTGGCATTTTCTGTCCTCTATTCAAACACTTCCCAGAAAAACAATTCAAATTTTTTATCATTGTTGTTTATTAAACCAAATTAACTTTTTGGATAACCTAATATTGCCCCACATTTCAAAATTTTCATGTATGAAGGACTGGCTCAGTAGTAATATATAGTATGCATAAATTTATATATTGACCACATGCTATCCACAAAATTGTATAGAATCTCTTCACACTTATGTATAGACATAAAACTTGTGGGTCTTGGTTAAGACTGGTGCTTACATAATCACAAACAGCTGTACCAAATAACAGAAACCACAGAGGACTAACAACAACTAAAATGGACAGTACATGTAACTCGGGGGGAAAATAATGACACAATCAAGATGTTGACGTTCCACATGACTTCAAACAAAAGTTTAGGAAGGAAATCCTCTGTCAATAATAGAAAGAGTGATAACAGCTACTGGACTTGAGAAATTTTAAGAGAAAAATTTTATGAATTTTAACAGAACAAAACTGGTTTCTCAGTCAATAAATGCCAAATGTTTTCTTATAAGGAAACGACTAATATTACTATTACCATTGCAAAGAACAATAAAGTTTGGTGATAAAAGGTAGCTGTTGATAGTTTTTTTTTTTTTTTTTCTATCTTTACCCAACAGTGTTTTTTCTGTTGCTTAAACAATCCAACTATATTGTAATATATTTTAAGGTTGCTTGATAATCCTTACTATTGTTGTACACTTTGAGATTGGTTTAAAGTAGAGTATGAGTTTCCAGTTCTTTCAGATAATTTCCTGCAAAGTCTATTTGATTTTTTTTTTTTTTTGTCAGTCTTAATAATTTGCAGTTTCAATCTTACCCATATTTTTTGTCATTGCTTTCACAAAGATTTAAGAAAATTGCATTACTTAAAAGTTGTATTGTTATAGCTTCTAACCTCTGCTGAAACCAGGCTAAGCAGAAACACATTTCTTAAATTTCTAATGTTTCTGCAGAAACATATTCAAGTATATTGAATACATATATTCACTATGAGCAAAGTATTATTTTGGTGCATAACTTGTAGTTACTGTATGGATAAAATCCTTTCTATATTTTTACTAAGCAATAAATTTTTATCACCTAAATCAGAACAGTTAATGTGTCCTTTTATTATTTGAATTTTTCTAAATGACAAACACATTGAAAGTTTTCAAAATAGTTGGTGGCATATATTATAGAAA
This sequence comes from Acanthosepion lycidas, assembly GCA_963932145.1. Classification (NCBI taxonomy): domain Eukaryota; kingdom Metazoa; phylum Mollusca; class Cephalopoda; order Sepiida; family Sepiidae; genus Acanthosepion; species Acanthosepion lycidas. The sequence goes on from OZ010579.1 coordinate 118,131,737, forward strand.
TCTGTACCAAATTTCAATGTACAATGCATTTTAGAATGAATGTGTCATACTTACAGGATGAAATCAATTTTATATTATCATTGATATAGTCCCAAAGTTTACTGGTTCTGTCAAAACAGATTTATTTTATATATGGAATCAAATCTGTCTAAATAGATATTCATTGTGTAAACCTGAACAACATTTTATAATTGTATGCAGTTGGATGTAAACTTTTTGTATGTATCTGAGATGAGGTATTCTAATTATTTACACTATTTACATTGTTCAGACTGCTGTCCTCACCTTTTTTGCCATATTCACATTTTGGTCATTCAGCCTTCTTCAGGATCTGTCTATATTTCTGAGATGAGGTGTTGTAATTATTTACATTGTTCTGCTTGTTGTCTGAACAATGTAAATAGTGTAAATAATTAGGATTCCTCATCTCAGAAATATAGACAGATATTGAAGAATTGGTACAGACCTGATATACCAAAACTATGGTGACAATTTGAAAAGTTCCACCAAAAGCTGGCACGAATGTTGGACCATCTAACATTTCTACACCAATGCAGAGAAAGATGAGGACAACAGTCTAAACAGTGTAAATAAACTTTTTATATTTTACATGTTTTTAATGCAATATTAATGCCAACAACATATTTACCAAAGGGAAAAAACTTATTTCCCGTTTCAGTTGAACTAAAAATGGCATCTGAGTTTTTATAATAATTAATCATTGTTTTTTCATCTGGTCGTTTTGAATTGGGTCTTAATTTGAGCTTGTTTGTATTATCTCAATGTGATTGAGAAAGGGACACAGTCATGAGCATGTGCATGCATGTTGCATCTTTTTTATATAGTCTTGTCTATTTGTCATTTAATCTAAATGTGTACCAGCTGAAATCTGTGCCTAGAGGAAGACCAGAAAGTTTTTCAACCAAAATGAGGTGGATCGGGAGTAAAATTGAAAGGACAAGGAAATACCAACCACTGAATGTGTGCTTAACAAAGATACGTATCATAAACTTATTCAAAAGAACACTTTCACAAAATAAGACTAAATAAAATAAACTATGGTAAGAAATTCAAATATATTAACATTTAGTACTCTGCATTTATAAGTATTACTTCTCCTTTTACTGTATATGGAATCCCCTCAAAATCTAGTGTTTTATATATTAGTTCTTTATTTTTTAAATTGTAGTAGCCTGGCTCTTAATTTCAATGAAGATTGTTTTAGGTGTTGCTATAATGAACAAATTCAAATTGAATTGGCAGGACTAACATTTTGCTTGACAAAAATCGACACCTACAGAGTGCTAAACATTAATAATAAGAATCATTCATACTCAGAAGCTTGAAAAGTCACTATATTTCCAGTATTTCTCAGTTTGAGAACTGTAATTGAAATTTGGTTAAAGACACACGCAGGAACATCTTTAAGTTCAATAGTTGAGAAGTCAGTCTCCACATTTACAACAAAAAAACTGGATGATGAAAGGCATAACTTTGAAGATGGACAAAAAAAGAACATCAAAATGTTTGTATTGAAATTAGGGTTTGCTGGAGAGTAAAAAATCAAAGCTCAAGTTCAAAATCAGACAAGTGCAAAAAAAAAAAAAAAAACTGAAATATTGATAGAATTTGAAGATATGAATCATAATTTTAGTGTTTCTAAGCAACAGATTGCTTAGTTGAAATGAAATATAGCAACCACTCAAACTGCTTCTAATCATTAAATTATGCTCTATAATATCCTGTGTCTGTTATGAAATAATGCATGAAACGAAATATTGGTGAAGAAATTTAGAGCTGTGTAACAAAGAGAGGGGAAAAAAACAAAAGAAAATAAGCTGTTGGGAAAAGATTACAGGAATCTCTCGATTAGTGCAGCTAATGTGTACATCGGTAACCATAAAAAAAAAAAAAAAAGAAAGAATTAATTTTCAATTTCTATGGTTAAACTGAAGAATGTTTTACTGCACTAATCAACTATTATGGATGCATTAATGGAATTTTGCTATATAAAAATTTTAGCACGTTGAATCCACATTAATCGAGGGACTCCTGTATAGAGAATGCTTGAAAAGACTTTATATACTCATCTATATTTTTGTTTTGCAAGGAAATTCATTTATTTAAGTATCTATACAAATTTTGTTTTCTACAAATGTACCTACCATTGCCTGCCTTCAGTTGTTACAGTTGAAATTATTTTCTTTTGCTGACGAGCGTTAATTTTTACAGCTATCTGAATTTGGTGGAACCAAGAGGTTGTAATTATTTTAAGTGACTAAAGATCAAACTTTTCAAACCTCATTAACAACCCATAAATATTTAGCCATGAGCACTAACGTAGAACAGTAGGGGTGGGGATTAATATTTTTTTTTTTTGCAGTTAATGACATTTTATTCTGAAACTTGTTCATGTAAAGTTTCTTCAACATACCTGCAAAGATTTCAGCTAAACTGAATTTAATTTTAGTTTAGAAGTAACTTTCTGACAAATAAAATATTTGAGCAAGATGGCTTGAATTACAAAGAACGAAACTTGAATATTCTAACTTTGTTTTAAGTTGAGATATTTTAATGTAAAATGATAATATATTTCCGACAAAGACCAAACTAATGCATATGCAAAATTGACTGAGATGCAAGGATAAAACAAAGTACTATGACTTATGTTATTTTGCTGTATTGTTTTCTGTGAGGTCTGCTGCAAATTTTTTTTTTTTTCAGTGTTACTTATAAAAGATTCATGAAAAATAATTATAAAGAACAAAGAAATTCAAAGGATATTGCTTAACGTCTATAATCCAGTGTAAAGTTTTTTGTTTCAACTATACTTATTTTCAATATGAGATTAACTTAGAAAAATACAAATTGAGTAGTGCTTGTGGCCATATCACATTGAAACTACCAAGGAATACCAGAACTTGTAAACTACACAACAGGCCTAGCAAGCCAGTGCTGGATACAATTTTGCCACTTATACTAACAGAAGACCTCAATATCTACAAATGCTTCTGGGCTGAGAAGTCCACAAGACCTATCTGAAATTTGATAAGTCTAGTGTAGTTTTTGCAAGTATTTTATTTCGTATTAAGTCTTTTAATAGTTCCACTTTTGTGCCATGAACATAGATCATGGTAAATAGAATGTTAAAAACAAATCTATATTATATTTTCAGATGATTGTTTTGTTAATATACCTGTTAAAAATAATAATTTCAGAATTAATTATTTTAAAATATATATAACTTCAAATTAATGATTTTATAAGGTTATTATTGAATTGATACATATGAATGTAAAATATAGATTTCCTATCAGTGGTTGTTTTAGTTTAAATTTCTGTTAATGAAAAGAAAAAAAAAAATTAAGACCATCTATAAAATCCTCATTTGATTATCATTATTTCTTCTTTTGTTTCTGCAGACAAATTAGCAAACTTCAATTCTACATTAATAAATTTAAAGAACAAAGACTGTTGTCATCTGATATTCTGTTAATGCTGCTTATTGCAGATAGAATACTTTTAAATAGAAACACATTTCTCATAATTATAATTTTTGAAAGAAAAACATTTTTTTATGGCTACTAATATTTAAATGGAAGATTTTAGTAGTATCAATCAGTTATCTAATCCTCAGAATTCAAAAAAATCTTTTCACAAATTTACTTGGAATCACTTTCAAATATTTTAAATAAAAACAAACTTGAGTTTAACATTATTTTTTTTTTTTTTTCATAATTGCTTATTGCTGTACAGTTGTCAGAAAAAATAAATGTTTGTGAGTATTTTCATTGGTCCAATCTGTGCAACATTCTCTAATACATAAAAATTTGAGAATTTTTCTTTTTACCTTTTTTTTTTTTTTTTTTTTTTTTTTTTTAACCTTGGATTATGGGAACTTATAAAATGGGGTGCTGAAAAGTCCTTGGCCTAACCTTAGAAGATTTTCCTTTTTTTAAAAAAAAAAAAAAAAAAAAAAAAACAACAAAATCTGATGTTTGATCAGCTTTTGGGAAGTAGGTCTGGCCAATTATTTTTCTGTACCCCCTCATATATTTGAAAAAAGAAACCTTATTGAACACATCTATTTATTTACTTATATATTGGCTGAACTTCTTTTTTTTTTTCCATGCAATTTTGTTATGAATTAACTCTAATAACTGTTGAAGAATTTATGTAAAATGTTTACTCCTCTCTGAATTTAAAATTCATTAAAGTATTCATCACTTTCAAAGTTCACATTAGGTTTTTGTATTTTTTCATCTTAATATTGAAAAGATGTGTGTAAACTTTGGATAAGAAAATTTTTAACTGTGGAAAAGCATTTTTTTTTTTCTTTGTAGGGAAATCTAAAACAAGAAGTTTATACTGGAGTGTTTACTTTTGTTGTTTTTTTTTTTTGTCTGCTTCCACTGAAAAGGAATAATTGTTCTTTTCCACTAATTCTGTTTCAGATCCCTGTTTTTAAGCATGATACTTATCTTTCTCTTTGCAATCGTATGTGTGTGTGTGTTACAAATGACTTCTATGTACCACACCCTATTCACTTTTAGCACTGACCCAGCTGCTGTTCTTTGTAGACACAAAGCAAAAATTAAGCAAAAGTAGAACCACATTTTATTTCTCTTCTCTTGGTATGTTAATAGAATGTTATTGGCAAAACTAATTAAAAACAAAAATCACTTTTAATTACTGATATCCCCCCTAACTATATGACTAACCAAGCAGCATAGCAACACACCACTAAAGAGGATTTAAGAAGTGCCCAAAATAAATACATTATGCTATAGTATTTTGTGTGTTACTTCAAGCCACTTATATTGCTTGTACATTAATTTTCTAGATACAATGTGTGAAAGCACAAGCGATACTCTGCCCTTGTCAGCCACCAGCAGCTTTTGCCACTGGACAGGGTATTGTTTTTTGTATAGACATGTCAATCTCTGCGATTTTTATGCAACTGCAAGTTAGATTTTCAACGTTGTGTTAAAAGCGTTTTTGCTTTTGATTGTTAAACACAACATTCATCGCGCAGAATGAAATATAGCTAAAAATGCTTATAAAGTGTAAATTGTAAAAATTATCTAAATAGTTTGATCACCCCAAAAAGTAATAAAACTTGTTTGCCATCTTTGTCTCCTTTATATTTTGCACTTTTGTGAAAATAATTATCAAATCTTTCTTTCTCTCAGCATGTGTTCTGCAGTAAATACACTTGACAAAGATAAAGATTGATTATTACCTCAGTTGTGATTCTTCATTTGATGCTCATAAACTTTAGCACTCATCTCCGTACCTGAGGAACTTTTAATGTTCTTGGCCATTTTAAGGAACATTAATTAATACTAATTCAACAACACTAATGATCATGTATGATCTAAATCTTTTACATTACATTGGTACTTACCTCTGTCACCCCAAAGTCCTAATAGTAATGCAGTGCATACACATACACACACAGACACAGATTCTTCAGTGAATTTTATCTGTGCATGTCTCTGTCTTTTGCAACAGCTGCATGTTTCTTTGGCACCTATATTTAACTAACAGGATAATAACATCAGAAAATTTAGCACCTGTGTAAATAAATTTTGTTTTTTGAGAATGTCAAATATTTATGCAAAACAATTATTATTTTAAGAGCTTTATTTTGCTGTGTAAGGAGGTCAACTCCATTTATATTAAAATGATTGTAAAACAAGTGGATGTAGCACATTATTTGGACATCTTGATTCCTTTCTCATGTCTTGAGAATATTTTCTCTCTGTTGTGTCCTTTACCCATAATATTCCTTTTTTGCTATTTGGCTTTCATTTTCACTCACATAAAATTCAGCACCCAATTGTGTGTGTGTGTGTGTGTGCGCGCATTTTTTAATATTCAACTTTGTGGAAGGAAACTGATTTGTGGGGTTTTAACTTAACACAATTTCAACTTTTACCCCAGCTAAACAATAGTTTCATTTACTTTGCAGATGAGTTCAAATTTTTCTCAGTAAATAAAAATCTGTTTTCTCCATATTATTGGCATATTTTTTCAATCTCAATGCTGCTTTATTTGTAAGCAGAACTCTAATATCATTGTTTTTTGCCTCAGCACTCGTTGTCATTATTGTTAAACATTTGAATTGTTTTTTGTTTTTGTTTGCTCCCCCCCCCCACAAAAAAAAAAAAAAATTGATTCGACCTACTTCCAAACATTGTATATATCTTATAGTTGACTTTTTTCTTTTTTAGAATTTTTCTTGATAATGTCTTTTTGTGGAATCTTATGCAATTTCAAACTTGAATACTACACTACTCCCTCATCACTCTCCCCTTTTTTCATAAGTAATCTTAATTCCATTTTCTGGTTTGTGTTACTCTTAACACAAAGTCGTGTTATTACTAACCCATCACCTTTTTTCACTTTTGTTTCTTGATTTCTCTGCTACCTCTGTTCTTTTTTTATGCCTTATCTAACATTTAATTTGTCCATTTCTGTTTGATCTAAATTAAAGGAAATCAAAGTTTCATGCCTCATCCAGATAATTCTGAGAGATTTAACCCTGTTGGTTAGTATTACACTGACATCTATTGGCAACATACTTACATCGTTGCTATGATTCTTGTAAAGTGTGTTCATTATATTTACTTATTCTGATACAATGTTCATCTAAAATATAAAATATATGTTTGTATGTCCTGTTTCTGTATCATCTTTTTAATCTGCTTCATCTATTCAACATAATTTTAATTTTTAATGGAAGGATCCCTGTATAAACTCTAGCTCAACAATTAAATTCTTTTTTAAAGATTGTTACAACTTACAAATAAAAATTTATTTCATTCACAAAAGCATTCAATTTGAAATTAATATATTTCATTATGGTGGGTGGGATAGTAACAGACCTTTTTTTTCTTTTTTCTTTTTTTTCCTGATCAGATTCAACAGTTTCCCTTCTATGTTTCAGGTGGAGATGAACCAATTTTATCATACGAGGCAGTTATTCAACAGGAATGTGAGTAGTTTTATTTTTACCTTTCTCCCTCTCTTTCTTTTTTTTTTCTCTAACTTACTTCTCTCCCTCCCCTCATCGCCCTCCTCTTTCTTTCATCTTCTCTCTACTTTTTTAAATCCTGCATATTGACTTAATCATATGATCATAATCGAAATGTGAATATTTTTGATGGCCTAGGCTTGTTATTGCTCTTTTTTTCTATTTTTTATCCTCCTGGTTTGTGTTAGCTTTTTAAGCCTCTATTCTGATATTGTTACAAATAATAACTTGGAATATTTCTATATTCAAATCTTCATGAGTCAATTCTTTGACATTCCTGGTATGCATATTAACATATTTTTTTAATCTTTCCAACCCAACCAAGGAAACAAAGCCACTAAAACTCACAGGGGGAGGGAGATACTGAGTGTGAAAGAATATAAGAAAAGAAAACATTATTAAAGAGAGAGAGAAAACAATAATAGAACAGGAATTAAGGAGACAGAAGATAACAATTGACATAGCATTTTTCAAAGATTAAACTTGACTGGAAAGCAAGAAGCCGGAAAGCAGTTTCACAAATGAGACATGTGAGGAAAAGAAACTGTTAGCATAGAACATACATTTACATCTAGCCAATTCAACGGTAAAAAGATGAGACCCTGCTGCCAATCTAATACTGTGCTTAAATTCCGTGAGTCAAGGTACCCTAGAGGAAACTTCATCAAAACAATTACGATGAAAGTATTTATAGAAAAGTCATGGAAGTTACATTATGGTGGTGGGAAAGTGACTGAAGCTAAGGTGCCAGGTCATGGCCAATAACATTGCAGATTCTTTGGATTTTATCAAGAATTTCTAACTATATGGTACATGAAAAGAGAATACTCTTTGTCCATAGTTCTTCTGCATTGATAACAACCATTTCTTATCTAATGGTAATCAGATTTATATGAAAATAAGCTGAATCACATTGTCTACATTTATTATTTTATATTGGAAGCTTTTCTCAAAGATGTTATCATCTATGATAAAATTATAGAATTGTTATAAACTATTCTTAGTTTCTCAGATTTTATCAATGTTTTCTTCACTACTTGCATTTACTTGTATTCAACAAATTTTTTCTATTTTATAATTTTCAATAAAGCAAAAAGTATAAAAATTGCCATATATGTCAATAAATATTAATGTTAAATATTTCTTAATAAATTTTCAAGTTATTAAGTTTAGTATGAATATATACATAATATATATGAATATGTACATGTTATCAATATAATCATTGTGGATTTACATATGTGCTTGCAGTCCAGTGCTTTCTAGTCTAGTTCTACTGATGAAACTAAAAAATAAAATAAAGATATAGGAACAGAAGAGATTTGTTTATTTTCAGATTTAATGGGGCTTCTTTGTACTAATTTGAAACCATTTAGAGTATTTGGCCCCCCTCTAGTTGGAGTGGGTCTTTTAAATTTGGTTTGAATACTTGAATGTCAATATAATACAGGCTCTTCATTATGAGTTTCAAAATCATTAAAAATTTTAGCTGAATATTTAACACAAAAAAACATCTAAAAAAAAAAAAAAAAACTTTTTTTAAGACCCATATGTAATGATGGCTTTCCCAAATTCTATTAGCTCAGAGTCTCTTAAGGCCTAACCCCAGCCCCGAGTATGACTTTTGTCTCAGTCATTTAACAGAATTGTTTAGAAGAAAGATCAGAATATTTAATCATTTGCTTCTTTTTTTCATTCCTCCTCAAATTGTAAGATTTTGTCATTAGTGTATATATATACTCTACTCGACTCTCCTGTCGAATTCGACGTATGAGGGTCAAGTGTGTGTATGTATGTATGTATGTGTATATATATATATATATATATATATATATATATATATATATATATTTTTTTTTTTTTTTTTCATTCATTCACTGAGATTAAAGTGGTTATTTGTGTTTTTTCTTTCTATTTTTCAGTGAAATACACACGGCCTGTTATAATCTTAGGTCCTTTAAAGGACAGAATTAATGATGATCTAATCTCTGAATTCCCAGACAGATTTGGAAGCTGTGTTCCCCGTGAGTACTATATAGATTTTTGTTAACATTTCACAAAATACAAACTTTTACTTATATTGTTTTGAATTTATTATTATTACTACTACAATGATTATTTCCTTGAGTCATAATGTGACTAACACTACAAAATGCATCATTTTATTAAAATGTTTTTCATTATATTTGTTGGAATTAATTCATGTTTTCTACAAAATTTCTTGAACATTCAGGTTGGTAAATATAATTAATACTGTTTAATTAAAGAAAAAAAACAAATCATTTACTTAAATTATATCTATAAAAATAACATATAAACAGAAAATATATTAAAATAATTGTCGGAATTAATCCATTTCATTTTATTTATTTGCATATGTGTGTGTGTGTGTGTGTATATATATATATATATATATATATATATATATATATATATATATATATATGTGTGTGTATGCGCGCACACACACACAAGTTTTATTAATAATAGCTTGAGCTATGTGTTAAAAAAAGATGAAAATAATGGAATAATAATAGAGAGAAAACCAACTCTGAATGATATCAACAATGAACATGGCCACAACATGCTGACAGTATTTGAAGAAAAAAAAATATACATATATATATATTTGCAATTAAAGAAATATCTTTGATAATGGCTAATAGAATAGCTGAAAGTGCATGGATATATAGAACTTTGGACAGATTTTACACTTTATATCCAGAAAAGAAAATTCTTGTACTATTGCAAGAAAAATTGAATAAAAAGCTTAATTGCAGTACCTTCTTTGTCATCTTTAATAAGTGGGATTGCTACCCCAAATATCTGAAAGCTCCTGCTAGCATATTGAACAATTATAAAAAGATAATCTATGAAACTAGAGTTGCGGTGCAGATGAATACGACATCAATCGGCAAAATCACAAATTATATTTATGCCACCCTCTCGACCCAGGGCAGCACTATCACCCTAAGGCCCTTGATTTAGGCCTCTGAGTTGAGCCTGTAGGAAGATGAATGAAGGCATAACATCACCATCACTATTTTAACTAAAATTTACACATTATTATGTTTTCTTTTTTTAATTAGTATTTAACATGTAAATATCTTGATTAATTTATTTTTAAGCAATTTTAATTAAATTTTAGATTTTCAGTCAAAATCCCAAATTATTCATACCGTATTTTAGGAAATTTTTTTTGTAAATAGTGTAAATCATTTTAATCACTCTATTGTAAACATTTTGTTAAGTGTAGTTAAGAAAAAATAAGAATAAAAAGGAAAGTTATAAAAAGAAAAACAAAACAAATAAGTTATAATAAAGAAGTTAAAAGAAGAGAAAGAAAAGTAAGTTCTAAGACGAGCCAATATAATAAATCGTTTTTATTTTATTAATGTGTGTGTGTATATATATATATATATATATATATATATATATATATATATATATATATATATATATATATATATAGTTGCCGTTTTCTGGGAGAACTTATATAAAGCGTGTCCTAAAGCTAGTAGCAAATTTTATTCTGGGTGCAGGCCAAATACTGATCATGTTCACTCGGGTTGCCCATCGAAGAAGTCTGTTGTTTATTTAGACCCAAAACTTCTAGTGACATGGGAGCAACAACACTGACAATGCATCTAGATTTGGCACTTACAGGTGTATTTTTAATAAGTGGTGCAGATGAAGCTGAATACAACATCAATCAGCAAAATCCCAAATTATATTTATTTATGCCACCCTCTCGACCCAGGGCAGCACTATCACTCCAAGGCCCTTGATTTAGGCCTCTGAGTTGAGCCTTAAGACCTTGTAGGAAGATGAATGAAGGCATAACATCACCATCACTAGTGATCACTCCAAATACCATGATATTGACTGGATATTTAGTTTGCATCACTATTGGTACATCTTTCGGGGACACAGCAACTCAACTGTTTTTCTCTATGTTCACCATCTTATCCTGGCAGAAATTTTTCTGGTTTGAGAAAAACCAAAGCATGTTCAGTTGGAGGGGATGCTTGAGTTTGTTTAAAAGGTTCATAGTGTGGTCTTTCCTCTTGTTCTTTATGGCTTGAAATAAGAATTGACCGTTTCTCATCTTGTATAAGAAATACCGAATGGCTTCATGCATTACCTGCCTGATAAGAAACTCAGACACTCCTTTGTCCCTGGCTGTGGATGTGATTGACTTGGAGGTATCGTTGTCAATCATGACCTGGATCTCATCAACAAATTTGGGAGTTCTTATCTGAACAATCAGAGTGAGTTTTCTGAGCTGCCATACCTTCATTAGTCACTATTAGTGTCATCCAACTCTTTTCAAATCCTCTGCGCTGTCCTCAAATTGCAAACACTCTGAAATGTTTGTATTGGAGCCAAGCAGTACAGCATGCCATTTCCAAATTTCTGGTGGAGTGAATTGCTGCATGCTGCTTTTTTTACTCAAAATTAAAAATATAAAATGGTGACAATTTATTTATCGCAACCCTGTATCTTTTACTCCATATACTCTGCAACATATTCATAAAAAATACAATTATAATTTCCTTATCCATATGTGTATAAAAAAAATGAAAAGAAAAACCTTAAACTTAATAATGTCAACTATAAACACGAAATTGTGTTTAGAAAATTAAAAAAATATTCTCATCACTATAGATACCCATGTATAAAAATTATCCTTAATAATGGCTAATAGAATAGCCAAAAGCATTTGCATACATAACATTTGGCAAGTTTATATACACTTGAAGTCCAGAATAGAAATTACTTATACAAACACAAGAAAAATTGACATATATATATATATATATATATATATATATATATATATATATATATATATATTAAATGAAGAGAGAAAGCACAAACGATTTTGGTTGTAATTTAGATTTAAAAAAAACAAAATTGTTTTATTTTCCATAAAGGAAAATAAAACATATTTTTTTAGAAATCCACATTACAACCAAAATCATTTGTGGTTTCTCTCTTCTTTTTAATATACACACTTTCTCTCGTTGGAACTACTATAACCTCCCTTTTTATTTATTTATATATATATATATATATATATATATATATATATATATATATATATATATATATATTACGATTAAATTCTGAATGATGCTTTTGATAACTTCCCAAAACATTTTGAAGAGAATAATATTCATTTTTAATTTATAGCATTTTTTTTTCTCTCAAATAGCTGCTTTTATATATTTTTTTCTTATACTTCTGGCTTTCAAACTTCTTTCCTTGTAAACACTGATTTGTTTAATTTTCTACTGAATCTTTTTCAAATATGTTTTGTTCAAATTCTAAATAATTTTCATGTGTGCGTGTCCTTTTTTTTTTTTTTTTTCTTTTTCTGTTTTTTTAAGATACAACACGGCAAAGAAGAGAGAATGAAGTGGATGGCCGTGATTATCACTTTGTAGCATCGAGAGAACAGATGGAAAGAGACATTCAAAACCATCTTTTCATTGAGGCTGGCCAGTACAATGACAATCTTTACGGAACCAGTGTGGCATCAGTGAAGGAAGTTGCAGAAAAGGTACAATATAGATAAATTTGACTTATAAATAAGTTTACAAATATACAATGGCACCTAATGAAAAGTTCTAAACCTAATCCACTAATCTGACCAAATATTTTTTCTTGGGTTTTCTTGGTCAGGCTTTCCTTGCATGTTAAATCATACCATTGATACAGACAGACAATACATCAATTTTTATGCACACATATCCCTATTCTATTGCTCTGTGATTATTTTTTTGGCCATTTCAAATGTAAATTTTTGCTAATAATCATCCATAATAACTAAATATTTCTTTTATTGTCAATCTTTTTTTTTTTTTCTTTAATCAACAGGGCAAGCACTGCATTTTAGATGTGAGTGGAAATGCAATCAAGCGACTACAAGTTGCTGGACTTTATCCAATTGCAGTTTTCATCAAACCCAAGTCTGTGGAATCTATTATGTAAGTTATTTTATCCTTTGCAAGTGTACGTATATTGTTGGCTAATAAAATGAGGACTATTTTTCTTAATCATTTCATCCCAAGCAAGGCTATAAAGCCACTAGAACACAAGGCATTACTGAATGTGTGAGAATATGGGAAAAAGAAAAAGAATTAAGAAGACAAGATAACAATTGACATCGCATTTAAATTTTTGAAGATCAAATTTGACTGGGAAGCAGGTAGCCAAAACGGAGTTCTACAAGTACGAAGTGTGAGAAAAGAAACTGTTACAATAGAACTAACTTTTACATCCAGCCATTTCAACTGTAAAATGATGATACTTTGCTGCTAAAAGTACTGTGCTTAAATTCATAGTCTAAGTACCATATGGGGAGAGTTCATCAGAACAATTACCATGAAAGTATTTATAGAAAAGGCAGAGTAACTTATTCTATATCTCTCTGACCGGAGCTCACTATGAACACATTTTAATCATTTCATCTTGAGCAAGGCAATAAGGCCACAAAGACACAAGGGTTACTGGGTATGAGAGAATATGAAGAAAGTAAAACAATAAGGAGAGAGCAAAAGAACAGGAATTAAAAAGACAAGATAATGATTGAAATTGCAACTGTATAGTAGTACACTTAAATCCAGATGTATAAATGTTGTGCAGAATACAATACTGTTATAAAAGTTATTTTTTATATATCCCATTTCATAAGTCAGATGTGATTTTTAAATATTTTGAATTTGTTCTGCAGGGAAATGAATAAGAGGATTACAGAGGACCAGGCCAGAAAGACATATGAACGGGCGATGAAACTTGAACAAGAATTTGGCGAATATTTCACGTGTAAGTAAATCAGCCATTATAGATATTCAGTTCAATATATATATATATATATATATATATAATGAAAGGTTTGTCACTTAACTGATAGATGTTACCATCAGCATCGTGATCTCAGAGTTTCATAGACAGCCCCTCTAGGAATCACTCCAACCACTCGCCAGGGAGTGCAAAAATGGGTATACATTAATGAAAAACAAAACATGTTTTATTGATTATACAGACATATCAATAATAAACATTTCAATCCCTCAAATATTCAAACTGTGTTTGCCCCCGGTGTTCACACACTCCTCCAAGTGAGAGTAGAGATTAATACACACTCTCGCACAAAAGTCTTCATCAGCAACAATTTCCTGGCAATTATCCTGTATGAACTGAATCATCAACAGAACACGACTTGCATGTGAAAATAAATTAATCCTAGAACCAGTCGTATAATACTTAGTGTATACATACTTCTACTTCCCTATATATATATATATATATATATATATATATATATACATACATACATACACGCACCCCTTTTTGAAATGCACTCGGTTTTTATTTTAAACAGTGTCTATTATGTCTTTTGGACTGCACACTCAAAGAATCTTAATAAAGAAAATGTACTCTCTAGCAGGGTTTGAACCTGCGTTCCTATTTGTAGGGAAAAAAAACCACCATTTTCTCCAGCATGCTTTTTAATGTTTGAAGTAATAAAGATATTGGATTAAAAATAAATCCATTAATTATATCTATGTTATCATTACCATTGTCCCTGAAGACTGGATTATATATAAAATGATAGATTCTCCCATTGTCTTCAATGTATGATGGCCCAGAAATTTAGCTCCAAGGACTGAACTGACTACCTCACACATATGATTTGATTATGGTGATGAAGGCTTGTGCAGGACCAAGAAAATCATGACTAAAGAATGATTGGCTCTTCTAGAATGTTTGCCAACCAAGGCTAAAGAACTACTATTTAACCCATAGCTAGAGGGCAGAGAGTTGGATTTATACCTTTTCCAAGGCTATTTGTGCAAAGGAGATTATAATGAATTCAATTGGAATTCAGACTCCACTTGGTGATTTCTTATTCCAAGCCATTAACCATTACACCATGTACACATCCAGCTTATATATATATATATATATATATATATATAACAATCAAATCCACTCTAGCTACAAACAAGATGAAAAAAATCATAAGTACTAATATATCCACTACTAATCCCAGTAAAAAAGTAAAACTAATTATATACTAAATTTAATACAGCCAACTTAATCATTGGCACTAATTCTTCTCCATCAACTAATGTTTTGCAAAAGATCAACTTTGAATATCATTTTAAATGTCCTTTGGGAGTTTGTACCTCTGACAGAAACGTAAATATATACATGTTGGTTTCACTATGGCAACATTATCAAAAAAGCTCATTTTATACATGTCAGGTTCTATTGCACAACATTTAAAAGAACATTCCTGCTCATATTCATGTTTTAGAGAAATTCTAATTGACGATACAAGTTTACTCCATCATGAAAATCAAGAGCAAAAACTTCAAATTCTTGAAGCACTCTATATTAAAAAAAAAAAAAAAAATGGAACAACACTAAATAAAATTAACTGAGTATAGCAATAACGTTTTAAAATGTCTATAAAAGCAATGTTTTGGGAGGCTCAAATTGTAAAGGAAACCTTTTTTTTTTTTTTTTTTTTTTTTTTTTTTTTTTTTTTAAATGAAAAAAAAAAAATTGCAGATTCAGTATTTAAAAACTAATGAAAAATATAAATTTCAGTTACTTCCCTTACATATTTTTAACCTTAATTTTTAAATTGACTATAACAGAGCGTGTTTCTTGCACATTTATAAAAAAAATTCACAATTATCACTTACATTAATTTTTTGTCTTAGCAATTCACTGAAGATGATCTTAGATGAGATTGAAAGTACTTGGGGAAAATAAAAGAAATAACCAAAACTATGGCATCTTTGTTAATCAGTTTTGTAACAGCACTAAGAAATTGATCCGTGAATTTGAAAGATTAAAATAAATAAATATATGTATAGATTATTCGACCAAACCTGCTTCTGAGTCTAGCAATATTACTTTTGTCAAAAACTTTCAGCATTAAATTCTAAAATTAAATATATTTAACTATGTTGAAATTCTAATGATATAGTTCTGATAAAAATAGTACTACTATAACCCTTTTAAGTATTTCTACACTATAGTAAAGCTTTCATGTCTCTTTAGATGACAACTTATCCTATATTAAATGAATTGGGAATTCCTGTATATATGTATATCTATTTTGTGTTTGTTTGCTTACAGCTGTCGTACAAGGTGATACAGCCGATGAAATCTATGCAAAAGTGAAGGAAGTGATCCGTGATCAGTCAGGTCCCACAATATGGGTGCCAGCGAAAGAGAAGCTCTGAGCTGTATCTTGGACAGAGGGAGAAAGCAAAAAGGAAAAGGAAAAAAAAAAAAAAAAAAATTCAACTGGAAAAGGGGAAATTCAACTGTGCTCAGTACCAAGTTGAAATATATCTATATTTGAGGGTGCAGCAAATGGTGAACCCGCCAAATATAAATGGGGATCTGAGATCAGCTACTAAGCAAATTCAAAACGTCATCGCAACTCTATAGAGAAGAATACTAACCCCAGCATTATAAATCATGTCCATTTATTACCTTTCAGCCACCACCACTACCAACCCAACAACAACAACAATAATAATAATAAAAAGAAAAATTACAATAACTATATAGAGAAAATGACCAGTTGATGACCTCTAAGTGGGGCTTGATTAGGCTGTTTGGCACTGTCAACATGACCTTGATTTATTAAAGACTTAAAAGCTGAACCAAAATACAGGAAAAGGAAGAATGGAAAGATTAACAAATATATAGCAACAATAACAAAAGGAAAATTCTGCATTTATTTTTTTTTATTTTTTTTTTTTTAACCCATTTTAAACTTATTTTACAATCTGTCATAAAAGACAGAATATGGGTGGCGAGTGGGTTTTTCATTCCTACCAACACCATTATTAATATCTGATTCCTTCATACTGCAAGTAATAATTAGTTTTCAGTGAAGACAACAACAATTAAATATCTTTAAATCCTTATCTCTAGGCCTATTTTCTTATTTTATAACCTGCCTTTTTTATTTTATTTTTTATTAACTTTAAACCTGTCAATTATTTTGATTTATTTTTTTATTTTTTATACACTCAATTTAGTTTGAAAGTAGTTTTTTTTTTCTTTCATTGCTTTTTCTTTATCAGTAAGAGCTGTCCATTGTTGCACCTCTCAGTCACACACACACATTATATATATATATATATATATATATATATATGTGTTACACTAGTTTTTGCAAATGAATAAGATAATAATTATATTAGAATTTATTTAAAGAAATAAAAATAAAAAAAATATATATATTTTAAAATTTATTTAATTGTAACTTGGCCTTTCAGATAATTTGAAATCTTATTTAGGACAGATTTTTCACATTTTCATTTTTTTTTTTTTTTTTTTTTTTTTTCCTGTCTCATTTAATTTTGTTTTAAAATTTATTTTGTAACACATTTATAGAATTTTTTTTTTTAAGAAAACTTTGGAAATGGGGGATGATTCCCCCACCTTGCTAATTAGCCATTGCATATTAACTAACACACCCACATACACTCTTTCACACATGCGCTGGCAAATCACTGCTTTGATAACAGCAGCACTTTGGTTAATGTTTTTTATTTTATTTTTTAACTTCACCTCCGCAACAACTATTCCTTGTTAGTAATAACCGATATAACATTTTTGTAGGGAAAGTTTATCATGTGAGTCTGGTTCAACTTGAGCAGACTTTCACCCTCATTGTTCCTCGGACCTCTTCATTTCCGTACTGTCCAGACTTAAGGTTCCGGTTTTGTTTCTTCCTCTTTCATCCTTTTAGTCATCCCATTAAAGAAAAAAGAAAAAAATACATATATATATATATATATATATATATATATATATATATATATATATATATATACACACACCCACACACACACTTATATCATGTCCACCAATACATATGTATGTACTGCTGAGACTTGTAGCAGTAGCCAAGATTGGGATGGCTTTTTTAAGTTTTCTTACTAAGTGATGACACTGTAAGTCGCATTGAATCTGTTTTATGATGTATGTATGACCAAACCATAACACTCTTGATGCTTTGGGGGCAAAGGGGGAGATACTAGATGTTTGCGCACTTGGAGCTGACATCAGCCATTGAAGTCTTCTGAAATGGAAGTGATTTAAATGTTTTAAATAAAAGAAATTGAGGAAAAAAATTTTACTTCTTTGAGAGAAGGGGAAAAATATACACAGACACACACAAACACATGCACACATCCATACACATTGATCGTTTTGAGGAGAACTCTTCAAGCTGATAAGAACTTTTGATTACCACAATTTAAGAAAAAAAGAAAGAAAGAAACCTTTGTAGTTAACCCAAAAAGTAAATATCTTTAAAAACAAAATAGTTGGCATTTCACATTCTATTCTTGAAAACTTTCTTTTTTTTTCTTTGTTCTCTTATTTTTATCACAGTGAAATCATTGTTTTTGGTTACCTCTAAGCAATTATCTCCCTGTCACTCACAATCTTATCAACAAATGGAGAAAATTCCTGCTTACAAAAAAATGTAAAAATAATGGGGGAGGGGTTAAAAAAAAAAAAAAAAATTTGCACAACCGTTAATAATATAATCTCTGTGCAAATTATTAAATAAATATTCCGGATCTTGAAAATGGCCACACACTTCTTGATTACGCCTCCTATTTCTATGTTCAGCTAATTTAAAAAATTTTATCATATCAACGGCTCAGCCATATTAACCAATGCAATATATTCGAAAAGAAAATGGGAAGAATAGAGACTTACAACAGCTTTCCGTTTTTCATGGACAATGAAATCCTTTCTTCATTGTGTTATTTGAAGTTAACTGCCTTGCTTTAGTGAACTTTGTTATATGACAATTTTTTTTTTTTTTTTTTTTTTTTACAAAATTAGGTCAATGGCTTAAACCCTAATTTCTGTTATGTATAGTCATTAACAAGGCTACACTTTTTCCTTTCTTCCCATACTGCATTCCCTATGAAAGAGTACATGTGCACTAAGTTCTGCAAACACTTCCACCCCCTCTCCATCATTTCCATTGTAGTCTCTTTGAAGGGTTATCCCCCCCCCCAATCAGGGTTTTTCGTAATAAATATATATGAGGTGATCTCAGTATTGGCATACTCATATGTTATAAGAGACTGTTTCCTTCTCACTCAAACAAAATGGTTTTATATATATATATATATATATATATATATAGGCAGTGACTTTTGCTGTTAACTTTTAAAACATTTATTTTTGCAGCAGTGATACATAACCACACATTTTTACTGCCTTTGACCAAATAAGAATTAGTATATTCTATAAAAATGCACTCTTTTTCCCCATTTTAATCATTAACAGTTGACACTCTAAAATTCCTTAATTATAAATTCTAAAGCTGTTGCTATATTGTCTTCTGCTAAATTAAATATCTTGCTATATGTATAAACAAAAAATAATTTTAGATTTTTTATTTTTTCCTTTACAAAAAAATGTGTGCACTGGAAATAAAAAAAAAAAAAAAAAAATCTTTCTCTTCTGTTTACTACTCAGGCCATCCACTGTGTGTCTGAAAGCAGCCAGTCAATGTCCACAGGGGTAGTGAAGTCTATGATTATACCACCATCAGCAACACTTCTCCACTTCTACCATGATTCATTGTTTTATATTGCATCCCTATAAATTATACTACCAACTTGTTTGTTTTTGCTGCCATTAATCAACATTTTCCCTCTCAGATTAAAATTCATTTGGCAGTCTTCTCTTAAACATTGACTTCCTCTGCATTCTCAGAGGTTAGATGTGGGCTCTTTATTTAGTATTTAACCAATCATATTGCTGTGAATATGATCAGTTTGGGTTTGAGCCTAGGAGCAGCCATGTAGATTTTAAATGTTTTTCAACATATTACCCATTGCAAATCATTCCATTTCTATTCTTCCAAAATCTTTAATATACTAGTGATATGAATCTGTTCATCAAACTCCCTCATCAAATTGTAGTCAAATCGTTTTGTTTCATTTTGCTATTATAATAGATGGTCTCCATTGGTCATCAGTCAAGCATTTGATATTTTGCTGACAAGTACTACCAAAAATTACCAAACCACTATTGTTTTCTTGTAACACTTCATCTCTCCCCACATAGTTAGTTACATCTTTATCTCTTTTGTTCCATCTCTGGACAATATACTTTACCAAATGAAGAAAGAAGAAATATATGGTGCTGACTTAATTGCTAAGTTTAATACTCTTCATTCATTTTTTTTTTTTTCTTTTCTTTTTTTATTACTGCAGGTTTTAACATTATTCGTTGTCATTGTAACTAATCTTATGAAACCTGCCAACAGACACTTTTCTTTTCTGTCTTCGCCTACTCTTTTTTTTATTTTAAAAAGATAAACACAAAATTTTATATATAAAATTTAAAAAAAATAAAAATAAAAATTTCCCTATCTTTAAATTTTATATATTATATGTAGTATTTGATTTTGTGTGTGTAGGGACACACGTGTATAAACTTTAAAAAAAAAAAAATTAATTTGGTATAAATTATAAAGAATGAGAAAGAAACTTTATTCCAAGAATGCAAGCCACGAATGAAGAGTCCATGTTTTAACTGGGGAAATGTCACCTTTCTTTCTCTCTTGTTCAGTGATATTCTTTGACAATACCAAAAACAAAATTGTAAATAGGCAGCCTATGTAGGAAATACAAATGTACAGTTGCTTTGAAGTTTGTTTTCCATTGGAATGAATGAATCTGAAAGCACTCAACATTTAGTGATGTGAGAATTTCTCACAATTGCAAGACTGTTTGTTGGATATAAATGAATATTTTAACACTTCCATCTTTTTTTTTGTAGGCATTAGTTCAAAAGTCAAATTAATTTTCTAAACCATTAGTTTAAGGATAGACATTGTGTTAGAAATAAATTACAACCTAGTTTAAGAGAAAATTAAAATATTCTGTGTATTGAAAACCTAACCATTTCCAACACAAACTGTTATTTGTAAATACATACAACTCTCATGTACATAATACCAATCCACTTACTGTATGTATGTATGTATGTGTGTGTGCATATATATATATATATATATATATATATATATATATATAAGCACTTACAAAAAAACTTTACCCTAAACTGGGCTAATAAGCAATTATCTGATAATGACTTAGGTAAATATTTAGTTTTTATAAGCTTAAAAGAAAAAAAAAAAACACTTATAATACAACTTTATTAGTTTTTCTCTATTACAATCATTTTTTAGCTTTTCCTTTTCTATGAAAATGCTGGTATGAATTGATATCATCTTTCTCTGCAAATATAATCCAATATCTTTGCATATACAAAATATATTCTCCATCAAGTAAAACTTACGGCTTTCAAAGTTCTAAGAAACAATGTACATAGTGTGTGTGTGTGTGTGTGTGTAATAAATATATATGCATATATACACACACACTAATAATAAAAATCAATAACACCTACTTCAAGGAGAGCAGAATTTATTGAAATGCTCTAGAGAACTATAGCAACAGTAGTCAATAATTAATACAAATTTAATCAACTTATATTTTGACCAACTTTTGTTTTATGGATACACCACTCATCAGGGTTATAAAATATACCTTTTATATATATATATATATATATATATATATAAATAAATAAATAAATAAACTAGAGACTCTTAGATTGATTTAAATAATATCTGCTAACTATATACCAACTATTCCACCCACTTACCTTACCACTTCATAATTTTATACCTTATCCTGTTTCTAATAAATTTCTTCTCTCTTTGGCTTGCTTTCAAATCCTATGACTACTATCATTATAGAATAATAAAGTAAAGGAGATGATACTTGTTTGTGATTGACAAAATACTTTTACCTGCCTCTAAATATCAACACTGTTCAGTTAACTTAACAATGTGATACACAGAAGTAGTTAAGATCAAAATAATTTTTCTCATGATGATTGACATGCTATTGATTATTATAATGGAATAAAGCCTTACTCAGTGGGCTAACATCTTTTTGTCATACTTCATTATCCATTGCCCTGTGTTAAGTATCATTTTTTATTATTATATAATAATGTCGAACTTGGAATATGGGGGGGGTAATTGTTATACAATTTAAAAAATTTTAACTATCATATCCACCCTTTGAATTCAGTGTAGCAATTTTATATTTACATTGTTTCAATCTTCAAGTGATGTAAATTAGTTGCCTGTCATTTGGTCTCATGCTGATAGATTTAAGAATATTGAGAACTTAAAATGTTTGTAACAACTTATTGTTTCATCTCCAATACATTAGAATTGCCTGATTTGAATGATTTAAATCTTCTGTTCATTTCCTCTGAAAATATTGGAGGTGAGAAAAAAATATTTTGATTTATAAAAATTATTTTTTATGTAGATGCCAACATCCTGCTATAAAAATAAAATATTCTTTCTAAATATGTTATGGAAAAAATAATACTAATAAACTGTGTCCCTGTCAATATTTTCATATAAACTTTGCTTTACATATCTTTTGGGTTTCATATCAAAATCTATTATGTTAAAAATCCACCATGAAGAAAATGAAATTATTCTATAGTTGATGAGTCATGCTGAAAAATAGTCAAGAAGCAGGATATTTCTTTTGTAAATTGTAATATGTCATTTGATCAAATTGATTTTAAAACAGATTTTAATTGCTTTCTTTGTTTCAAAATACTGCAGTTACTTGCAATGATGAATTATGAACATGGAAATTTGTTTGCAATACTTAGAGGAAAGAAAGTTTTGTTCAAAAGTATGAGACATTGAATCTTTCTTAGCTTTTTCTCCATCTTCATATTTGAGATTAACAAAATTAACCTACCGAGATAGAGAGAGCGGAGTAAATAAAAACACTTTTTAAAATAATATGGATGTTTAACTATATTTGTTTTTGTCTTTGATTTCATTAGAATTCCACTTGATATTTAAAAATTTTAAGGGGTTGGGGATTTGGACAAGGTCTTTGATCATATGGCCATATTTTATTATTTGTTAATTTTTTTGCATACACCCACCACACCCAGTCTTCTCAAATTTATGCCAGTACATTTTTAGTCCAAGGCCCTTTCATCACAGATTTCTAAAAAAAAAATAAAACCCTCTTCAGGCAGACTTGTATGTCAACTTTTTTTAAAATAAATATCTTGCTGATATTTAAGTTGTAGCAATAAAATATCTCTATAACTAAGCAGACAGTATCTTTTGTAGGTAACCTGAACGCTGTTTTTTATGGTAACCACATTAGTCAAATTATTGGTAACGTCACTGGCATTTTGCAACAATCTTTACTAAGTGTCATGATGTATACCACAATTAAACTTTTGTGTATGTGTGTGTGTGTATGTGTATATATATATATATATATATATATATATATATAAATGTTTAAACTAAAGAAATATAAAAAGTTTTAAAAGCATTTACCACCTCTGTCTTACAAAATCTTTGATATTCTTAATTGCATTATTTGCTGCAGTTTGTTTTCATTTTGCTAATACCAGGAATTGAGAATACATTTGCAGTTATCCACAAATTATGAAATGACACTCTATTTTCATAATTAATTTAACAAAGATACATCTTTAATTCAAACATTTTCACCGCAAGAAATTAATTCTTCTTGAATGTATTCTGATGTTTTCTTGACTGTAACTTGGTTTGTTGCTGTTTTTTTTTTTTAATATTAACTTTTTCTAATAATCCACATGCAACAAGTTATAGTGTGGAAGCATTTTTACACACTGAGTATCAAAACTAGCATTCCAATTGGAAATATTGCATAATCTGAAAAATTCTCCAGAGTAACTGCCATCAATGAAGCATAACTTTCCAACTCTCTCATTTACTTGTGCAATTTACTCAAGATAGGCAACTCAGGATTATTATTATTCAGGAGAATCAAGAAATAAGTAAAAGTTAACAGCTTTTTATCTGGACTCACTATTTTAATGTTAATTTGTAGATGTCTATTAGTTTTCATTATAAATCTCTCTCAAGATCTACCTATTTCGTAACCAACCTAATTTTTTACTCTAAAATAAGAATGCAAAATCAACATAATTCTAAGATTTTTTTTTACTATTGCAGTTTTTTCCCAGTAGTAATACTGATCTATGTTGAGACAGAAGTTGACAGTGTCTGTTTACTTTTCTCTAGTCTTTTATTGTTAGGCTTTCAAATTTACTTCTCAGCTTATCACTTTTTATCCTGTATACTGTTGAAGGGGAATTTTATATTATTTTTTTTTTTTTATCACTTTCTAAACTACTTTCTTTTACAAAAATGCAATTTATATTTTAGTTTGCCATCAAAATGCTTTCTCTCTTTATAGATGAATTTATGACAAAACAGAATTTGTTATCAAAATACAAATACCAACTTTTTCATACCCTGATTTAATTTGCTGGATAATATACAGGAAGTAATATCAAGCAACCTTTAGTAAAGCAGAAAAAAAAATGACCCGGTGGCTTAATCAGGTTTCAGATTGTTTAACATAAGTTTCGAGGTAAAAAGAATAAACTCGGATAAATAAATAATTGTATAAATAAATAACTTTTGACAATGCCTACAAAAGGTTTGGCTTGAAGCTTTATAAGGAGTTAACCCTGTGAAATGAATTTAAGCTTAGTTTAAAGACAATGTAGCCATAGGAAGAAATTAAATCTATAATCGGCACCATTTAACCTCTTTTTTTTTTTTTTTAAGTAAAAATATTGACCTTGTTGCTGAATAAACAACAAAACACTATTCTATGTCATTTCTAGTTCAAAATGCTTAAAACTTTCCATACTTATGCACGTTCAAACAAGCCCAGGTTTGCTCATCTCTCAGATTCCAATCGGATCATAAAACTTTACAATATTACTAATTTCTTATTTGTATAAAATCAAAATTGAAGTTCTTTGTCTTTTATATATTAAAAAAAAAAAATGTTCATCCTCAAATATTTGTGGTTAATTAATATTTCTTATCCTGAAAGTAGTATGATATAGTTTGTCTTTCTTTTACTATGGGGACAAAAATCTAAACCCATACTGAAATCAATGCATTTATTTTATTTTTTTTTTTTTTTACTCAAAAATATTATTATACTAAATTATAATTTCTGTTTTGCCAACCTGTCTCAACAAACGTATCAACCACATATCTCTGGCATCACCAAGATCGAACTTGTCACCTATGAATGTATCTACATCTCTCAGCAAATTATTTTCTGTGGTTCTTCCAGCTTATATCAGGTTTTTATTTTTTATTTTACTTATAAACATTTTGAATTTCTTTCATCTCAAAGTCATTACTTTGAGTCAAAAGTCAAGGTATTTAATATCTCTCTCTCTGTCTTTTATTCAATTAGCTTATTTTTTTTCCTTTATATAAGCCTGCTTTATATTGACCACTGCAAGATTATATATATATATATATATATATAAACTACATAGAATTCTTTTTTTAAACTAAAAACTAATAATATTTCAAATTACCAAATATTAAGCTGTTACAAGATCAGTCTGAGAAATAACGACGTACCACTTACATTAAACTGGATTGTCGAATCTCACTGATCAATGATGCTCGCCAAAACCAATATTTGTTGCTTTGCTGCCACCTGAACCGTTTCATTTTCAAGCCAATATTTACCACTGCCATAAGCCTTGGAAATATCACGTATGTGTATTCGGAAGGAGTTGTTGACAATATTCACAATAAGTTCCTCATATTTCGAATTTTCACTTCGACACTCGAGGAACACTCAGTAAAGTGAAAGCGCTTATTCAGTCGAGGAGAAATAGAAGAAAAAAATTCTTTAAGCATAACTTTGATTTTGACAAGGTTTTGCCTCTATCCTCATTGACTTGTGGGTATGTGCTGTGGTTCTTGAGGTAAGTATATTAGTTCCTTATGATAGCAAAGCTAGCATCACACAAAATCATCTTGCTGGCATCTTTGTACTTGTAAAGTATCTGACAATATCAGAAATTAAAACACACACATTTTGCTTGAAACGGTTGAAAGTTTTAATATTCTCTTAAAAAGGGAAACATTGAAATATTTGTGTGTGTACAGAGAACGTGGATTTGATAGTTGAAAATGTTTACCTTATCTGGTTCAACCCCTCCACCAAATGTAAAGTGACTGTTTAATAAATGGCAAAGTAAGAAATTACTCGCCTCTAAAAAGTGACTTTGTTTAAAATCAAAATTTAGTTTGATTTCTTTAAGAAAAATCGTCCAAGTTGTTTTGTCACTTTCACTTATTTGGACGCAATCATTAAGTTTATGCTTAAGAATTAGTCCGCGCGTATTTTTATGATTTAAACAAAAAAAAAAAAAAAATTCTGGCTGTATCTCTGATCTTAGGGAAAAAAAAACACGGCCATAACTTAGGTAATTTTAATTCCTTATTTTTTTTTATTTTTTTTTTTTTTTTTTTTGATGCATTGTATTTTTATTAGGATGAAAATTATTAAACCTGATCCATATGAGCTGTAAACTGCAAGTCTCACGTTTTAAGTATTGAGATATTTCGATATACATCATTGAATAATTTTAGCAGCCTTCGCATTTCAAAAGCCTTTAATCGCAATAAAAAAAATGCAGTGTTGTATATTTCTTTAGAAAATGGACTTTTAAAATAATAGAAACGATCTGTAATTGACCACTTGTTCTTGACTATTGGTTATTCATTCAACTGTAATATGTGGAAAAGAGGGTATCCAGTAAACATGCGAAACCATCCAACTGACAAATTTTCTAAGTCAAAATTGATTTCTCGCTGCCGCCAAAAATCCCAGTTCATGCTGTGCTAGTCCGGCGTCTCTTTTGTGCATTTAAATCGTACGACAATCGAAGCACGAATGTTTGTCCTTCTGTCGTCTTGTTTAGAGTTGATTTTTTTTTTCTTTGGTGCAGTCGCTGCTGTCTTTCTGGCTGCATCTACATCACACATCAAAATGGATTCGACGATCTCTATAAATACTTTGGACATCAACTCCCTCGAGAGTGAGCCTCGATTTTCATAATCATCCGATTCTTGTGCATACAGCCAGATTTCTTCAGAACTAAGCCGTTTTTCTCAAATTCTTCCTCTCCCTCTTGATTGACTCCCACCCACCCCAACCATTTCTAGGGTGTTTCATTTCCTTTACAAGTAATCTTTTATTTTATTATCTGCTTGGTAGTTCAGGAGTAAAATATGAAACTGGGGACAACAAGGTCGAAAATTTAAATTCCGTTTTACTTCTAAGATATTAAAAACAAAACAAATGGTCTTGTTTATATTCCTTTATTTAATGAAACTTTACTACAATACTTGAGTTATACGCCCTTGAAAGAACGTTATTAAGCGCACATAGATGCATACCCTATTGCTTTGAAATACGAGTGGTCATTTGCTATCAGGCAGAAAATGCCGAAAGCTACTTGGAGTAGAGCTAGAAAAATAAGTAAAGGATGCGGTCTCAGATCGCAGATTTAGCTATTAACGAAATTAATAGTTTTGTTGTTTGGTCTCGGTAGAAATCCTCATCTCGACTCCGTGAACCACGAATCATTAACTTATTTGTGCAGTGCTAGCGGATTAAGTGAAGGTATAAAGTGGACACTCGACTTAAAGCAAATCTCCCAACAAAGACTCAAAAGTAGGTTTTAAATTACCCAAAACCTTTTTTTCGTATCATATTACGCTGTGTTCATGATAGATTTTTTTCACTTATTATTAGCGTTTAGTGTTTATATATTCATATAAACTGGACAAAAAAAAAATGAAATTAAACATACTCCTATATTAATTCTTAGTTTGTGGGCCAGTATTCACTAAATTTTACGAAAAACAAGATGGCTGCGGCTAAAACTGATTTAATAGAAATATGACATGAATATAATCTTCCCACTACGTTGTCGGACGTAATCAAGAAGAGTAATTATTGACTTCAGCTATCAGCAGTGTAACAACAACAAAAAAAAGGCCATCATCCATAAACAATTCAATGAAACAGACAGACGAAACCTTTGCAACTACCATATTTTGGGGCATATACGATGCACTCCCATTTTAGCTGGCAATAATAATGAAGAAAAGAAAACCGTATTTACAAAAATTTAAGTGCGCTTTATATGCTCTAAGATATGGTAATGAGATTACAGTTATTTACTTATGGGTAAATAATTTGATTTGAAGAAAGATGGTTGAATCTGAAATTTTATTTCTTTTATGTTACACGATAAACCTCCCCCACCCCTAATAAAATTGAATTTATTGGAGAAGAAAAAAATATTAAAAATTAAACAAAGCAAAAAAAAAAATACAAGCAAAATGTAAATTTCAGACTCAGAGCTTGTCGTTGGCTACTAAACTTTTTGTAGTTTTGGTCGGCCTTTTCATTCCTTATGACTTTCTGTGTGTACTTTCCTGTTAACATTTCCATGAAATTTCTCCACTTCTTTCTTTGATGACACAAAAAGAACCAAAAAGTTCAAGTGAATAAAAATGTTAAAACGAAAAAGAAATCTGACTTCTTTCATTCTCGTTTCCATATTTCTTTCTTGTTTTTGCTGAATTGTATCTCTTGTTTCTGCAATGTCAGTCTTGGGTAATTAAACCAACAACTTGTCAATTTGATAAATCGTCGATGATTTTTATTTGATTCCAAGACAACAAAAAGTTTAAAATAGCTGAGGCTTGGCCAATTACTATAGACACAATAGTATTTTTATTTTTTTTATTTTTAAGTTGGTGCAAAAATAATGACGTAATAATGTCATTTTTTGACGTATTTTTAACGTCAAAAAACGACATTATTGCGTCATTATTTTTGCACCAACCTAATATTAGGTTGGTGCAAAAATTTTGACGTTAGAAAATACGTCAAAAAATGACATTATTTTTGCTCCAACCTAATATATAATGAGTTTGTGATCTGACTATTAATCTTTGCTTGTTGATTGGCAACAGCCGAAGTGTAGGTAAACGGCAGTTGTATCAACTTTGGTAAAACTGAAAATTCATCGCAAAATATGAAAATTTATTGACTATTTCTAATACGTCAAGCGTATTCAATGTTTAGTGGAGTTGTACAATAGACACTGAGTACAGAAATAATTTATTTTCAATATTAATATAAACTACAGATCATTCATATCAGTCTTTTTATTTTATTTATTTATTTTTTTGTAATAGTTAATAATTGTCAGGGTGCCCACTTTTCTATGCAAATTGATACACTTGAGGTAAGCCAAAATAAAACTCGTACCACGGGATTTCTGAAAATGTTTAAAAAGAAGAAAAAAAAAAAAAAGACCATTTTGAAATTCATCATCAGGAATGTAAAGCGTGATAGTATTTCAAATTTATTTATTTTACATTTTAAGAAGTCACGTGGTATGAACATATAGGTCTTGTCTTGCGTAAGGGAGTCAACTTACATAGTAAACTGGACCCCGATCATTAATTAAAAAAAAAACAAAAAAACACTACCTGATCTGGAGTTCTTAATCTATAGTAATATGAACAAATACTCAAAAAGAAATTATTTCAGATCTCAATGTGTCTATCGTAAATGTCTACCTCAATATTCATAGATGCTGCATGGAAGTAACCAATGAAAATAATCACAAAAATTCCATTACAAAAGTCGCCGATTATCATGATGCTTCTCCACTCCTCGGACAAGTTACATTCCTTAGTGCCATCAGCTAGGATCCCCCACCTATGCTGCATGTTCCTATTCTCTTCGAATTCCTTTCATAATTTTTTTTTTCTGTTATTTTGTGGAACAAACTCCCGAGAGAATGCTTCTCTGACGACTAATCTTGGTCTCTATGCCCAGGGTCAACCGATATATCCTACCCGTCTTCATAATACTCTCTAACTTCCCCTCTCTTAAAATCAAAATTAGTTCACCCAATCCAAGAGCCAAGAAAGGTCGAGGGTTACTATCAGTTTAAAAAGAAAAATTTGAGTAGATGTCTATATATAATTGATAGATATCGTATTGTATACTATTCAAAAGCGTTTCATTTTTGTCTCACAAGTTAATTACTCATTTCTTTGGGGATCATGCAGGCACACACACACATAGTTTGTTTTAAGAACTCGTACTTACAGTTTGTAATATCTTTTGTTTACGGCCATAGCACGTTGAAACACCGGTTCTCATCTGATCACTGAAATTTTTGCGGATTTTAACGTCTTGTTTTTATTTATTTTTTTTTTTTGTCGTCCAAATCTACGAATTTGCTTTGCTCATGTTAAGTCTCGAAAACACTATATAATATTCACTATTTTTATTCATCATCTTGAGTGTGTTAAAATTATTCAACTTTTTAACACGAAAAATCACAAGTCGATGTTAAAAATTGTCGCAAACCATTGTTGATTTATTGTACCGGCCCTGGTTAGTACCTAAAATGATGCTGACACAGTAAGCCCCGATCAACACACAGTAGGGTAACGGGCCATTCCTCCCATGAATGACAAACAGAAAGATCTGAGGAAGGCCTCCGTCCTACAGAAGAACATTCACAGGTTGATTAAGAATATCACTTCTCTTTGTCAGAGTTTACCCGAATTGTTAACACCTAAATCCAAAATAAACAAAGATAGATTTCCGCCTCATCGACTTGGGATTAATAGTCGTATTTCACCTGGCAATATTTTAGAGTAGCTAATTAAATATGCAAGTTTTTGAATGGAAAGTTCTAACGCATTCTATATTTTGCACACAGGTTTCAAGAGATTAAAAATATTTTTCATCTTTTCCACTTGTGCATAATCCTGTCCTTAAATGATCACACTGCGTGGAAGTTATAACAGATTTTGAAACTTTATTTATTTATTTTTTTATCTATAGTTTCATAAATAAATGAAATCGAAGAGGAACACTTCAAAGCTCTGGATATTCTCATTTCTATCAAACTCTTGTTTAGCTTTATTCTCTGCGTTATCATAAATTGTAGCGAACCACATTCATTCCCTTTGTATTCTACTGGTGAAATGTAAGTTCCAGTGGATCAGCTGCTTTGTGGAACCGACTCCCAATGGGATGCTTTTCGGATCACTACAATCTTAACCTGTTCACGTCTAGGATTAACAATTATCTTCATACATTCCCATAAACTGTATCTCTTACTGTTTAACCCTCTACCTCGTGTGGCTCTTGAGCCTTGTAAAGAGTGAACCTCATTGTGAAGAACCATGCAGTTTAAATAAATAAATGTCATCATTTCAATATATGTAAGTATTGTGTGACGACTTCAGTAAATGCATTATTGATGCACTGACCAAACAAGAGTAAAACATTTCTGCTTTCACTGGATATTACTCTGTGGTAACAATTTCTTTCAATAGAAAGAATATAGAGATAAATAAATATCAGAGAAACAATTTTTTTTCGAATATTGGCAAAATATCAGTCATATCACGATCGTTATAGAAAAAAAAAATTCCATAAAATAAAAAAAAATACTTGACTCGGTTGTTCACAATTTTTTATAATTTATTATATGCAACTTTTCATGTGCGTAAATTTTAAGAGACAACGAACACTGGAGGATTTATTTTTCCCTTTGTGTGCATTATTTTATCTAGACCTCTAGAAATCATCGTTAAAACAAATCTTCATAGTTTTAAATTTTTACAGGGACCTTTTTTTTTTCTTTTATTAGCACCTTGTTCCTTCAAGACGTAGGCGATTATAATAATGCTCAAACGTCTTTATTCTCAGTGAATTGCTATGAATTCTTGGCAAAGATGGTGTTTTCACGGTTTCGAATTTAGAATGGTCGTAGACGGTTTTAAATCCAAGGCTAGAAAGCCCAGTTTTCTCTACTAACCGGTAATGGAGTGGAGAATAGGTCAGAATTTGAATTCTGTTCGCTAATTTTACGTTCAGCACCGATAATCGGTATACGAACCACAGGGGCCTTACGCTCGAAAAACAAAACGATCTTTCTTTTTTGTTGGAAGTTTTCAAATTGAGCATAAAGAACATCATTCAAAAAATATCTTTGAAAAACTGACACGTGATAGGGGTGTCCATGCCCATGAAAAATATTCTGATACATGGCCTCTGGGTAATTATCCTTTGATTTTTCTGTACAATTGGGACCCTAAGTCATTCTTTTTTTTTTTTTTTTTTTTTTTTTTTTTTTTAGTATATGCGGATTTCGATTGTTTTGCAATACTAATGTCGACTAATAATAGACGTAATTGTTCCTTGATTGTAACTGGGTTATTAATATCGCGTCATATCAGGTTGACCCAGATAATGGTTGATCTATGGAAGAAAGGTTTATTCTCCTATTTGTGTTTCTCCCATTATGGGCATTATTATATCCATGATATAATGACACTGTATTTCACGGACGGAACGGAATAGCTGAAAGAAAAAGTCAAGACAGCCATGCTTTTTGTTAGCGGCATAAAATCTCTCCGTAAAGTCGTAAGCAAAATTATATATACAATTTACCCATTTTTCACACAGAAAGTATATCTCATGTCTATAACAGCAAGCAGTGTGAAGAAAGAGAGTCTTACTTGTAATATTTCCCCGAAGAAAAAACTTGGCTTTTTCTGTAAGACCTACTGCTATGGGCTAGAGGCGTCCTTCTCCGGAATTATTTGTCATTCTATCCCCTGACATCACTCACCGGCCATTACGTGACCTTGTATCCCTAAAACTGGAAAGCAGAAGACAACGACAAAAGAGCCAAGTTCTACCTTCCTATACAATTTAATAGAATGCTACCGCCACATTTAGAAGTCGGGGGGCTATGATGTTAGAGCAATTAGTCCGTAACTTGTCATTGTTATTAATAAATTTGATCTGGAAATTTTACTGTATAATGTTCGATCTTTGTCGAAGAATAAATATTTGTTGTGTAAATTAAATGCTTGTTTTCATTACTAGGCCACGAACTTATGGATATAGCCACGTACAAGAGGGAGATGAAAAGTTTCTCAGTCCTTCCAAAAATAAATCTGATAGATAATAGAATATTGATATGACTGAGGACTTTTCAGCACCCAATGCAATGTAAGTCTGTAAGATTGACATATTTATGGTACAGTCTTAGAATTATTCTTTGAGGAAATGTCGGTTCCAATTGATAATTGATGGAGATGCAAAGATTGAGTAATTCATCGAAATTAAGAGAACAGAAAAAAAAGAAAGAAAGAAAATCAACTGTTCATCTCATAAACAGTGTCTGATGCGAGTCGGCCATTTTACTATGATGTTGAACGAAAATAATCTCTCGACCCTGATATCGTAAAGGCGAATAATGGAGAGATACCAAATGACAGCTGATGTCTCACTACTTTTTTCTGGGAATCGATTGATATACAGTAAAGCTAATTGTCCCCGAAGAAGAGATAGAAATAACATTAAAAAAACAAAACAAACATCGCCTCTACCTTATTAATCAATTCTATAAGTGGGGTCATGGCTACAAATGTTTCAAAATGACTAAAGTGACATTTAAACCACTCTTATTCTCAAGTGACAAAGAAATCGTTTAGGACTGTGAAATATTCAGTTGTCGGCAGCCAGTTATGATTGATTGTTTCTTTTTCTACAGCTTATCAACATTTTGAAGGTTATTTAAGACTGCGTTAGTCACCTCGGCTTTTCGAAAATGGCTAGCCCATTGGGCTGTTTACACACACCAATACAAAAATGTTTATAGTGTTACAGTTATGTAAAATATCGCTGTACTGCTGAAAAAAACAATATAATAATCTCCGTTACAATATACATTAAATCAAAACTTGGACTGAAGATATAATTATTCATTAAAATGAAAATTATAATAAATTCGTTGCATAAACACATGGCGGAAATTGTATGTGAAATACACTAACACAATTATAGAGAAAAATTATATTCATAAAAAATAATCATAATATATTTACATGAATTTAAAGATATTACATTGAGTAAACTCATACTTATAGGACGGAAATAATAATAATAATATATATATACTTAGCAAGAATAATAAACTGAAAAATATAGTGAAAACAACCAAAATCATTAAAAGCAAACGTCAATCTAAAAACCTAAAACACATATTAACCTCATCCAAATTTAACCAATACACAATACAGGGAGTCACAAAATGCAACAAAAAAAAGATGTGGGGTTTGTGATATCTTTACAGAAGGAAACTCCTACAATTTTGAAAACCCCAAACCGACATTCATAATAAATAAAAACTTAAACTGCAACACCAAAAATGTGATTTATGTACTCAAATGCACAAAATGCAAGAAGTCATATATAGGTATCAACCAACATCTGAACGACAGGGTCTCCTTACACAAAAGCAACATAAAATTACCAAACAACAGAAAACATTTGTATCACAACATAACTTCAAATGTAACCAGGGTAAATTTAAAATTATGCCAATATATCAAACAAACAATTATTCTGACCTACAAATACAAGAAAAAAACTTCATAAACACATTTAAACCAGAACTAAATAGATCATAACCTCACACGCAAAAGCACACAACATGCACACATAATGGCCAAATACAGTGATCAAACTACTCACATGCATGCACACACGCTCACATGCTGGTATCTGTGGAGCACGAATATATATATACACATATTGACAGAAGCAGGGGAACTACTTACGGGCACGCACACAAACCCCACACATCTTAGGAAGTATGTGTGTATGTATGTACGTATGTATGTGTGTATGTATGTGTGTGTGTATACTAATTCCATGTAACTTAGGAAGTATGTGTATGTAAGTATGTGTGTATGTATGTGTACTGTACGGTATGTTTGTTTTTGTTTGTGTGCATGTGTGTGTATATATGTGACAATGTGTATGTATGGAGAGGGAATATACATATATATACACGCATGCTGACAAAAACACACGAAAGTGGAAATAGATCTAAGAACACACAGGGGTCATTAAAAAATAAGAATGCCGATAACTACTTCATCATTTCTCGGACCAATCTTAATTGTTTTATAACCCTTCACGCAGAACCTTTCACTGGCAGTTCAAGAAAGACATTTGGGTCACTAACACACAATAAAAGAAAATGTCTCATATCGAGAATATTTAACATCGAGAAACATAAAGGAGAAAAAATTAATTATTTTTAATAATATGTAGAAATCTCCACCCTTTGCCTGATGACGGTCACAAGACCGGAAACTCGTGTAGCAAAATTATGGAAAATAAAGCATAATATTTTTTTCAAAAAATCCACATTACAACCAAAAACGTTTGCGGTTTATCTCTTCTTTTTAATACACACACTTTTCTCTCGTTGGAAGTACTATAACCTCTTCCTTATATATATATATATATATATATATATATATATATATATATATATGAGTTACAGCTGCACTGAAAATCTAGAAAGTATAATAAAAAAAACACAATAATAAAATCCTGAACAAACCCCCATGCCTGAATAGTATTAATAAAAACGCTACTTAAATCAGACAATAACAGTGAAAAATTGTGTGATTGTAGAAACCCAGAAGACTGCCCATTAGAAAATAAATGCTGCATCAAATCTGTGGTATACCAATGTACTATCTCATTCACTGAAAGTCCTAATACTAATATGATATACATTGGGTCCACGAAGAATGAATTTAAAGCCAGATGGAGGCAGCATAAGTGCTCTTTCAACAATATAAATAAAAGAAATCAGACTTCTCCATCTAAATATTTTTGGCATCTGAAGGAAATAAACAGGACACCTGAAGTAAAATGGAAAATTATTAACAGGACTAGAACTTGTAAAACTTGGGATGACCCATGCCCTTTGTGCCTCCATGAGAAACTGCACATTATGAAGTTTCTGAATAATAAAAATCTATTAAACAATAGACATGAGTTAACGGTTTTTTCCCGACATCATCAAATTTATGCATTGAATAATTAGCTTAAAAACAAACATACAATAAAATAACTTTTATAACCCATAGCCCCAATAAATAGTTTAAATACCCTACAAAAAAAGATAACCCTTTATAAAGTCGTCAAAAAACAAATGTTACGGCAGTCTTTTATATACACAAAACCCTTTCATAAAGAAATAAAATAAAAAAATAAAAAATAAATAAATCTCCATAGACACGTAAACCAGACTAGGCGAAAACATCTTCCGTTTTAAATTCAGACACCCCCACCTTACCCTGACTTGACATCTATGAAAGTAACTCTATACTGATACAAATTATTAACATCCAACGCCCCTCTCTATTTAAACAATTCGCCCTGGCTGTTACCATGGACATTTTGATTTCAATTATGAATATGCAATTAAAACACGTAAATTTCAGAAATAAGTTATTCCAAAAAAAAATTCTACTTGAAGATGGAACAGAGCTTACTTTAATTCAATTTAATTCAAATAATTATATTGATGTTTTCGGCTCTTGTTTTGAAACATGAGACCTATTATGTAGCGTGTTGGAATCATATTTTTAAATAAATAATTATATATATATATATATATATATATATATATATATAATAAAAACTTGCCATCGTTAGTCAGGTGGGGTGATATGACACCCGGAAGAAGACAAAACGACGTCTGCCTTTACAACTGCGCCATGCTGCGTGCTATACGACCTCACTGAGTCAGGAGAGAACTTAGAGGGACCAAAAGAAACAAGATGGCAACAAGCAAGGTTAAAGTCAGAAAATATTTTTGGACTGTAAGAATTTTTTTTTAAGATAATAACTGATACAAATTTTACTAATTAACCTATAGCTGATAGAAGAAGAGGTGGATTCATACCTTCTCCAAGTTTATTTACGCGTGAATATAATGAATCCAACAGGAATTGGAAATCGCTCTCCGATTAACAATTCTGAGCCATTATCCATTGCACCACCTGCACATCCAAGTTTATAGCACCTGGTATTCCCAAGCGGTCACCTATCTAGGTACTAACCAGGCTCAACATTGCTTAACTTCAGTGATCGTACGGGGAACCGGTGTTTCAGCGTGATATGGTCATAAACCTGGCGGCCGTCTAATGAACGCTGATGGACTACCTGAACATCTCCAAAAGTAGAAACTTTTCTTTTTAATTACGGTCTTATTAATTTTCAAAGAAAATCACTATGATCAACACAAAGGAAATACTAGATAAGGACGTTGTGTAAAATTACAAAAGCATTCTTTCATTTTTCTCACGGGTTTTCCGAATATATCATTCGTATACAAATGAGTGCTGAAAAGACGTTGTTTGTTGTGTTTTTTTTTTACCTGGTCAAATTGGTTGTATAAATATGTCTCTTTTAGCAAAATTATAAAACCACTACTAGGTTTTTCCGGTCAAATTCATTTCTACCAACAATCTGGCCAAGTCGACATCCAGATAAGTGCATTGGCCTCCTATCAAACTATGCAAATATCTAGACCAGTACCTCTCAACTGGGGTCTATATACAACATTGTGAGTCAGTGTAACATTGCTGACGGTCCACAATAATATTTTAGTGGCCCATAAAGCAAATTCATTTCGGAACAGTTGTTATAATTAAGAATTGGAATTTCTACATTAATCTACGCCATATTAAAATATCAAAAATAGAAAAACAACTTTAAAACTAGCAGAAAATGAGATCAGAGTATATAATTTAGCGTCCCTTTTACTCTACCTGATGTTTTGATTGTAAAAATTGAATAAAAACTGAAAAAGATATATAAAGGAAGGATTATATATATAAAGGAAAATTATAGAAAGATTATAATTTATCATATAAATTAATTTAATATATTAATAATAAATAATAATATTAATTTTAAATATTAATAAAATACATTAAATAAATGCATTAATTAATATAAAATATTAAAAAGTATTAATAATAAAATTAATATATGAATTATACAGGGTGTCCATAAAGTTCGTGTGCACTTTAAAAATGTATAACTTTATTTGTATTTGTGATAGAAATAATCTGTAAAAAATGTTATAAAGTTTAATGTACCTAGTTTTAAGTATAGCTAAAATAACTAATGTGATTTCAGGCATTACTGTAAATCGGTTGGCAAATGTTTTCCGTGAACTGCAAAATCGTATTACCCTTTGTATTGCTAATGATGGAGGACACGTGGAAACTTAAATAAGATTTCAATAAAACCTTAAAAAAAATATAAATTTACTTCTTTCTAATCCTTTTTACAAATTATTTCTATCGCAAATACAAATAAAGTTATAATTTTTTCAAAGTGCACACGAACTTTATGGACATCCTGTATAAAGAAAGCATATGCATTTACTATTTCTAATACAATTCCAAAACTTATCTTACTTGGTGGGCCTATGGATGTTAAAAGAAAAATTTTTTTTTCATTGAATGGTTATGGGAGTTCACCAAAAATATTAAGAGAAAAATGGTCCCTGGTTAAAAATGATTTAGAACCACTGGCCGAGACAAACAGGTACATCTTATAAAATTCAAATTTCGTGGCGCCTCTCTCTCTCTCTCTCTCTCTCTCTCTCTCTCTCTCTCTCTCTCTCTCATATTGTTAGATAAATATATGCTGGATGCAATTAATTATCGAGTAAACTTCCTTGTACAATTTCCATTGAAAAATGCACATCTCAAGATAGATATCTTTAGTTAAAGTCCACTTCGTCAAAAACCTACATTTGAGAAACCACCAAAGTTAGGTGGCGCTGATTAAGTCTATAAAAGACAAACATTTTCTTTCCTTATTCTCTTTCTCCCTTGCTCCAAAATGTAGTACCATGTGGTAATTACGTTCCCGCTGGAGAACGTTAGTTTCCCCGGTTCACTGAAGACTGAAATCTCTTCCCACTTTCCATGGCTAAGTAAGTACAAATTTTTCTTTGGTTGTTTCAACTCTGCGCAAGGCTGACTTTAGCGCGACCGTTATAACAATACTTATACTTTAACTTCTGGACCAAAAAGAAAACGGACTTTCCCTAGAGTTGATAAATTTATTTCACTATAAAAAAATAAAATAAACGCTCCGTAGTAGAAACTCAAGTTTTGTAGCTTCTTCTTTGTTTATCACATATGTGAATACGTACACGCCTAAAATACACACACACACACACATAATCTTTTAACATTCATAGGCTTACTTGCCATCGGGGAAGCTGAGCCCCTGATCAGTCCGCTACTTGTCACAGCTGATATATTTAGAATTATTCATCGGCCATTAAATATTGAATAATTTGAAAACGATTAAATGAAGAAACAATAATCATCATAATGTGTGAAACGTTGCCTTCCGGTTAGTTGTCAAGTTGAAAATGTCACCCCTCAGGTGTGTCATTTTATAAACTGTTCACACTGAAAGTTCGGGAAACCAAAGCAATTTATTTTATTTATTAGTCTCATATCCCTTCAGGACGTAGGCGGTCATGGATCTCCACAGATTCCTTTTCTTTATGAATAACTATCACTTCTTGGGAAATATAGTGGAGTGATTTGCCTTTTCAGAATAGTCTTTCTCAGTCTAATCCGCTATTTAACCCATGAAGAAGGTACGTAATATGTTATGCTATATTACAGGGAATGTTTGACAATCTCATCAGAGATGAAGAAGAGAACTGAGGCAACAGAAACATACTTCTACAGAAGGATGCTGAGAATACCATTGACTGAACACGTGAGGAACGACAAAGTTTTATAGAAAATGGAAACGAAATGACACTTATACTAAGCATCAGAAAGAGACAGTTGATATTTTTAGTTGACATAATGAGGGAAGAGGGCGTGGAAAATTTGACACTCACAGGACATACTGAAAGTAAGGGGGCAAGAGAAAAGGAGCACATAACCCACCTAACGGGCAGAACAGGGATTTGGAGGGACAGCAAAAAGACAAAATTTAATAAAAGCTACAAAGAATAGGAAGTTGTGGAGAGCCATGATCGCCTACGCCCTGAAGGGACACGCCGCATAGAAGACGAGGAAAAAAAGAAATGGATTCATGCCTTTCCCAATATCATTAGTGTCATGGGTCCTATAACTACAGAATGAACTCTTCCTAACACTGTGTATACTACGCCCCTCAAGAGAGAGAGACGATAGTAATTCACTCCAAACTAGACTGACAGTCATACTAACACCTTCCACATCTTGTATTATTATTTCGTGTAATATACCTTCGTTATTTTTACTCTTGTGTTCGTGTTGTTCTTCCTTGGTCCTAACCTGGACCATAACAATTAGTGTGAAAGTAAACATAATAGTCTCAGATGGAATTTGAACTCGGTTTGCCGTTTCCTCTTTCTATATTAATAACCGTTACGCCACCCTTCTTGTTTCTGGGCTTTTAGCCGGGGATCAAAGCGTGGTATCTGTTCCCATTTTAGATGGGAGAAGGTGCCAGGTCCCGGGGCAAGATCTTTGTCTTTGCCCTAAGAGAAGTGTAGTTGGTGTAATATCTATGCCAGTGTGACAGTAGTCGCGGATACTGGGTAGCTTTTGTTTTTGTCTCATATATAAGCGTATGGGCACCCCACATAAAAGAAAATACATTGTGTCAGTCCCTACCTTAGTAGTAAGGGCAGATAAAGAAAACTGAAACGGCATCCTGTATTGAATAATGAATGTATTACAAGATTTTGAAACAGTGAATTGTGCACCTGAACAGTCCATTTGCGACCATTTTTCATTTAAATATATTCGTTGAGTTACAGCAACAATACAATATTAACTTATTCGACCGCTACCCTCTGTTCCCTGCTGTCCAATGGAACACAACGCTTTCGTAAGCTACTCCTTTCTGAAACGTGAAAGTTAGTGATCAACAAAGAGGACACTGCTGCTGGAAGCGACTGTATGTGCGCGTCTGTGGGCTGCTGTTCTCTACCGACCGTCTAGTCACACATCTCACCGGCTCATCCACTACTGGAGTCGAAGCCTTGATCGAATGCCAAACTTGTCACGTGCCAGCCTTCGACTTGACATGTAATTGCCTCTTTTAAAAGTCTCTGTTGCCATGTTGGTTGATTCATAGCAAAGAGGATCTGTACATGTCAGGTCATCGGAATGTCTGAGCTCCGGTTGACTCAATTGTGAGTGGGGTGGGAGGAAAGGGCGTCTAAAAATTTAAGCACACACCCTCAACATGTCAATGCATCACAGGATCCCGGCTATTACCAGCTTCCATAGAATAAGAACATTCCAGAGACATTTCACTTTACTAGCCATCATTAATTTTTATTTGAGATTAACCACCAGAGAAAGAAGCCTGCCTTTCAAACCAGACTCTTATTATTTTAGTTAAATTTTTGATATCTCCTATCACCAATTTTTAACCATTCGTTCTACCACTGAACATAATTGAAGATATTAGAAGACTTGTCATTTTTTTTTCTCTAGCTCCAGTTTAAAAAGATTGTAAGTTGCACACAACTGATTTCGAATCGGATCATGTGTTTCTGCTAAATATCAGACATTTACATCATGTAACTGATTTCAAAAACCGAAAATAAAAAGAAACGTCACTCAACTTCACTGGTAATTAAACTAGGTGTGAGCGAGAAATGAAGGCGTACACAGAAATCATGCGAAAATTATGGTTACGACACTTAAAATACAGTCGTTTATTGTATTTTTAAATAGCCTCAAAATACGAATTGTGCATGTTATTGGTTTCTATAATTAAACGATTGTGTTTTTGAAGGATTGCGATAAGAAAATATACCACTATGCCCCATTGTTCATCAATATGGTAAGTTTGACACAACCCTGCAATTAACGTGCTGTCTACACCTGCACTTATATAGGCAGTACCAGAAAGTGTCCAGTTACCTCAGTATTTCTCTTTTGGAACACCCCAGGCATCAGAGATTGATTATGACTCGACCCCTGTAAGTGCAATAGAGTGTGGGGCGGTGTCCTTGAAACGTAACAGTCAATTTTGTAAAATTGGCACCTTTTTTTTTTTTCTTTTTCCGAAATGAAAGCAAATGATCGCTATCTCTTGTTTTAAAGTATTTGTCAAAAATCAGGAAATTATCCGATTCAAATGAAATGTTCAATATACCTATTTATAAATAAATGAATTGTACAACGAATAGGCTATTTTATTAGAAAACTTTGTGAAAATATTTTTGGGTGGTTGTTTCACTCGCTCTTGCCAATATTTCGTGACTACTTTTTAATTTGGGAGCCGTTAGTCAAATTATTTTACAGTTAAATAAAAAAAAAAAAAATCCCTGAAAATATTTCAGTAAAAAAAAAAAAAGGTGCAATATCAAGAACTATGAACATAAAGAAAATTCGTCCCGAACTTTTACCAAAAATGATTCAATAAAACTCAAAAAATAAATTTTTCTGACAATGGGTCTTTGCCTAATTTAATTATTAAATTAGGCAAACACTCGTTATTAAATTTTAATAAGACACGTTATTTTTTTTTCAGGTTGGGCAGAAAAAAAAGTCTTAGACTAAATATGTAAAACAAAAAAAAAAATAAATAAAAATCCTGTAATTTTACAGTGCGATTTTAAAATTCATCCCGTTACTGTTCGCAAGAAAAAATAAAATACAAATAAAATTAAATAACGACATGTCTGAAGAATCAAAAAATGTAAATTTTAAATGCCATTTTCGAGTGTGAACCCTTTTAAAAAGATTTTTTATTTTATTTTAGCAACTGTTAGATTATTTTTGGTACCGATGTTCAAAAAAGAAATAATTCTGAATTACGGCCTTTGACTATTTTTTCCTATCGGAAGAGTAATATATGATAATTCAATAATTCTTATATTCCTATTCCTTATCTACATAAATGACCTTCCTGACGCCATAACTTCCCAGGTTGGCATCTACGCGGATGACACCACAATTTATTCCTGCCTCAAAAACAAATCTAGTCTCACTGACAAAACTCACCTGGCCGTGCGTCTCGAAAAGGACCTCCAATCGATTGTGAACTGGGGCAAGAATTGATTGGTCAACTTCAACGCTTCTAAGACAAAACTGCTCTCTATTAATCACCACAGAGATCCTTACCTTCCCTCCATTAGAATGCCTGACGCTCAACTTCTCGAGAGCAACTCTCTGTGGCTTCTCGGTCTCACGTTGACTGCTGACCTGAGATAAATACATTGAGTCAATTGTTTCGTCCACCGCAAGGAAAGTTGGCTCCCTGAGCCGAACCAGGAAGTAATTCTCTCCGGAGTCGATCCTCCAGATCTACAAATCAACAATTCGCCGTTGCCTGGAGTATTGCTGCCATATATGGTCTGGTGCCCCTTCTGTTAGCCTCGGGGTTCTTGAAAGGCTCCAGAGGCGGATATGCAATGTAGTTAGCCCTGCTCTGTCGTCTCGTCTACAGTCACTTTCTCACAGACGCGTCGTCGCCTCCCTCTGTCTGTTCTACAAATACTTCCATGGAAATTGCTCCTAGGACCTGCATTCGCTGGTTCCCAGACGTCATGAGTTCAAGCGCCATACGAGGCTGGCATCCCGCTATCACCCCTTCACTGTCGAAACTCCTAAATGTAGCCGTCTCTTCTAATCCAATAGCTTCACGTCTCGCACCTCTCGCCAGTGGAACTCCCTTCCCTATTCCTGTTTCCCTGTCAGCTATAATCTCCAGCTATTTAAGTGTAATGTCAATCGACATCTCCAGTTGCCTTGATCTATCCACTACCCTCATCCTTTCTTCTATCACTCCTATCTGATCTTGCTCTAAATTTTCTGTAACCCCTTGCGTCCTAGTGGCTCCCGCCTTGCTTGGGATGAAATGCTAAAAAAAAAAAAATTCAGAATAATTAAAAACACACACACACACACATTGAGTGCAATCGTATATCTTATGACATCAAACAGGTAAGAAAAAATACATATATATATAAAAGCAATGTATTAAACTCAAAAGTATCATTTAACTAAAAAAAAACTATTTCTAATGTAGTATAAAAAAAATAAAATTATTCATTTTACTTCATGTAAAATAAAAAAAATTATATTTTTAAACTATTAGTTAATTATATCTCGTTAACGATAAAATGCTTTTAAGACATAAATACCAATGTCTTGATTGTAACATTTCTGCTGTTC
The DNA here is from genome assembly GCA_963932145.1 of Acanthosepion lycidas. NCBI lineage: Eukaryota > Metazoa > Mollusca > Cephalopoda > Sepiida > Sepiidae > Acanthosepion > Acanthosepion lycidas. Next base: position 118,175,899 of record OZ010579.1, read on the forward strand.
CGTATTTCATTAACTTTTTATCTTTAATTTTTCGAGTGCTTTTTAATGTTTAAGTCAGGGGTGCAATTATATATTTTTGACCTCTGACCCCACTGGCTATCGTGCGTAAATAAATGTTATTAAATTTTAAGTAAAAAGTAAACATCACTTTTATAAAATCCAGTTAATTAATCCTTAAATTTAGTACATGACTTTGAAACACACCTCTAGGATAAACATTGAATTTTAAAGAGATGTTTAAATTATTTGTTTTACAATGTTTCGTCCATAATAATGATTCGATGAGTGACAAGTGATCGTGTCAAATGCTTTAAAAATGCCTAAAAACTTTATATACGGAAATTAATTTTCTTTCAATTCGGATTAGTTTTTTAAAAAACCGAAGTTATGTCAAGAAAAAGCATTTAAATTATTTAAAATGGGTTTTTCGTTTTTTATGAGAAGTTCGCGGGGTACCTGGATATAATCCTTTTTCGTTGGTAGTAGAGATTGTAGTTTGAAAATTTCATTACGATTTACTTGTTTGTAATTAACCCCCGCTCTCTGTCTCTCTCCCCTCTCCCCCTCTCTCTCTCTCTATAATATTTAAAAAAAATTATATTATGCGGTACTGCTATATGAAGCAATGTTTTTTTTAGAAATAAAAATAAATGCTAAGAACTCTGAATTTAAATCTCATTGTTCTTTCCTATTATATATATATATATATATATATATATATATATATATATATAATATAACCAAGTATATGATTGGTGTATATGGAATGAATTCCAATAACCAACAATTACTATTCTTAAAAGAGTGCTCAATACAAAGTAGAGCAGATATAATTATTTATTTAAAAAAAATTTATAACATAAATTATGTTATAAAATCACTACAAAAATAGCCATTTTGTTTCAACACCCTCGGTGTCTTATCAAGTGATGACGTTGAATGTAAAAAAGATGGTTTTAAAAGTTTCAAATTAATTAACAATTCTTCGCAAGGGGAAAACGTTGTTACAAAAGCTAGATTGACCAATCAAAATACAAGTATAGGAAAATTCAAAAAGCTTGACAACGAAGTCATGTTATAATATCTATTCAGATGTTTAAAATATGGGTAGTATTAAAAAAGTTACCTATGGGTGTTGACTTTGATGTCCGATTTTATATTTACATACACTATTTTAATATATTAAATAATATTATTTTTAATCGTTTTTATCTTTGTATATTTACTCACTTAAGTTATATAAGTTATATTTCAATATATATATATATATAGTTTTTATTAGTGGATTCCCTTAGGACCGGGATTTGGGTCTAATTCTTCTGATCTACATTTTTTCACACACACACACACAAACACACACACACACACACACACACACATACACATCATACTCACTCACTCTCTAAGAACCAAATAACACACACACAAACACTAAACAGAGACACATCCCCTCGCCAGGTCCAATAAAACTGTCAAACTGACCAGAGAATTCATAGCAGCATGTATCTATCCAGCTCTTATCTCAAATAACAACTTAAAAGAGACTGTTTGACCAACACAAGGAATGTTAAAAGATTCATTTTAAAAAGATAAAAAAATAAAAAAAACAAATGAAAACTAAAGACAAAAGTTCATTTTCTCCAGCAAAAGACTCATTTCTGTAGTTTAGTGCTACCAGCAAGCAGAAATATTTCTCCTCCCGATGATGGCCATTTTGGTCGAAACTAGTCGAAGAATCTAAATGGAATAATAATAAAAAAAACGAAAGAATATTAATCTACAACCCAGTGTGTCTAAAGATTTTAATTTTTTAATTTTTTTATTGTTCAATATATATATATATATATATATATAAAGTAGTTTGACAAAACTGGAAAAAAAGTTTTTGTGACGCGTTTCATCCGATATAACTTCATCTGACGGATGAAACGCGTCACAAAAACTTTTTCAAATTTATCATACTATTTTTAAATATTGTAATAAAATTATACAAAATTATATATCGTTATATCATTTATATATATATATATATATATATATATATATATATATATATATATATATATATATATATATATATATATATATATATATATATATATATCTTCAGAAGAACGTTCATTGCAAAATGGCATACTATAAATAGCCAAATAAAGGAAAAGTAACCGATAACTAATCAAAGTTCTACAAGAAAATAGAATTTTTTTTCGAAAGGGCTATTAACTCAGATTTATTCGCTTGATTAAAGGGAGGTAAGCTTGATTATTCAGACAAGATGACGTCAATTCTTAAAATTGCTTTGTGTTTTTTGGGGGCTATTATTCAGTTAAAGTTTTATAATAATTTTCGATTTTGATTTATTATAGCTGTTTAATTCATCCAATTATAGTTTATAGGTTGTTCGTGTGCAGAAAAATACGATTTGATATTTTATCGATCGATAAAATAAGCAAATATCGGCAATAAATACAGGAATCATGTCTACTGTTTGTTCACTGCAGTTCAAGAAAAATAACTCTTGCAGAAAGATATCGTTAATTTATGCTCAGTTTTTGAGAAGGCAAGGAACATCGGATTATAGAAATTAAGAACAGGCTAAGTCTGTGTCAAGAAAATTCCTTTATGCAAAAGTGATGATCCTGGCAAAGGCGACAAAGTTTATAGTGAACATCCGGGACTTTGTTCATTCCCTGGCATTTTCGCCGTGAAAATTTCAAAATCCCAAGCCCCAAGGAGCCAAACCCAGGCAGTACCTATACTTCTGGACGGGGTTGGGGTCATTACTCAGTGCTTTAAGCGTTGTTGTGATAGAAAAATCAAAAATAAGAAATAGAAAGCTAAAATTTAGCAAACCATTTTTATTTGCCATAAAGAAATAAAAAATAAATAAAAGAGGTCAAAAGGTTATTATTCCTAAATGTAGGCGAAAAAAATGGATTACCAAGTGAGTCATTTCTGTAACCAATGAAAAACAATTCGGGAATGAATTCTTTTATCGTAAAAAAATGTGTCACGACAAATAAGCAAACGAATATTCGCCCTTAAAGTTTATAAACAGTAAATTCAACCTTGCCTACCGAACGATCCTTGGTGGCCGAGCGGTCAGCGTAAATGACGGTTCCGTATAGGATGCAGGTTCGAATCCTGTCCAAGGACGAATATTTTCTATGAAAATTTCTCGGACATTCAGGCCGGTAAATGTTATTTAATACTGTTTATTATAAACAGAGCATTTACTTAAATACTTGTATCTATAAAAAGAACCTTAAACATAAAAATGTCTTTAATAAATAAATTGTCGGACTTTGTCCATTTCGTAATATATATATATATATATATATATATATATTGGGGAGGTACGGTGGAGTAGCAATGGATAGCGGCTCGAACTGAGGAATCGGATCCATTACATTCAATTTCGTGCTAATAGCCTTGGGAAAGGTAGGAATCCTCTTCTCGCTTCAGCTCTTGGTAAATAGCAGGACAGACTGGGTTCTATAGCCTTGGATGGCAACTGATCTAGGAGAAGGACAACTCTAAATTCAGAATCTGCGGAGGGTTGTTTGGGGACCTTGTGGCACGTAGTGTACCAGATCTTTGTTTTCGGCCCTTCAAAAAGTGTGATTGGTTGTGCACAAAGCTTTCACCACTATAATCAAATATTATGTGCTGGTGTCTGGGCTGTCGGTTCCTAGGATACGACGGGAGAGTTCACCATATATATATATATTAGTGAACATTGAAGTCAACACTTAGAGGTGACAGAGTGTTTTATGCTAGACGTAATCGTCAGGCGTCTAGCATGAAACAGCCTGTCGCCTCTAAGTGTTGACTTCAATGTTCACTTTATATTTACACATGCTCTATCTCTGATATTGAGCACTTTGTCTCATAAATATAGCACAACTTAAGACTATATTTCTTCATATATATATATATATATATATATATATATATATATATATATATATATGTGTGTGTGTGTGTGTGTGTGCGTGTGTGCTAAGGGCATAAAGACTTTCAACACGAACACTTTCTGATAGAAACTTATGAATTCTTTGAATATTATTGTATATTTTATTTAGAGAGATATTTACTTCTATAAGTAATATATCTTTTTGTATTAATTATCTTTACATGCATTTTTAAAAGGACATAAATTGGGGTATATTTGGATTAAGGATGTTATCCGACAATAACCGCCTGTAAAAAAGTAAACCCCTATTTTGGTGACCTCCACATCCCCACACTAACAGACCACCACATCAGTATTTCGACTCCCGCAATATCCTCAAAAGTGCATCGCGGACTTGAACAAATTTTCCACGGTATTGCCGTAAAATCCACTTGTCGGAGTTACCTCCTCCTTAATTTCCTAATTGTCACTAGAGGTCTCTCTCCCTACACTACAAGGCGATTTCTTGCTTCGTTCTCTTTTTCCTTCATTTCAGCGACTACAATGTAAGCTCTCGAAAAAGATAAGAGTATTCTCATTCAGTGGCAGACGCCGTGAACATGATGCACACACGTACACACGAACATTCACCAACATACAAACACTTTAGATTCACACCCAAACATAAATGTTAATGTCTTTGTCGTTTGTAAATTTGTTGTTTAGTACATATATTTGTTTATATATATATATATATATATATATATATATATATATATATATATATATATATATATATATATCTGTCTTGTTGGTTTTCTTTTCATCTTCGGTTGGACTAAACTAGAGTCCGCCATTTTTTTTCTTTTTTTGTAGTTAGACCTTCTTCTAGCAAGAATAAACAACCCGTGTTTCTAATACAACAACATTCAAACCCACACGGTCCTTTACAGACTTTAAACTAGTCCTTCTTTCACATTCAGTAGCGACGTGGGAGCATTGAAAAATACACTTCTCGGCCTTCGGGCTGAGATCAAAGTGTAGTATCTGGTTTCTCTTCCTCTTAACATCATGAAGAATTCCAAACCTGTGGCAGTACCTTGTGCTAAAGAGGAAGGGTTGGGTGGATATCAATGCCAGCATGGCAGCGGTCGCTAGGATTGGGAAATTTGCGGCTTTAGGCCATGGGCATTCTTCATTAAAAACAACCTCGCATCACATTCCACCACAGTGGAGAGGTGTGTGAACGTTGTAGTATGTGTGTAGAAACTAGTTAATCACGAATTACGCCCCTTGATAGAGAACATTCCTGAACGAGATTCTGACGTGGCGTGAAATCAAAACAAAACGTGAGCTCACCGCGAAACGCGAACACTTACATTTTGAATGAGTGAACGTGGAATGAACAACTGCCAAGTGGGTCTCGTACCGAAATACGCCACCTGGAAATATTAGAAGCATCGGTTCAAGGTCATAAGAAAATTTAAAAATGATGTTATTTCAGACGCGGACGTAGTAGACAGTCGTTATTGTCGTTGGCAGATTTCGTTGCCGGATATCGGGGTGCTTATCGACGTTTATTTCTGTGTGAAATGAGTTCTATGTTGGATCTGAAGAGACGTCCACAGCCACCGCATGGTAGAGTAGGAGGGTTCAAAGGATGGCGTGCTATGCCTTTTCTTTGGGATCTCTTCTGTTTGTGTTCTGGTGTTTTCAAGGGATTTTTTTCGTGGACCGCTCTTCTCAAATTGGTTCTTTCTGCAGCTTCCATCTCCCAATTGACCGGATCAGTTTCCGTCCTCAGCAAGGTGGTTTTTAGCTGATCCATGAATCGACGACGAGAGCCTCCTAGTGGTTTTATGTCAGGTGCGTTCTGAACTCAAGGAAGGGTAACGCGTTTTGACGAAGCTCCCAAAAATTAACGGATTTTAAGTTTAATTGAAAAAATGTAAATATTGCTGAAAGTAATATAATAATTTAATATAATTTGCAAATATTATTTAATAGAGAATACATCACAAGGTTTAAAAAAAACAGTTTTTAACTAATCAGAAGCGAGATTTTTGTTAATCATTTCACCCCAAGCAAGGCATTAAAGCCACTAAGACGAAGCGGTTACTGATCGTGAAAGAACCTGTGAAAATCACTATTAAGGAGAGAGGACAATAAAAGAACAGGGTTCAAGGTAACAGAAGAGAACAATTGACATCGCATTTAAATTTTTGAAGATCAAAATTGTTTGGAAAGCAAGAAACAGGAAGAAAGCCCTACAAGAGAGAAGTACGAAAAAAAAAAATCTGTTAGCATAGAACTTAGGGTTATATCTAACAATTTCAACTGTAAGTGATGAGACCTAAATGCCAATGTAGTACTGCGCTTAAATTTGTAAAGTTGAGGTACCAAAGAGGAAAGCTCATCAGAATATTTACCGTGAAAATATTTATAGAAAAAGGCACAGGGAAGCTACGTTAAGTCGGTGGGAAAGTGACTGAAGCCGAGATGCCAGTCAGGACAGATAACATTGCAGATTCTTCTTTGGACTTTGTCAGGAAGAAGCACTAGACCAGATGTAACATAAAAATGAGATAAAAATATATTTATGTTAAGCCCTTTGGATCTCTAAAAAGGCGATTCTTTACTCACGGGGTCATGACCAAGATGCCATTGTTAAAACTTTTGGCAACCTTAGTTCTGACTTACTGAAATTTATAATTATGTTCATCACAAACACCTACACATACTTTATAAATTAACAATTCTCATTCCATATTCAACACCAGATTGGTGAACACCGAAAAATGATTTGTGAAATTGTAAACAAATTGATTTGATGTTTATGTCACTTAGGTATCTCCTTTCTTTCATTACAATTTTATTGTTTTTATTTTTATTTTTGCCGGCTGGTAAATTGCAACATGGCTTTTTCTAGCAGTTTTGTTTTAGTCCAAATTCTTCTCAGTGTTTTGTCAGCTACTCTCTTTTAATGTTGGTGGCCGGATAGTTGTCGTATATCAATTATACAAGGCCACGGGTTAAAGCGTCAGAAATCCCAACTTATTACTTGCAAGATAAAGAAAAGAAGATTCCGTTCAGCCCTTTGAACCTCTCCAAAGGCTATTAAAAAACTGGCAATTTTTATTGACTCGAGTCACATGTTCAACATGTTACACACTACACGCTTCGGGCTGTGTTACGTGTGACCAAAAGTATTACCGGTTACTCTGTTCTTTTAGTGTTTAGGAGAGCTGTCATATATAACTGTTATATATGACTTATACAAGACCATGTGTAAAAAGGCTGAAACGTTGTTAATATGGCAATGAAGATGAGGATAACAGTTCGAATAATGTAACCAATGTAAGTAATCATAATACCTCATCTCAGAGATCCAATAACCTGAAGGAGGCCGAAGCCTAGAACGGCCAAAACGTTGTGAATATGGCAATGAAGATGAGGATAACAGTTCGAATAATGTAACTAATATAAGTAATCATCTGATCTCAGACATATAGACAGATAATAAAATCTCATCAGAAGGTTTAGTAAGGCAAATACCACCAAAACTAGGAATTAAATTCTATAACATCATATCACCATTTTAAATGTAATTTTTACCCGAGTAATAATCTATAAAATTCCTGATGCATACACAAATATTGTTAACAATCTGTTGAGACTGACGCCTTTTATTTTTGTGTATATCTTGTTACAGGATGCTAATGTGCTTAGATTGAATCATGTCTCCTGGAATATTCATCCCGTAACAAATATTTGCGGTGTGACGTGGCTGTTCCAGGGTCCTATCCTGTGGTCACGGCACCAGTTGTGACGTGGCTGTTCCAGGGTCCTATCCTGTGGTCACGGCACCAGTTGTGACGTCGTCCCCTGGTCGTAGCGCCAACCGTGTCGTTGTATCCCAGTCTACCACGGCACCAACGGTGACGTCCTACTTTGATTCCCAGTCTGCCTACCCACGTTGTGATTTGATCTAGGCAGAGGAAATCAATCAGTCATCGGGGCCGTACTGCAAACCGAGTCCAACGGGGGTGATACCACAAAAATACGCATAAAAGGCAACAAAATGAAAACTCAAAAGTTCGAAGTATCAAAGAAAAAGGTAACAAACTTTATGTCTAGTTGTTCGATACATAGGACTGCATCTATCTCCCGACCCGTTCTATGGATTGTGGCACGTCGTTTTCCGCTAGGCAAGTTTTAACACTTCAAGTCGTCTGCTCTCTAAGAAATTGGTGTTTCGGTGGGTCTTTGGACGAAAGTCAAAAGAAAAACTCATTTCGGTGATCTGGATCTAAGTCGCTCTTCAAAATAATTGTTCTTGGTTTGAAGAGATGGTCTGGAAAATGTGCGGGAATCTTGGTCAGCTATTTGCGAGGCCTGCCTTAACCGAAGACTGCTGGAACTCGACTCTCTCAAAATGCTCGTTGTGGCTTCGTTTATATGGGCGCTGACCAAAACCGGGGTGGGTTTGTCGGCGCTGGGGGGTTCCTCGATAATTCTAAATACATATCCACCTCTCTGGTTAGGAATTTCCACCTTTTTCCATTTTTGGGAACCTTTCCTCACTCCCACCTTCTCATCATACCTCAGAGGGGCGTGAACTGCCCTCCCCACATCTTCGTGGCAACCTCTCTTACTCATCCTCCAGATGGGCGGCAACAGCCTCCCTCGTGCATCACGTGATCAACACTCGACCAATGATGTCTCAGTCGGGCGTGGACGAATCTGCGGCTTGTTTCAGAAAAAAAAATATCTTGCTTAAAAAAAAAATGATCTCTTTTTTCTTTCCTTTTTCTTCCCCTTAATGGTTTATCATTTCTCCAGCCGCGAACGGGACAATATGACAATGGCGGTCATAACTCTTGTTCTACACGTGGTTTACTTCAAGTATTTTATCGCTAATTATCAGAATGTGTGGTCCTCCCGACACGGTCTCAAAAAGGAACATCTCCAAATCCCCAGTCGGTCTGTCGCCTCGAAGAAAGAAAAAAAAAAAAACATTTATTTTCTTTCGGCACAATTCCTGATAACAAAATTTTATTATCGCAGGCCAAGGATGCTCGTGGGTGTTTTTTTTAATTTTTCATATCTGTCCGAGTCTTTTTAGTTGCTGTTTTTCGTCACTTAACGAAACAACATTTTTATTTGAATTTTTCTTTCTCTCTCTGGCCAGTCGGTCTGTAGCCGATAATAAGATGTCTTCCGTACCAATAGTTTGTTTTCATATCTTTAGATAACACGGCCGATGCCAAAACATATCTGATTCCTTCCTTCCCTCCTTTTCTTTTTACTCAGAATTTCCCTGTCATTGTAATGACACTCTTTCGCCATTTGTTACTTATCAAAATATCCTTCTATCCATTGTCTCTTAGCTGTGTGTGTGTTCTTGCTTAACACTCACGATTGGGTTCTTAGCCTCTCCTTTTCTTCCTCTCTTTCCTTTTCTCTTTCTGCCTCGTTAAATGGTGCCACAGCGGACTCTATGTGAGTCCAAATAAGAGAATGTGCGTTTTTGTGTGTGTGATGTTTCTGTACGTGATAGACACGGATGCGAGAAATAAACGTGTGCGATAAACATCTGTGTGGAAAAATTCACTGAAATATAATAATCTATAAAATTCCTGATGCATACACAAATATAGTTAACAATTTATTTAGACTGACGCCTTTTATTTTTGTGTATATCTTGTTACAGGATGCTAATGTGTTTAGATTGAATCATGTCTCCTGGAATATTCACCCCGTAACGAATATTTGCGGACTCTATGTGAGTCCAAGTAAAAAAAAAACAAAAAACAAAAATGAGTAACACAAAAGAATATAAAACAAACGACAACTAATTGTATGTATGGATAAAAAGGAATGACATGAATATAAAATTACGATAAAAGAAGAAAACATTTAAATTAGTTACATAGAAAAAAACATTTAAACTGAGAGAATGTGCGTTTGTGTGTGTGTGTGAAGTTTGTGTACGTGATAGACACGTGTGCGAGAAATAAACGTGTGTGATAGACATGTGTGTGAGAAATAAACGTGTGCAGTAGACATGTGTGTGTGTGAGAAAGTTCAACAATTAGAAAAAGAGAAAAACGTACACGAGACTAGCGGCCGTGTTCCAAATATACATCCAACTGTATCTTATAGTATGCGTGGAAAGCAGTAAAAAGAGGCTAGGAAGAGAAATGCACAACTTTTTATAGGCTTAAAGAGTATCCCCTAGCGACGGTTTTTTTTAGCAAAGTCAAGTTATCTAAACTATAATTTAGAAAGTAAAAATTCATTGAAATATGTTGGTAAAATTCCAAGTTTGCATCTGAAATCAAGGATGTACGAACTTTAATCAAAATGGTCAAAATATATGGAAATGAAGAAAGCGTTAGTTTAAACTAACACCAGGAAGATAGGTGTTAAATGAATAATATATAGGTACTAATATTTGAATATGCATTAAATAAATACCACATATTTCGAATACCAGGCAAATGCCAGTATTGTTAAAAGCTAAAATTAAAAAATGGTAATGAGATTTCTAAGAACGACATTTAAAAATAGATAAATGTTAATGGCAGTATTGGCGTTTCCTTATAAGGAAACATTTATCATTCACTGACCAAGCAGCCAGCACTGCTTTTGGTTGAAATTTAGAAAATCTTTCTCTTGAAACATTTTTTTTCAGGAAAATAGTTAATTTTAGAAAATCTCTTTTAAATTCACACTGTCCATATTTGGGGAAAATTTCTTAAAATTCTTTTCGTTCTTTGTTGTCCAAACGCAGGAGAATTTTCACTTGGACTTCATAATTCTTTAGTCTCTCTGCAGCTGGCTGGTAACCATTTTCCTTCTTGCTGCTTTCTTCTTGATGTCAAAAGCCTCCTGATCTTTGTTGATTTGTCTTGTCCCCTTGCTATCAAAAAGTCTTCTCCCTCGTCCACTGACATGAGTTCTATTTATTCAGAAATTTAGGCTCACAAAGCTCCCATTGGGTTTCTTACTAGAGCTTGAGACTACTTCTCTCATTGGTCAGTATCTATGTAAAAATTATTTTACATAAACTACAAATGGATCCTTCACAAATTTTGGCGGGTTTTAGCTGCTGAGTCTAAAAAGATATACAAGTATAACAATTTTTTACACAAGCCGTCTGGCCTTCATAAAAATACACTTCTCTCAAAGAATATGTACTAAAAAATACGTAGACGATTAAACATTTATTCAAGAGTAACATTTTATGGTTGTAAAATAAAATTGTTATACTCGCTCTTTCCAGCACTGATAGGGGTTTCCTTTCTAACCTTTTATTTGAACTCATATGGAATGTTAACATCTTGATTATGTCATTATTTTCTCTTCGAGTTACATGTGCTATACATTTTCACTATTGGCGTTGTTGGTAGTCGTCAAGTGATGTGGTACAGTTTGTGATTTTGTAGCGCCAGTCCACAATATTCAAAGTAAGATAATCTTTGTTAAGACCCTCAGAATTCAAAGTCCTTTTTCACCTTTGATTTTTGGAAGCGCTTGTATACAGCTGACAGTTTAGATATTTCTGAGTGGATTTGGCGCATTGCATGGTATCCATATGAAAGTCTCGAACTGACGAGAGTATTTAAGAATATGACTCAAGTTCTCAGGTTGATGTTTTGGTTTCGTAGAAATTTATGGTGATGGGCGAATCTACTTCTGGCGCATCCTATTCTATATTCAATCTCTTTTTCTCCTATACTTAATTTGTTATAACTGATCCATACGCGATGTATCTGAAGTTTTCAGTATTTACTAATTCCACATCCTAAAATACAAATAGCAAAAGTTGATAAATTATAAAATGCATTATGTTATTTAAAAGATGCATTGCTAATTTTTGTAATAATTTCGATTAGTTTCTTTTTGCATTACAATGAAAAAAACTATCTATATATTTTTAATTCTGAAAGAATTCACTCATACTTCGTTGTAAATATTAAAGACAAATTTATTTGAGGTAAATAAGTCAAGAAAGCACAAAATAAAAGCCCTTAATTAAGTTAAATAATTTAAAATGCATTAAATAAAATTAATATATAAAAGTATACTATTTCCTACGTATTTTTAAAATAAAATACAAAGAGATGAAATTAGCGTTCTATGCTAGAATCAATACTTTATTTTCAGAGAGGCTTAAAAAGGGAAGTTACCTATAAATTACCTCCCTTGCACAATTATTTTTCGGCACTACAAAATATTTTCCGGAAAATATTTTCTTTTCTTTTTATTTTGGTTGTTTCAAATAATTCAGCAAAATTTACTCTTCTCTTTCTTTCATGTGCTTTGTCTCTCCAGGACGCAACTGATCATGGCTCTTCAAAACTTCCTATCCATTATAGTTTGTAGTATGGGTTGTTTTTCGTTATCTCTCCTAATACCTGTTCTGCATACCATTTACACAAGTTCGTTAGTTCATTTTTGCAGCTTTCCTCTCTCCCTATGGCCTTTTTAATTTTTTAACGATACTGTTTACTCTGTGCAAGGCCCAAGAGCCAGTCACGATAGAGTGTTATGGAGCAAGATTTGGTTTGGTTGTTTTTGTTAAGCGGCATGTCAACTCTTATGTACAGAATAATAAGGTAAGGTGAGGATATGTAAGAAAGGTAGGAGTTAAACCTAGGCTTGAACAGATTGTAGTGATCGGGGAAGGGTCCTCTTGCAAGTCGGTTGCACAAATCAGTGGTTCCTGGGAAGAAGTTGCAAGAGTGGAACTTTCATCTCACCAATGGAATACGAAGGGGATGTGGGTGGTTGGCTATAGAGTATTTATATGTAATTGTATACGATCGCTCGCTCGTATAACTACCTATATTTACCCATTCGGTTATATATATATATATATATATATATATATATATAACCGAAAGGGTAAATATAGGTATATAAAGATATATATACACACTAAATAAACACACACACACACGCGCGAGCGCACGCATATATATATATATATATATATATATATATATATATATATATATATATATATATATATGCACACCTGTGTGTGTATGTGAATGTGTTTGGTTAAAAACTTGCAGAGGCGTTATTTAAAAATCCAACATGAAACGTGAAGACGTGATATTTGAAAAACGATTAAACTGACATAACACACGCGCGCGCATGTACACACACTTGCATGCACGTATGCATGCTTGCACGCACACTTGCACGCACCTGTTCATTGCATATTGATGCCGTATCTGATCTGGAGCTTCTGCTATAGATCTAGTAGTGTCTGTAATGTTATTGGTCCTTATCTGGCATCACGACTTCAGTCTCTTTTCCATCGCCGTGGAGTGCTTCCCCCCCACCTGTCTTTTCTATAAATATTTTCATGGCAGTTGTTTCAACAAGCTTTCCTTCTTGGTTGCTTTCCAGCTTAGGCTTGAGCAAGCTCAAGACGTCGAACTCTTGGGGAGAAAGAAACCCAGACGAGGCTATGCCGAAGGGCAGAGTCTCGTCTGATGGGGTAGACAAATCCGACTCTGTGTTTGCGGGGTCTACGGGGAATTTTTGCCCGAGCCTATGGGCTCGGATCGCCCCACATAAAAATAGGCCTTGTGCTAGATCCTATTTCGTGGGGAGGTCGGGTAGATATCGCTTTCCTTCTTGGTACTTCGACCGCATGAATTTAAGCATACTACTAGATTGGCAGTTAGGTCTAATCGTTTTAATCTTGAAATAACCAGATGCAACCGTAAGTTCTATTCTAACAGTTTCTTCTCTCGGACTTCTTGCATGTGGAAGTATCTTCCAGTTTCTTGCTTCTCTGTCACTTACGATCTTCAAAAATTTAAATGCAATGACAATCGCCATCTTCTGTCATTTATGGCTTTTTCCTTTCATTAATATTTTTTTCCTTCCTAGTAACACCTTGCATCTTAGTGGTATTATCACTTTGTTTGGAGTGAAATGCTTAAAAAAATGCGTGTGTATGGAATATGCTACTTGTATATTTTTGCCTGTAAAATTTTTGTTGTGCCAGAGTTGTTACTTTCTAATTGAAGATGTCAGTTGGCAGTGTTTTTGGTATAACAATAGCGAACTATTAGAACGTGTTTCTGAAGCGAAGTGAAGTGATACTTAAAAAAAGACCGCCTATCGGAAAGAAAAACTGTAACAGGTGAATATATTTAGACTCAGATTTCAAGAACAGCGAATATACCGTAACTTTTGACGACATTTGCAAACTTGTTAATCAATAGGACACAATAGCAACAAAAACATCTCGATGCGAAAACTTTGATTTATTGAACAAATTTGAGGCAGTTTCATCTAGAAATAACCTCATTTTATTATGAATATCTGTTTGCTAGTGGATGATTGAAAGGAGTTAATACAAAAATTAATGATTCATTAACTAATTTGAAAGGGAAACTGGTCTTTCTAGAAATCTAGATTTCGCCATCCGATCGTTTAAATCTAACACTTCTTTAATTGATGAAGAAAACAAACATGTTATTAATTCTTTATTCGTGCGTACTACGCTTAAAGCAAGTAGAAGCAAAAGTCGGAACATAAAAGCAGATTTATTGACGAGTTGGCTTGCAAAGGCGAGCATGTTACCTTGATAAAGATCTTTGATAAATCAACACTGTGAAGTAATAATTACAGGTAAAACTTTCATTAAATAAAATTCGAAGGTTTCATGGAGATCCAACCTGATAAAAAGCAAAGAAAAATGCCTGAATTATTCTGAACACTACGTAAAATCTATCTATCTATATAAACTTTGAGCAATGTAACTCGCACGTTATCTGGTTAGATAGCTATAGGTATACAATTCTACTCAGGTAGACGTTGGAGAGTTTATTTTACAATATATTTGAGGCTATACAAGCTTCTCAAAATTAATTTTAAGTTCTTTAAAATCATTATTACTGAGAATAAACATTGTAAACTTTATTAGAGAATTGTTTGGTTTCTTACAATCTATCTATCTATCTATCTATCTATCTATCTATCTATCTATCTATCTATCTATCTATCTAAAGACATGCATAAAGAAAGCGTCCCGTTATATTATCTCATTAAAGAGGAAGTTGAGATCACTGATTAGACACTGTTGCACTGGCAACTTTATGTCCGTCTGCGAATCTTGGACATTAACAGCAGAACTACGGCGAATAATCCATGCATCACAAATGAGACGCTACA
This sequence comes from Acanthosepion lycidas, assembly GCA_963932145.1. Taxonomy (NCBI): domain Eukaryota; kingdom Metazoa; phylum Mollusca; class Cephalopoda; order Sepiida; family Sepiidae; genus Acanthosepion; species Acanthosepion lycidas. The sequence goes on from OZ010579.1 coordinate 118,190,999, forward strand.
AGATCTTCCCAGGTATCTCCTCCATAGACCACATCACAAATGACACGAACAAGTCACCAACCGTTGGGTGACATTATATCCACCGTCAAGAAGTTTGAAATAATATGTACCCGTTCCTCTCCCCCTTAGGCAAAAGAAAATGAGGTAGACAGAGAAAAAAAAAAAAACCCAAAAAAACAACGTCACTGAGTAGATTGGAAGATGGTTCATAGAGGCGCAGTCATTGGTATGCAATCGAGGCATATGGAGGGAGCTGGTCATGGGCTCACCTGCTCAGCTACCCTACAACCATACTCGGTCATGGAAGCTATGATGATGATGTAATACAATATGAGAGTTACTTTTGCAATGGTCATTGAGCCAAACCAAAGATTTTCCCAGTATGACACAAGCGATATCATTGGTAAAAGAAATGACTGTCCTGCCGATGATCATGATCAAACCCATGTTCAGTAAGACAAATAAATATCTGCAATTATCCCACTCTGTGCATGAAAACGTCAAATTATGTACAGGAATATTTTTCCCCGACCTTGGCGCAACATGATCCCCAAGTGGGTGACAATGTGGGAATTAGATAATATCTCATTATCTCCCTGTGGTTATATTGTTCATGTTTTTAATGGTTTTTACGCCATGCAAGACAGTAAACCCACTAAGACACACACACACACACACACACACACACACACACACACACACACACACACACACACACACACACACACACACACACACACACACATATATATATATATATATATATATATATATATATATATATATATATATATATGCGCAACTGTGTGTGTATGTGTGTGTGTTTGGTTAAAAACGTGCAGAGGCGTTATTTAAAAAATCCAACATGAAACGTGAAGACGTGATATTTGAAAAACGATGAAACTGACATAACACACACGCGCGCTACAGCTACAGTTGCATCAAGAACATGACACGAATAATAAAAAAGTTAAATATAAAGAAAAGAAGAAAGGAAGACAATAGAAGTTGTTGATAACAATTCAGGACGTGGAAGGATTAGGAACAGAAACATTAATAATGAGCCAGAAGAGAAATGAGTAATCAGTAAGAAATGTTATGTTTCTTACTAATTTAGTCGTCTATTTATTTGGGTTGCGGGGGACATTTTCTTGTTTTAAAGCTGCATTTTTCCTTGAATGTGGTATTTGTGTTAAGTTCTTGGTTTAAAAAGAAATGCGCTTTCCATCTCATTCTTTTTATGAAGCTTTCTATTTTTTTCTATTAATTTTAGTTTGTATGTGGATGATGATGGGATGGGTATGGTTTAGGGAGTAGTTGAATCTAAACTTTCTATGCCCATGATAGGTTATATATGTAGAGAACATGCTCTACTGTTTATCAGGAGACTATGAAACAGCCCTAAAATATAGTGAATTCCAGGCAACACTCCTATACACACCACACAGCACAAATAGCCAACAGGGAAAGGAACATCATATGTTTCAACCCAACGTATAACAAAAACGTAAAAACAAACGTTGGAAAAATATTTATTAAACTCATAGATAAACATTTCCCCAATCAAGCACTCTCCACAAGATATTCATAAAAATGCAGTAAAAACAGCTACAGTTGCATCAAGAACATGACATGGATAATAAAAAAGTTAAACAGGAAAACAAACAACAAACCATCCACACAAATCAACCCACGTGTAACTGCAGGACAAAGAACGAAAGACCCTTAAACAACAAATGCTTGCAGAATAATACAATATACTTAGCCACTGTAAGAGCAGCAGCAGAAATAATATAAATAGGGGCAACTGAACGACCCTGGAAACAAAGAAACGATGCACACAATATCCTTTACAAATAGTAAATACACAAACAGCAGAATGAATTCAAAGCATATATGGGAAATTAAAACAAAAACCACATTACACCAAAAATATAATGAAAAATAAGGAAAACAGTACCAGCCTACAACAATAAATCCCAAAACTGTAAAATATGTCTGGAGGAGAAAATAATTATAATTACTTTCTCAGACCAACACAAAATACTAAATAAACGATCAGAACTCATTTCAAAATGCAGACATGAGAGCCAATTTTTACTACATACTTAAAAATCGAAAACTAAAAACGAATAAAAATAAACAAAAATAAATTAACAAATATAAGTAAAGTAAATGAATCAAAATCAATAAGTAAATCAATTAAGTAAATAATAAAGAAATTAACAAAGCACGAACGCACACAAACATAAGTAAACGTAATAACAACAACCAACAATAACACAATCAATAATAAAAGGTAACAAACGACATTATAAATAGCCTAAAAAAACTGCACCCACATCCAAACTTATTTCCACTCAATATCCCCTACAATAATTCGAAACATAACCTTTACCGCCCACCAAAACAACCGTTAAAACAATACAATAATCTACTTACAATGCATCACTGACCTGTATATGTAAATCGCCGGTTAGGTGTTTTCAACTGAATTGCCTTTTTGCGTCTGTTCGCTGGTTCAGCATATAGTTTGGCATTGGCCGTTTGGTTGTTTTCATCTCCATACACAGCAAAAATGCTTCTAGCAGCTTTGGCCTTTTTGATATCTTGATTAAAAGCAAAGAGAAGAATATGTCGAACATACTCATTCTTGTCTACACGGCATTTCATCTCAAAGTGGTGTCCAACCTGAAGTAAAATCTCAATGACGTTAGACAACAGTTTCACGGGGTAACTAGAGGTAATTAGCAAAAAAAAAAAATGTTACGAAAGATTATTCTTCGAGATTATTAGTTGAACATCAGTAAAAACGAAGGAGTATATGTAACAAACTAATATATATATATATATATATATATATATATATATATATATATATATATATATATATATATATATATATTATCATGCTCTACGTTGTATTGAGCACTTTTTAAAAAACTAAATGGTAAGAACTGTGGATTCTTAATCTGTCAGTTCTTTCTCTTTATATATATATATATATATATATATATATATATATATATATATATATATATGAAGAGAAAAGAACAGAATACATATGTATGTATGTATATATATATATATATATATATATATATATATATATATATATAATATTGCACATTGAGTGCTGGTTTTAATAAAATAGTGCTTGGTCAAACAATATAATAGACCTATAAATTATAATACATATAATATATATATATATATACAAATGTAATGAGAACAAAAAGAATATAAATTCACATTAATTTAAAAGAAGGCTGAATACTAAAACTAGAGCAATATTTATCTATTATAAGTTATTATACGGACAAAAAAGTAATCACTACTATTTTATATTCTATTATATTATCATATATATAGATATATATATAGATATATATATTCGACTCTCCCGTCGAATTCGACGTATGAGGGTCAAGCAGATCAGTTCCTAGGAAACCGACAGCCTGACAACAGCACATGAGATTTGATTATAGTGGTGAAGGTTTCGTGCAGGACCATCCACACTTTTTGAAGGGCCGAATACAGAGACCTGGTGCACTACGACCCACAAAGTCTCCAAACGACCCTCTGCAGGTTTTGAATTTAGAGTTGTCCTTCTGCTAGACCAGTTGCCATCCAAGGCTATAGAACCCAGACTGTCCTGCTATTTACCCATAGCTGGAGGGAGAAGAAGAGGATTCATATATAATTTATTACATACGAACAAACAAGTAATCACTACAAAGATGCATATTTGTTTCGATGCCGAAACTTATAAGCATCTTATCTGGTGAACAAAGATGTTTATAAACGATTTTATTTAAAAATGCTACTCATGAAACATAACTTCTTTTTACATTTTTAAAAATTTCGGAGGATGTAAGAATTATTTCCATAAAAGCAAAGGAAAGAAATATATAAAAATTTCCATAAAAGGAAAAGAAATAATAATAATATATGCAAGTTAAAGTAGAAAAAAAAGAAGAGGATAAGAAATCAACAAAAGAAAAAAGAAAGGGAGATAGAAAGAGTTAAAAGAAAGGAAAGGCATAAAAAATCATCCCTTCTCTGAAGAAAAGGAAGATAAAAGAAGAGAAGAGAAAAACGAAAACGAGTAATATATCAAAATTAATTAATACAAAGAAAAGGAAAAGAAAAAGGAAAAAGATAAAGAAAAGAAGAAAGGAAGACAATAGAAGTTGTTGATAACAATTCAGCCAATGGAAAACGTTAACATTGTGATAAAAATCATACAGAAAGATTCAAATTTTACCGGATGTGATTGCAACAGATTATAAAATATTTTAGATATAGTTCGATAAATGATACAATGGAAATCTTTTCATAACCGGTTGCATGTAATGTAGATGAATTATGCAGTCAAAGAATATTTCATTTTGTAGAAAATGTCTGCTTTATTGTTGAGAAATATTTATGGTTGAAAAATATTGAGCTTCGATTCTTTGCATCGACAAGAAGGAAGTGCCACTGAAAATTTTTTCCTCCAAATTGACACATTTTGAAACTCCTTCGAGGTTGCTTCCTCAACAGTTTAACCTTGACCTCTTCAAGTCAAAGATCATCGTTATCTATTCTTTTTAGCCTCATAAATATCCATTTCTAACCTCGTTCTCTTTCATTTTTATCAAATACCTCGTTTATCATCACCATTTCGACTGAATCATCTACATTGAGTGTCTATCGAGCTTTTTATTAGGGGAAATTTAGTTTTAAAAATATCAGTAAATAAAGTAAAACGTGAAAATATGATTTAAATTATTTTTTTTTATTTAATGGTCAAAGAGTTTTAGGTTCTAACCAACTCGACAAACAGGTTACATTTTAAAAATTTAAAAATTCCGAAAATTTCTATTATCTAATGAAAAACGCTTTAGAAAATTTGACACCGTCAGGCCATATTGAATGCATGAGGGGCAGAGGAAAACAATACGAAACCTACCTAGAGAGCTTATGTAAATGGCTGGCAGAACAGCGATTAGGAAAGATAACGAAAAGATTACATTAACCAAAAAAAAGTATAGGGCGGGAAATTGTGGAGAACTATGATCGCCCACATCATGAAGGGACACGGTACACAGAAGAAGAAAAATATGTGGCTGCCTATGCCATCGTTAACAGTTGTGATCTTGTCAGAAAAAATGGCAGACGCCGATATTTCTGATAATGAAAATAAGAATATATATATAATGGACAAAGTCCGACAATTATTTTAAGACATTTTTTATGTTTATACATTCTTTTTATAGATACAAATATTTAAGTAAATGCTCTGTTTATAATAAACAGTATTAACGATATTTACCGACCAGAATGCCGAGAAATTTTCACAGAAAATATGCGTTCTCCGACAGGAATACGAACCTGTATCCTATACGGAACCGTCATATAGCCTGACGGGCTTTACCGATTTAGCCACAGAGGAGCGTTTCGGTTAGTGAGGTCGGTTTTACTGCTTTTAAACTACAGTTCTCCATGATTTTCTCTCGTACATTCATATTTGCTCAATGCGTATAAAAATGTAAACAAATGACGTCACACATTATGAAATAGACAAAAGCGACAATTATTTTAAGACATTTTTTATATAAAAAGAACGTATAAATATAAAAAAATGTCTTTATATATATATATATTTCAATAAAGGTGCAATTAATTTACAAATTCATGAATTATTCATACAAAAAACAAATACAAAGGTTAATGATTTAAATGGCGAGAAATCCATCTTCGCGAACAATTCAAATAATAAAAAAAAATAAAAATTAAATCATTAACCTTTGTATTTGTTTTTTGTATGAATAATTCATGAATTTTTAAATTAATTGCACCTTTATTGAAATTAAAATAACTGATCCAAGTGCAACTTTCGGATAATAAGTGCGACATTACTGTAATTATTGAACAATATAGTTCATGCCACTTTGACGGAAAATCTACCAGTAAAAAAGAATTCTCTTATCACTATATTTGTACATAAACGCACAACCATAAAATTTAAATTCAAACTCAGCGTTGCGACTGCACGTTCCAAAACAATAATACATTTCTCATAGCATTTTTCGGATTACAACTCTATTTTCGTTGTCTACTTATTACTGAGAGTAAAAACAAGAAGAAAATCTATTTCATACCTGAGGATGTATGTAAGAACAGACGAAACCTTGTAAAAATAATAAGACCTTATTCAACTGAAATTTATAAAACAGGATCTTTTCATTCATAAACAGGTTCGGGGTTTTTGTATATTATTTGAATTGTTCGCGAAGATGGATTTCTCGCCATTTAAATCATTAACCTTTGCATTTGTTTTTGTATGAATAATTCATGAATATATATATATATATATATATATATATTTTTATATATATATTGTGATTTAATTTTAAAATAATTTTTAATAAATTGTCTGGACGACTTTAAACCATTTCGTAATTTCGGTTTGATGAAGCAGATATTAAAAACTTATCTGTCGAAATAAATTTATTACGGAATTCTTCGATAATGTTGTAAGGTTTTTCCTTCTTGATGCATATCATATTGCTCTGTATATAAATACATTGATCTCTCTTCATGGATCTATCTTTTTAATATTTTATATTAAAAATACATACTTAAATTATTCTTACCACTTATGGATTATATATATATATATATATATATATATATATATATATAGAGAGAGAGAGAGAGAGAGAGAGAATATTAGTGGTCAATATATATATATATATATATATATATATATATATATATATATATAAATTCCCAAGAGGATTGAATCCAGGTAGAACTCAATGTCCAGGACACAGTAAGAATATAATATAAAAGGCTCAAACACTAATATTCCATGGTTATATTTTATTACATTGGAATCGTAATCACGATCCAAATCATCAGACCTACAAATTCAAAAATTGTTTGAATTTGTAGGTCTGATGATTTGGATCGTGAATACTATTCTAATTATAACCATGGAATATTAGTATTTGAGCCTTATATATATATATATATATATATATATATATATATATATATATATATATATATATATATATATATATAAGGTAACCAAAAAAGTTCTGTCTGTTTTTAAAGGAAAAAAAGAAAACACAGTATGTGTAACTTATATTTAGTCTTCGAAGTAATCGCCATCGGCATCCAGCATCTTCTGCCAACGTGTCTCCAGCTGTTCAATGCCCTTGCGGTAGATCTCGGTGGGGTTTGACGCAAAGAAGTCCGTGAAGGCTTTACGCAAGTCTGCTTCATTGGTGAAGGATTTCCCACGAAGATGATTATCCAGGGAGTGGAAGAGGTGGTAATCGGATGGCGCAAGTTCAGGTGAATAAGATGGATGGCACAAAGTCTCCCACCCAAGTTGCTGTATAGTATCCCTGACCACTCGCGCGACATGCGGTCTGGCGTTCTCATGGAGGAAAAGCACACCTTTGCGATTCACCAGTGCTGGCTCCTTCTGGCGCAATGCCTGTTGCACACGTTTCAATTGCTGCGAGTATTGGTCTCCAGTGACCGTTTGGCCCGTTGGTAGCAGTTCATAATGAACCACTTGACGACCTGTCCACCAGACACAAAGCATAATCTTGCGTAGGTGCATAGGCGGTCTTGCGGTGTGAGGGCCAGCATCCTGAGGAGACAACCAATGTCTGGAACACTTGGGAGTTTCTCACAGAACCCACTTTTCATCATTGGTAAGCACTCGATTGAATTAGGATGCGGTACGGTGGCGAGAAAGCAGCGATACGCAGGCTGCCACTCGTTGTCACTTGAGGACGTCCAACAGCGTTTGCGGAACCCACTTGCTCAGTTTATACGTCTTACCTAGGCGGTGCAGGTGAAGTCATGTTTCATCGGAAACGTTGAACTGTCTTGCAAGATCACCACACGTTAGACTACTGTCTTCTTCAATGACCGCCTTCAGGACTCCGTCATTCAAGACCTGTGGTCGTCCACTGCGAGGCTCATCATGGAGAGACAAATCTCCCGACTTGAATTTTCGAAACCAACGCCTTGTAGTACGTTCATCCACAGCACTATCCCCGAACGCTTGCCATATGCGGCAACTCGATGCAGCTGCTGATAAGCCCACTTTGAAGTCGTAAAGCAAACAGCCCCGAACGAGATCTCTAGACACTTCCATCCTTCTCACAGCTGTCCGGCTTATAACTGATGGCCGGGCACGGTGCGCGTGTATTTTATAACGTGTGATGTTCCTACTTCCGACTGTCCGAATTTGAAAACAATTGCTACACGCATTTCGTATATATTTCAACTTCATTCAATGACTAATCAAAAAACGGACAGAATTTTTTTGGTTACCTTATATATACATATATATATACATATATATATATATATATATATATGAAATATTGAACATTGAGTGCTAATGGTTATAAAACAACGCTCGATTTATTATAACAGAGTTAAAATTTGTCTATATATCTGAGATGAGGTATTGTAGCTCTCTACATTATTTGCATTGTTCGAACTGTTGTCCTCATCTTTATTGTCATATTCTCGACGTTTTTGCCGTTGTACGATCCAGCCTTCGAGAGCTGATATACGTTGGAATTTTGAGTCGAACTCTTTATTTAGTCTACGGGCGTAGAATGTTCTAGTTCCACGTGCCATGCATTTTCTTGATATGTCAGTTTCAGTTAATTCCCTTTAGTAACTTAACTGCTGTGGCCATATATTGAACTCACAACTCTTTGGGTCAAGTGATTTTTGGATTACTTCAGTCAACGTTTTTATCCACTGTACCACGTGTCCTCAAGCCCTGAGCGGACAACAGCCGAAAAGTTGTGGATATGATTATGTGTGGAATGATAACCAAACTTTTTGAATGTTTAATAGTGAAACACGTCTCGTTTGACGCCAAATATATAACTATTGAACTTTCATTCGAAGCGTTCCCTGTCTGTTATTGGTGTCCACTTTGAACAGTTATTTTCCAATTACATTGAACAATATTGTCGTCTATATTAGTTCGGCTGACTGTGCACAAAGCAACGATGTTGTCTGGCTTCGTGTAATGCAAGGCTATTGTGTTACCAGACAACGGTTTTTTTACTGATTGAGCAGAAAAGAAATTAATTTCCTCACCAGAGAATTTTGTTAAGTTATGGGAAAACCTTGAATTACTTTTTTTTTTATATCCAGTCCTTGAATTTGGAAAATGTCCATGACCGCAAATGCAATTACAGTCGTGTACCTCGGTTTAAATTCTAGTAATCTGAAATAGCAAAATATTTTTCAATGAAATCCAAAAGCATTGTCAACGAATTCTCCAAATTTCTCCATTTAATATATTGGAGTTAACTTATAAACTACATATATTTAAATATTAATAAATAAATAAATATCATTATCATTGAATTTCTTTTTTAATCAATTCACCCCAAGCAAGGCGATAATACCACAAAGAAAGCAAGGGGCTACAGGGAGGGAGAACGCGAAAGCTTTAGAAGGAACCAGAAATCCAATCCTGACAGGAAGCTTTTACTATTATAATTCTGAGTGACGTGCGTGAAGCAAAACAGCGGTGCAGAAAACAGAATTGGTGAAGTGACGAGTCTGTTACGCTCATTTTAGCACAAATAAGCGTTGGAAAGGCATGAAACCATCTTTTCTCACCTTTAGCTATCGGTTAAGTAGGAGGGTAGATTTAACTTTCTAGCCTTGGACGAAAGCCAATGAACCTGGATTCCAAACCATGGAGACGGTAATGAGAAATAACTTCTCTATTCTTGCCAAGATAATAAATTCTACGATAATAAAGAAAAAGGATTCCATGGAGAACTATGACCACCTTTCCTCTAGGTATATGGCATTATAAATAAATAAATAAATAAATTAATAATAATGGCAGTCCCTACAGACTGCAATGTATCTTTGAGGATATTCAAAAAGCTGTCAAAATACAAAGACCTTGAAAATAGAAATCTCAAAAATGTGGCACATGGGAACATCAACAATCCCTGTTGTAGTTGGAGCCCTAGGATTGGTTGGAAAAGATTCCAGTAGACTAATTGAAGTTTATGCCTCAAAGAAATACAAAAAATTGTTCTCACAAGTACAGCCCACACTTTACGAAAGGCTTTATCTATGTAAAATTTTTCTTTTTGTTTTGTCAGTGGAAAGTGTCATGATGACATGTCTAACCCTAGGTCTCTGGGCGGGACCCGGAAAGAAATGTGTACAACTAGAAATCAAAGGAAATAAAATAATAATAATAATAATAATAATAATAATAATAATAATAATAATAATAATAATTTTTAATTTCTCCTTGCCTGAGAAACTATGAAAATAATTCTTAGGCTGTTTGCTGATATACTGAACTATATTATAATTTCTTGGCACTCAGCGAGGATCGAACTCACTCTAATTGTAATATTCAGAGAGATATGATCCCCTAGTTCAAGCCGTTAACTTTCTAACCCAACAGAGGTCGAAGGTCCCTGAAATTGCTGCAGTACACAGTCTTTATTGTTATGAGAAATGAGCTCATAGCAATCAAATTTTAAGCGTAACGCCTGAAATGGCTGATCTCAGTTCAGTATTAAGAGCGGCGAAAGATGCCTTCCAAATCCAAGCAAAGAATGAAGAAACAAGAAAATTTCGTCAGAAACAAAGAAAAGAATACTGAACTGTTAGGTAATATCGTTCCTTCTGTATGGCAGTGAATGCGGGACAATCTCCTCACAGATGAAGAAGAGATCTGAGATAAGAAAAATGTGGATCTATAGACAAATTGCTTAGAATATCACGGAGAGAACATGTGAGTAACGAAGAAGTTTTAAGGAAAATGGAAACAAAAAGGACGCTTAAACTTAGAACCAGAGAAAAATTCTAGGATATATAATGAAGAAAGAGGGCTTGGAGAATCTGACACTCACAGGCCATATCGAAAGCAGAATGGATAGAGCAAAGAAGCGAGAAAACGAGCTTATGCAAACGGATGACAGAACCGGTTTTGTGAGAGATAACGAAAAGAGAAACCTTACTAAGTGCAGCAAAGGATAGGTAGTTGTGGAGAGTCATGATCGCCCACCTTGGCACGAAGAAGAAGAAGAAGCAAAAGAAGTGGTAAATCATTAATTAACCTTCCCTTGAGACACTGGACATTTGAGTACAGATGAACAAATAAAGATTGATACAGGTCTTGGTCTCTTGATCTATCAGTGCGTTTACCTGGTTTACAGCGCCCCTAATTCGGTGTGTGTCTGTGTGTTTAGCGAGGTTGAATGTGTGATGGCAGTTTCTAAAAGATTAGTTTCGTATTTCATTGCAAATGTTCGCCGCGTGTTTTGGTCATAAAAAAGATCAGGTACCAACACATTTTGGGATTTTGTAAACTTCGGAATGAACATTTGAGAAAGGAGAAGTGAACATGGATCGTCAGGGGCAAATCTAATCCGACACAACTGTCAGGCTTCCTAAACAATCTTAGTTAGGCGAGTAGGCCTTGGCTTGTTTGGTATAAAAAATTTCCACTCTGTTTACAGGATTGACCATGTTTGAAGAGAGCAAAGTAGCGCTAAGATGGCGGAAAACTGAAAGGAAAACGCATAATTTTATGACAAATGTAATTTCTGGGACAAGTTTACTTTAATGATACAGAGAGAACTGACGAGTGCCAAGATTGGGAACAGTTAATAAGTTGTATTAATTACATGTTTTTTATGCATTTCACCCCAAGCAAGGCCACCTTTCTTCTAGGTATATGGCATTACAAATGTACGCAAGGGGTTACATAGGATTTGGAGCGAAGTGCAGATAGGAGTGATAGAGGAAAGAATGAAGAGAAGGATAGTGAATAGATCAAGGCAACTGGAGATGTCTATTGACATTACATTTGAATAGTTGGAGATTATAGCTATCACGGAACAGAAAAAGAAAGGGAGTTCCACAGACGAGAGGTGCGAGATATGAAGCTATTGGAGTAGAAGAGACGGCTACATTTAACAGTTTCAACAGTGAAAGTGTGAGAGCGGGATGCCAGCCTCGTAGGGCGCTTGAATTCATGAAGCCTGGGAACCAGCGAAAGCAGCTCATCAGAGCAATTACCATGAAAGTATTTGTAAAAAAGACAGAGAGAGGCGACGGCACGTATGTGAGAGAGCGACTGCAGACGAGATGCCAGATCAGGGCCAATTATATTACGTATCCGTCTCTGGATCTTATCAAGAACCCCGAGGCAAACAGTAGGGGCTCCAGACCATATATGGCAGCAATACTCCATGCAAGGGCGAATGGTTGATTATAATGAGGAGATTGTAGGAACATTGTTATTATTATAAATAAAAATAAAATATAAAATAATAATAATAATGAAAATTATAAATAAAATAAAATTTAAACCTCGTTCAAAAAAAAAAAAATAATAATAATAATAAAATTACCCTCAGCATGCAACAGAGACTGTTTCTGCCGGAAGTACAGACATCTCGCCAAAAGACGCGAGATTCAATCTCTTTGCCCAAGGACTGTCGGGACGACAACACGTGTGTAACTTCCCTCCATGATAGGAATTATGATATTACAGAGTGACTTACTCCTCTTTATAACAGGAATATTATCACAATTGTAATGTAAAACACACACAACAAATACATAAATAAAATTGTATGCAATTACCATGCATTTTACCATGTTTCTTTTTATTGTTATTGTGTACGTTTGTTTGTTCCTCGTGAAAACAAGCACAAATTTATGATTCCTATAGTGTGAGTGAATATCTCCACAAGATCAACTAAACAAAAGAAAATAGAAGAGTTAGAGCCAGTGTTAATTACGGATAGGTTAGAATGAATGTTTATGAACATAGCTTTGAAATTAAACATAGAAAATAACTTCTAATGACAACATCGCAAGTATCAATTTAAAAGAGCTTCTGATGGCTATCAGCATTATATGACGCATGGAGAAGCTTTTTCGAGCGTCTAATGGTTACATCGCAAGTATTAGGCGTGGAAAAACTCGAAGGAGCTTATCGTGAATTCATCTTCAGCATCATATTACACATGGAGAAGTTGGAAAGACCTCCTGATGGTCACATTACAAATATCAAATTAATCGTGGAGGAGCTGGAAAGGACTTCTGATGGTTAAGTATCAAATTAGGACGTGTGGAAAAGCTCAAAAATACTTTTGATGGTCACATTAACAGTATCAAATTACAATGCGTGGAGAAGCTCACAATCGCGTTTGATGGTCTGGTCGCAAGTATCAAATTACTCGTGGAGAAGCTTGAAGCTGCTTATGATGTCATAATTACCAGTATCATTATGCGTGGAGAAGCTCAAAAATTATTCTTATGGACACATTGCTAGCAGGAAATTACGCGTGGAAAATGAAGAAGACTGGCGTGTCATCCGTTTTCAGAGCGCTGGAAACGTTCCAAGAGAATATCAGAAAGTTTTATTCGTATTAGAAATTAAGAGAACAGCTGGGACCATTCGGATGGCAGCATTATTAAAAATCCCTTGGGTATTAACAAGAGTTCTAGAGCATTGTATAGAATTGTTGCACAAACCAACACCCGTTCTAGAAGGTTAAAGTATTAGGTTGGTGCGAAAATAATGACGTAACAATGTCGTTTTTTGACGTATTTTTAACGTCAAAAAACGACATTATTACGTCATTATTTTTGCACCAACCTAAAAATAGTGCTTCAGGATTTCACCATATATACCGACAACTATACCAAACAGTAGACCAAATATAATATTAGGTTGGTGCAAAAATAATATCGTTTTTTGACGTATTTTTTAACGTCAAAAAACGATATTATTTTTGCACCAACCTAATAATAATAATAAAAGTTAAAAAAAAAAAAAGAAGACACATCATAAGTGCTATAAAAATATTTCAGCAAAGAATTTGACAAGCTTACAAAATATAAGGACCTGGAAATAGAACTTGCAAGGATATGGCATTAAAACACAATTACTGTTCCAATGATAATAGGAGCACTAGGAAGTGTTATAGACAAGCGTATGGTTGCAAGAAAGAAATACAACAACAACAGAAATAGATTTACGTGATTTATTTCAGCAGGAACGTGAGGGTTTGGGACAGCTACCTTGTGGTATAGTTCATAAGCCGGCTTCGGATCTAGGTCGATCTCTCATAGTAGTTCACACATGTTGACGGTGGTTGATGCTCCCCTACTGACAGCTACTGACCGCTCGGTCTGACTGTGATAGGTCTGTTCCCTGGCCACCTGTTGACTGTCTGTTGAACTTCCGTGTGACCCCTTTTATAGCGTTTTTTTATGGCTTAACAGGCTCGAAAAACGAAGTGAGTATAATTAGGAGGGAAGCATTTTTATTGGACGAAAAATAGAACACTTTAAATATTATTTTATTTTTCGACCGGAACTCGTGTGTCGGGAACATTTGTAAACGAAGATAATGGTCATTTTGTGACGGGGCTTTGTCCCATTCACATACGGCTCTCGCTCTTGAGTATTTGCCTGTAAATCAGCCGAGATATGTCTTATTTTATTTTATAACAGAAGGATTAAAAATAATTCTGATAGGCACTTTAAGAAAATCTCAAGAAACCACTCACAATCTAAGATTGTACTCATAAGTACCGCTCACATATTCATAAAAACTCTTTCAATGTAATAGTGATTTACTAAGCTTAGCTGAGATGTGGTACAAGGCCGAAAGTGGAGAACACCAAATTAGGATCGAACTACGACGTAATTGATCTTGTGAGACAAGCTGGCTAAACATTACACTACGTCGATGTGCTCTCAATGTAATATGTCCAATAATTTTTAAAGAAAAGCCTTACTTTACCTCAAGTCTACAGACTTGCTTAAGTATTGTATCAAACAGAAAATCAATAATAATAATAATAATAATAATAATAATAAATCGATAAATAAATAAAAGCACGAATCCAAAATTTGTATAACTCTGAAATATAACAAAGACAAATCTTAGTTGTGAAAAGGAAGAGTTATATTTTTGAGGTTCTAATAATTTTCTTCTTTCAAATGAAAGCCATATTTTTTAAGAAATCATTATTCAAATGAATAAATATGTAATGATTAGACACAGAGATCGTTCAAATTGCTCCAATCACATTAAAGAAAAACTAACAAACAAAAAAGAAAAAAAAAACAGAAGAAAAAAAAAAGCAAAAAACAAAAATGAAAAACAAAGATAAAATCAAGTCTGATCTTGCAGGCAGCAAGCATCATGGCTTTTCCAGATTAACGTCTCACTGCTAAATTATTAAACGCCATTAAGTATAAACTGTTTGTCCTCGAGGAAACTTGAATATAGCAACAAAATGATTTCAAGGAAAATTATTTTAAAAATATTTCTCTTTCATTCGATATTATTTCAAACACATTGCAATAATAATAATAATAATAATAATAATAATAATAATAATAATAAACACCCGTGCTAGAAGGTTAAAATTATAGTGCTCCGAGATTTCACTATACATACCGACAGCATTATATCAGACAATAGACTAGACATAATTATAATAATAAAATTTTAAAAATAAAAACAATATAAGAGCTATATGGCTACCCCGTCTGAATTTGAAAAAAAAATATAAGGACCTGGAAATAGAACTTGCAAGAATATGGCATTAAAACACAATTACTGTTCCAATGATAATAGGAGCACTAGGAACGACTAAAAATAATTCTGATAGACACTTTAAAAAAATCCCAAGAAACCACTCACAATCTGAGATAGAAAAGATTGTACTCATAAGTACCGCTCACATATTCATAAAAACTCTTTCAATGTAATAATGATTTACTAAGCTTAGTTGAGATGTGATACAAGGCCGAAAGTATGGAGCACCCAGTTAGGATTGAATTAACTACTCAGTCGTAACTGATCTTTTTAAATTCAGATGTATTTTCTGTGATAAATATCCAGGAACAATTGACCATTTTGCATCATGTTGCAGTGTTAACACCCACTGAGTATAAAATTTGGCATGACAGAGTGGGCCAATATCTGAACTGAAAATTCTGCCATTTTAAAGGAAGAAGACTGACAGAAACTAGCATTTCTTTCAGTTTTCTTCCTGTAAAAGTTGCAGATTTTCCAGTGCACTAATTGACCCACTCTGTCATGCCGAGTTTTCGGTGGGTTCTAATACTGTGCAACATGATACAAGATGATCAGTTGTTTCTGGATATTTATCACAGAATCCTCATTTGTGCTCAACACAATTTTTCAGTATGTGTAGTTGGTAATTTCCAGTTAGCAAGCATTGGTTCTGTGCAGTGAGAATAAGACCTTCGGTTTCCGCTTTTAACGACGTAACCACTGCATTTCTTTTTAAAGATTTTTAAGAATTTTGTCGTTGCATTACTTGCATTTTTTATCCACTTGAAACTCTATTCTGAATTTGTTGGCATCCTTTATTACTGAATAAAGTTTCATACTATTATTATTATTATTATTATTGTTATTGTTATTGGACGTTTATACATTTTTTAATACATTTTAAATTATTTACATTATTCTGACTATTGTCCGAATCTTTGTCGCCATTACAACGTTCTTTAGGTGGTTGGAATGTCGAACTGAAGCAATTTTCTTAAGTTTCCTTGGAGTAACGTTCAACGCAGACAATAGCCATAGGACAACTAATCGACAGTCGAAACAATAGTGTCTGAGCGTGATAAAAATCTGATCCAATCACGGATGACGCAATATTTTCAAGGCCAAAGAAATTTCATCATACACTCCAAAAATAGTTTCATATCAATGCATGCCACTACAAATGACCTAATTTGAGGAAAAATAGAAATCGATTACACCCTGTCATTCCAGTGGGTCTAAAACTGATCAAATGTTGAAAGAAAGTAGTTGCTTCAATTAATTTGCACAAGAGTGTATGAATGTCAACTTCCTGGCAAATCAACCTTGGTGAGATACGAACCCGTGCCTCATGGTCTTATGGTCGACCATATATTAAGAGCAAGTGAGTGTGTAATATTAGCTAATTCTTTATTGATTATAACTGCACGCTAAAAATGTTTTCCCAAATACCTGACGCATTCTATATAACCCCAGAAGAAAAATGACATTACATCATCGCCAATCGGACCCAGAACTAGCACCAATCACGATGAACAGACGGCGGTCCCCTGCTTTGAGTGCCTCTTGAGACTTAAACTCAATTCAGACCTCAAGTGGAACTCATACATATAATCCATCGCTAAAGATGCCGGAAAAATGGTCGGTTCCCTGTATCGCTACAGTAAGCTCCTGATATTTACAAGAGTCAGTTAAGGACAAAAATAGAATTCTGTTGACATATATGGACAGGATCTATCCAGTCTTCACTTTCCAGTCTCGAGGGAGTTCAAAAGATTCTTCACATTCTTGTGGGTGACAGATTATTTTCCACCCTACATCCTCTTTCCCACAGACAAGCCTTTGCAAGCCTCCGCTCTATCGCTATTTCCATGGAAAGTGTTCAGGTGAACTATATTCCTTTGTTCCACCATTTCTAACCTTCACGGCTAAGACCCGCCATGCTATGCACATTGTAGCGAACAACACTCATTCATTACATATTTCTTTGGTGAAAGATAAAGAAAAAATCATGAGACGCTTAAACTTAATTCACATTTAAAATCGATCCTAATTATTGGAACACTCTTTACAAAGAACGCTAACTCTCGCGACTGTTGAGAAAGCAAACAATACTTACATTGTATCTCCACAAGGCAGGAAATACATTCCTTACTTTGCTCCACGGCATGAACTAAATTTGCTAACATTTCCCAACATGACATTTTCCCGCTTTCTCAATCGATGGATTTTGAAGGGATTAAGGTTTTCTGCTTTTTACAATATTGGTTTTCTTTTTTAATTCGTTGTTCTTGGATAAGAAACAAGCATTTTTCTTGTACTTCTTTCTGTAGTTAATAATAATGATGATGATCCTTATATTTTTTTCCTCCTCTCTTCATTTTCTTTTTCTTCTTCTTCATCCTCTTTCTTCTTCCTCTTCCTCTTCCTATAAACTGCTCCTCCTACATCCATTCTACTCTTTCTTTGCTTAATATTCTCTTTCATTGACAATTTTCTTTTTCTTTCTCTTCTTTTTACTCTTCCTAATTACTCTTTCTCCCTCATCCATTCTACTCTCTCTTTTTCTTAATATTCCCTTTCTTACTCTTACTCATTTTATGCACTCTTCTTCTTTCATCTATTCTACTCTCTCTTTTCTTTTAATATTCTCTCAACCCATATAAATACAATAACAACTACTACTACTTTCATTCGTTTTATTTGTCTTTATTTTTTTTTTGTTTTTTTGATGACTGTTGATATTTTTCTTTTTTGTTTTTTACTGAAGTTTCATTCGCCATCAACTTTTTCCTATTCTGTTCGTTTGATCTTCTAAAACTTTTGTTATTCTTTGGTTTTGGGATTTTTCTCGTTATTTTTCGGCTCTTTCTCCATTCTTTACATTTTACTGTTTTTCCTTGCTATAGTCTTTCTTTTCTTTCCTCCTCACTTTCTTTTCCTTTTCTTCCTCCGTCTTTATTTCTCATCTCGTACACACATTCTCTTATTACTTATTGTCTGTCCTTTCACGTCCTC
Source organism: Acanthosepion lycidas (assembly GCA_963932145.1). Taxonomy (NCBI): domain Eukaryota; kingdom Metazoa; phylum Mollusca; class Cephalopoda; order Sepiida; family Sepiidae; genus Acanthosepion; species Acanthosepion lycidas. Next base: position 118,209,645 of record OZ010579.1, read on the forward strand.
GTTTCTCGTCATGTCCTTGTGGCGCAGATGAAATGAAACTTCCGGCCTTCATCTACAGATTCATTACCGGAAGCTTTCATCCTGGTCTATATTTCTACAGAAAATAAAGCATTTCTTGTAAGAAAAAAAAACAACAAAAAACAAAAAAAGAACAGTAATGAAAATTCCTTTCAGATATTCCTTTTTTTCTACCTCGACTTTATAATTTTGGAATTTATACAGCTGTAATTTTCTTCAATTCTAATGAATATTGACTCAATCAACCAAACAGTTAATTGATAATTGCTATTACCGCTGCACCCATACATACACAGACCGAAGTAAAGTTGTGGGGCACTTTTCTCTTCCAAATTTCCAAAAGGCTTTCTCTTCCGTGGGCATTCTCTCAATGAGTGTATTTGTACAGGTTCTCTTTTCGTCGACTTTTTATTGGCTTCTCGCAGCAGAGAGACCACCAGTGAAAGTTGAATACCAGGGAATAGACCAAGAATTATCTGCCATTTCAGGTCAATGACTTGTGATAATAGAAGCTGACTGAGGACCTTAATATTTGAAGAAAATATTTTAAAACCTTTTTTCTGTGTGCTAAACCTCCGATGCCTGCGAAAAACAGATCAGCTAGAGTCAACTTTTTTAAAAAGTGTTACGAATACAAGGGGGAAATCTATATTTTAACTTATTTCTTTTTCTGTCCATATCTATCTATCTATCTATCTATCTATCTATCTATCGAAAAATACATTTTTTATAAGATTTTCAATGTCTAGGCCGCTACATATTAATTTCACTGCTTAAAAACATGGATATCCACTCAAACATATGTACCTACCAAATATAACGTGTATTGCAATAAGAACAATGTCGAATTAATGGTTTAAAAAATGTCTTAGAAATAAGGTCGAATTAATGGCTAAAAAATAATGTTGGATTAACGGATTAAAAATAATGTCGGATTAACGGATTAAAAAGAATGTCTGATTGACGGCTTAAAATTACTTTGTTTACATTAAGGGTTATAAATTAAAGTTAGCAGATATAGACTTCGAAATGTCCCAAGAGCAATAGTATCTGCCTATATTTCTGAGATGAGGTATTATGCACACTATTTACATTATTCGGAATATTGTTCTCATCTTTGTCGCCATGTTTATCACAACGTTTCGGCCGTTGTACGGTCTGGCCTTCTTCAGGTGGTTGGAATGTCGAACTGAACCATTTATTTCGCTCACTGGAATAGACTGTTCTAGTTCCACGTGCCATGTCTAATGAATGTCAGTTATCTCCCCTCTGAAAGTTCTCCACTGCCTTAACCGGGTATTGAACTCACGCTCTTTGGATCCTGTCACTGGATCTTGAGGACACATGGCACAGTGGATAAAGGCGTTAGTTAGATCCAGTGACAGGACCCAAAGAGTGTTTTTTTTTTTTTTTTTTTTAACAAGAAATGCTTTATTTTCTATAGAACTGTAGACCAGGATGAAAGCTTCCGGTAATAAATCTGTAGATGAAGGCCGGATGTTTGTACACGGCCGAAACGTTGTGATAAACATGGCGACAAAGATAAGGACAATAGCCCGAATAATGTAAATAGTGAAGAGCAATAGTAGTCTGTCATAAATGATTTTACTATTTCCCATTGCTATATAAATAAATTACCAAGAGGATAGAATCCAGGTAGAACTCAATGTCCAGGACAGAGTATGTAGACTTAAGAGATATATACGCGCTAATCACTCCGTGGGTTTTTAATATTATTAACGTTTTCTTCCTCAGTAGTTTGTTAAGTACAAATTAGCTTAATGGATGGATGTGTGTTTTTTTTAACCTTTTAATTTATATATATATATATATATATATGTGTGTGTGTGTGTGTGTGTGTGTGTGTGTGTGTGTATGTGTATTTATATATGTATATATATATATCTATGCATATATGTACGTATGTATATATATATGTGTGTGTGTGTATGTGTATATGTATAGATAGATAGATAGATACATAGATACGCTGTATATTTGTTTAGATGAGTGTTTTTATGTATATGTATGGATGTATGTAAGGTTTTATGCAGATATGTTTATGTGCACATATATGTATGTCTGTGTGTATATGTGTCTATACGTATATGTATGCATGAGTGTATGTGTATTGATATATATATATATATATATGTGTGTGTGTGTGTGTGTGTGTGTGTGTGTGCGTGCACACGTATATGTATGTATGTGTGAGTAGATATAGATATGTTGTTGTGCATGTGTGTATCTAAGTGCATATAAGTAGTAGGTCCTTACCAGATTAAATATTAGTTAGATTTTATATGTTTATATTTAATTTGTAACCTGTAGGTGATATTACTTGCTTTGTCAATTTTTCTTTATTACACATCGGTTCTCTTATAAATGCCCTTCGTTTTGAGTCCCCACCACCATGAATTTTTCCCTCTCTCTCTCTCATCTTCTGGATTTTAAGTTTAGATTATCTCGTTTTTATTGTGCGTAGTGTCACCACAAATGTATACACACGTTTCCAGTATCTGTTTTTTAATTTTAATTTAGTCAGCGATTCGGTTCGGATTTATTCATCGAAAAATAATTCATATTTATCTGTATCTCACTAATTTAAACCGTTATTTAACTCCTCTCTTTAAAACTTTTCTCTGTTAAATTTCAAATCCCACCTTCACTTTTAGGCCTTCCTGTTCTTTCTTCTGTTATACCTCTCTCTAGAGCTTTCATACATTTCCCTCTCACACTTGTTTCCCACTCCCACACATACACTCTCACTAAAATTTTGCTTTTTATACCTGGAGTTATATTTTCCGATTTCTTTTTGAATTTGTAGGTCTGATGAATTGGATCGTGATTACGATTCCAATGTAATAAATTATAACCATGGAATATTAGTGTTTGGGCCTTTATATATATATATATATATATATATATATATATATATATATATATATATATATATATAAAGAAATATAGCCTTAAGGTGTGCTATATTTATGGAATAAAGTGCTCAATATCAGAGATAGAGCGTGTGTAAATATAAAAGTGAACATAGAAGTCAACACTTAGAGCCTCTAAGTGTTGACTTCTATGTTCACTTTTATATATATATATATATATATATATATATATATATATATATATATATATATATATATATTCAGGGTACGTTGATTTTAATCCTGTCATAGATGTGTATCAGATAAAAGTAGGAAGCAGAAGGTCGAAAGAAAAAGAATTTATACACTGATATGATGAAACTGACAGGAAAGGAAAATATATGATAATACTGTCAAGAAAAAGAAATGATATCCTGATGCGACCAAAGGGAAAAAGGAAATGAAATTATATTCCAGTGTATCAATATTGAAAAGAAAAAGAAATGATATCCTGATATTACAATACTGGCAATGGAATGATATCCCTATATGTCAATACACCCAAAACAAGGAATTATATACTGCTATGACAATACGAAGAGTAAAATGAAATTATATCCCGATATAATAATACTAACAAAGCAATTACATCCTCATATGACCAAACCGACAAAAAGAGGAAATTATATCTCAGTATGACAATACCGACAAGAAAATGAAATTATATTCTGATATAATAATACTAACAAAGCAATTACATCCTCATATGACCAAACCGACAAAAAGAGGAAATTATATCTCAGTATGACAATACCGACAAGAAAATGAAATTATATTCTGATATAATAATACTAACAAAGCAATTACATCCTCATATGACCAAACCGACAAAAAGAGGAAATTATATCTCAGTATGACAATACCGACAAGAAAATGAAATTATATTCTGATATAATAATACTAACAAAGCAATTACATCCTCATATGACCAAACCGACAAAAAGAGGAAATTATATCTCAGTATGACAATACCGACAAGAAAATGAAATTATATTCTGATATAATAATACTAACAAAGCAATTACATCCTCATATGACCAAACCGACAAAAAGAGGAAATTATATCTCAGTATGACAATACCGACAAGAAAATGAAATTATATTCTGATATAATAATACTGGCAAAGCAATGATATGCTGATATGATCCAACCAAGAAAAGAGGAAATTATATCCCCGTGTGACAATACTGACAAGAAAAAGTAATTATATTCTGATATAACCAAACCGACAACAAAATTAAATTCTGTGATGTCAATACTGGAATGAAAAGGAAATTATAGCTCGATATGACCAAACTAATAAGAATAGGAAATTATATCCCGACATGACTAAACTGACAAACCAGCAATAAAATCCGATTTGGCATTAGTGATAAGAAAAGGTAATTATATCCTGAGATGACAATGTCATCAAAAAAAGAAATTATATCCCGATATATCAAATTATATACTGCTATGACAATACTAACGATGAAAATAAAATTATGTCCCGTAATAATAAAACATATAAGATAAATAAATTATGTCCCGATATAGCAATACTGACAAGAAAAAATGAACTAATATACTGATATGAACAAACTGATATGTAAAAGAAATTTTACCCTGATACCACAATATAGACATGAAAAAAGGAAAATTTATTCTAACGCGACAATACTGACACGGAAAAGTAAATTATATGTTGGTATGACAATATTGTAAAAAGTCATAATTTATTTATAATGTTAATAGCGTAGTGGCGATGCATAATCCATTAATCGGACTGTTACTATCAATATTTTTAAATCTCATGAAATATCCGTTGACAGAGTTTGACATATTCAAGTTAATATCAATTGATTGTACACGAAGGAATAGAATTGTCTGCAAGAAACAAAATGACTCACTCCTGCTACAGAAGCTTAATTACTTTTTCATATATGCGTCTTTTCTTGATATCAGAAATGCTTTGTCAGAAATAATTATTAGTAACTGATATTCCCCTACTCTCGGCCTTGTGCCACATCTAAGCTACGCTTCGAAGATCGCTATATCTGCAATGTTATTGGTCTTGACCTGGCATCTCGGCTCCTTCGCTGTAATGCTGCTTCCCTCTACCTATTCTATAAATACTTTCATGTTTAATGTTATGAAGTACTTTCCTCTATGGTAACTTGACTCTACAAATTTAAGTGCAGTACTAGATTGGCGGAAAGGTCTCATAATTTTTCTTCTCTGTGGAACTCTCTTCCGGTTTTTTGTTTCCGCGGCAACTATTTTCTTTACAATGTACATGCAACGTCAGTCGCCGTCTTCTTTCTTCCTAAATCATGTTCTTTTATTATCTTTTCTCCTCACTAAAGTTTTCTTATTCTCTTTCACTCGCAGCAAACCTTGTCGTCTTAGTGGCATTATCGCCTTGCTTGGGGTAAAATGATAAAAATTCATTAAATATTTTGCTTTTATTTTGTTAAGATTTTTCATTAGTATGAATATGTCGTTATTATATAGAACATATAGATTTGGAAAATTATTAAAGTTTTAGTTTTCTACGTGAGAAAATGGATAAAATGGGACTGAGACGTGAACCCATAGCTACACCTCTAGTCTCTGGGAAAATCATAATCATAAAAAGTTACTTGTGTATTGCGTGCAAAAGCATGATCGCGATGATTTTGTAAATATCAGTAACGAATGGTATTTAAAGTCACTGAATACGCAAGTATTGCCTAAAGTATTTGTTTGTCTTTTGGTTCAGGCTAGAATAAAAAATGAACTACTACAAGCACAACGATAAATAAATAGCAATATTTTGTTTGTATTCGTCGTTTTTCTCTGAGGCGGTTCGCTTGATTTTCTAATGGTCAAGTAACAATTATCCACCCACGTCTTACAAGCGCAAATCTATCACCTTCCGACATGAATTTTTCTTTCATCTTGCTCACTGTCTTTCAACTTAAAGAGTTTTTCTTTACTTCTTGTTTACTCTTTTTTCTTCTCTTCTCTCTTTCCTTGATTCCATTTCCCCTCTCTTTTTTTTCCTTTATGCTTCTCCCTCATCTCTTTCTTTGAACTCCGTCATTATTTCCGTTGCCTCCTCCCTTTACCTTAAACTAATCCCCATTCCCTTATTTTAACTTGCACTCTTTTCAATACTCTCATGTTTTCTATTTTTTTTACACTTACTCCTTTTTTTTCGCTCTCATAGTATCTTTAACACTTTTCGATTTTCCGCCACTTAAAAGTTATCTATTTTTTTATTTTTTTTGTGCGCGCGTTTGTTTCAGATTCGATTGTCTGTTGATTTGAGTTCACGTATTTTTTCATGTATTCGAACTGCATCACCTAGCAACGTTCACAAACAACGTCCACCAGGTGGAGCTGCTAGCAAAGGCGAGAATTGTTGCAGCCAGCAGCCATTATCGTAGAGCTGTCAGCAAACTGAAAGCAGAGATTAACATAATTTTCTTTCTTTCTTTCTTTTCTTTCTTTCTTTCTTTCTTTCTTGATTCTTCCAGTTGTTTCCTCCCTTTCTTCCTTTTTCACACAAATCTCTTTTTCACATAGCGTCTTTCACCATAAAATTCCTCATTCTTCTCATTCACGATAGGTATTATATATATTTAAGCCTATTTATACTTATCTTCAGTAGTCTGTAGCTATATTTGGTGGTTGTATAGAATCAGATTTGTTTATCCTTGAAGTTTTTGGTTTCTGAATAAAAATAACTGAATGTCCAAGACAAGATCTACTGTTATCAATTTATATTACTACCAATTAGAAAGTATACTTATATACTTCTAAAATGCCTATAATTATAGATTACATAATCTTTCTAAAAATTGTCTTACACTTTGGTTGTATGTTCTGTCCATATATAAGTTTATGCTGGGGCTTAAGTTAAAATAATAATCATCCACTTTATTTACATTGCCTGGACTGTTCTCATCATTATTATCATATTCACGACGTTTCGGCCGTTGCATGCTCCGGCTTTCTTCAGATGATTGAAATTTCGAACTAAACCATTTATTTCGTCCACCGGGATAGAATGTTCTAGTTTCACGTGACAAGCCTTCTCCGGGTGCCTCAGTTATCTCCCTTTAACTCAACTCTCCCTGTTTTTGTTCAACACTGCAGTAGTCAGGTATTAAACTCACAACTCTTTGGGTTAAGTCACTGGATCCAACCAACAGCCAAAACGACGTGAATATTGCAATAAAGATGAGGACTACAGTCCGAACAATGTAAATATATATGTAAATAATTAAAATATCTTGTCGGAGTTAGCCCCTCCTTAATTCCCATATTGTCACTAGGGGTCACTCTTTACCTATACTATAAATACTGGGCGACTTCTTGCCTCGTTCTCTTTCCTTCAGGCCTCGCGAGGAGGTGAGGTAAATCCTCTTTTTCATTTCTTGATTTCAGCGACTACAATGTAAGCTCTCGTAGAAGATCCGCGTCTTCCCATTTGTGGGAGACGCCATGAACATTATAGACACATACACGCACGTACTAACATTCACCAAAATACGAACATTCACCAAAGAACAGACACAAACGTTCACACACACACACAAATATTATTGTCTATGTCCACTGTAAAATTGTTTTGTATAATACATATATATATATATATATATATATATATATATATATATATATATATATATATATATATCGGACTTGTTTGTCTTCTTTATCTTCAGTTGGACTTAAGTCAACTCCGGCCATTTTCTTGTAGTTGGACCTTTTAATATTCTACCAGGAGTTACACACGCGTTTCTAATACAACAACACAAACACACACGGTACTCTACAATCTCATCTCGGAAATATAGACAAATAATCATCCAATTAATAGTTTTATTCTTGGATGAAGCCTTTGAAAAAAGTTATCTTCTCCTGTCAGTTTGTATTTTTTATGATTTTACCTATTTCTCTTAAAAAGAAAAAGAGTTACTTTTGCTTAACAAAGAGAAAGTATGAAGTTTTCCCGGAACTGTTCGATAAACGAGCTGACAACAGTTTCTTGTAACAGGAAGTACGTAAAGACAATACCCACCATTTCTCTATATCTGTCTCTGCTTTACTGGTTTCATTGTCTCGGATAATCCTTTGTTGTATGCCCTGTCGACGGAGTTGTCGGTTTACCTGCTCCTGATTTTCGAAACCGCTACTAGGAGACGCTCTCAGGACTATAAATATTCTGCGATAATTTTTTATCACTCTCTTCTTAGCTTATCTGCTTATTCGTCAACATGTAAGTCTTTCGCGGAGAACGTGCTTTCCTCTGGGAAGCGCACAAATTAAACACACATACACACGTACGTACGCACATTCATCCACTTCACATACTTTATGCACAAAGGTTTTCACATTCATTTGTTACACACATTGTCTTTGTCAATTGTAACCCTTTATTATTAATATATTATCATTTGATATACTTATATATGGGTTCTTGTTGTTTGAATTCATTTATTTACGTGGACTCACATCCCAAGTCTGCCATGTTTGTTGTGTGCGTTTCAGGAGACTCACGAGTTTATCACTCAACGCATAGACTGGCCCGCAACAGGGTTTAGAAAATACTCGAAGAAAAGAAAGGTGGATGCTTGCACATCCAGGTGGGTATCGACCTGACGAATGTCTACCCTCTGATTAAAGTTTATAGCTGACATATGCCAGAGAAGACAAAAATCTCAATGAATTAATAAATAGGTTATGTTTACGTTACGTTAGATTCAAAAGTTAGACATAGGCCTAGTTTATGCGAAGTAGATACCCGCCTACTAGGGCGGCTAGCCAATCCCTATTGCAGACGCTTGCTCGTGCGCATTTGTATTTGTTCAACATATACCCCTGAGCAGCCCTTAGTTACAGTTTCTGGGAAAGAGCGTGTTATCTAGCATGATCAACAATTTGAACAAGGCCAACACGCTCAAATACTTGTAACTTCCTGCTATCAGTTCCGTCTACTCAATTTCACTCACAAGGCTTGGGTCAGTCCGTTTTCAGGTACCACACGCTGAGATTGACAGTCCGATAACATCAGGAAGTCTCCTGACTAATCGACACTGGTGTGATTCGAACCTGGGTCTGATGATCAGAATGCGAACGTTCTCTTGATCACGTGCCTTCTGATTAAAGTACAAAACGGATATATGCTTACGTCTTCGGTATCTCGTGTAAACTAGACATCTGTATGCATCTTGGCTCCAGTATAAACCGGATGTTTGGCTGACTTTTGAATAGTGCAAACTTTTACCATCATTTATGTTTATGGTTCGAGTATAAACTAAGTCTATGTCTAACTTTTGAATCTAGCGTAAACATTATATTTATCCATTTACTAATTCATTGAGATTTTTGTCCTTTAGGCCATATTCGACATTGAAAATGTTGATATGTCGTTACAACATTAATAATAAACCAACCAATAGCCTTTGTTGTGCAAGTCATCAATATTTCGTATTTTCATTCCATATCCAACATTTTTAATGTAGGACACATTCCATTGTGGTGGCTGTGGAGGTGGGGGACTCCTTGCGAAATGAAGTAAGGAAGCATTTGAAACAACTTTAAGAAAATTTTTTCAAAGTAGCCACGGATATCGTAAACCCAGACATTTGGAGTTCATCGTTTATTGGCTAAAGAATTTATAAGAAATATCTTTAGGAAATTAATTAAAATTCTTCGGCAGTCAACTATATTTTTTAATTTTTCGTATTTCAGTAAAATCAAATGAAATAATGAAGTCCTCTTTACTACAGCTTAAAAAAGGAGATTTTACAAGGATATATAAATATATACAAAAATAGAAAACAAAAGTGCAGAAGGACAGGGATAAAAAAAGAAAGAAAATACTCACAGTAAAAGTGGTGGATCGAAAAAATATAAGGAAATATAAGAAAAGGACTTACCGGTTATTGCTCCTCGCTCTTCAGAGCCAATCGAGGACAAAATATGTGCGCAACGACTAAAAAACGACGGTTAAAAATTACTATCAGGGAATCAGCTGTATAAATCACATTCTCCGTAGATTACTACATATTTCGTTCATGTTCCGAGTTTTATTATAAGCAGGATTATTGTAGCCAGAATAGCAAATGTCGCTTGTAGGAGAATAGAGGAAAAAACTGTTAATAATATTCTAAGTGAATGTATGAAACTGCTTTGGAAACAAATGTAAAATCAGGAATGATTGGATAGGAACGGCGAATAATAAGAACTGTGCAAATGATTTGGATATGACTATGCAGGCCAGTCCAGTGACTCTTAGAGAACAGAAGTAAAATTCTTTAGGACGTTGATTATAATATCCAAGGCGGATGAGTAGACCTCGTTGTTCCAGATAAATCTAAAAGTTCTGTCAGATAGTTTGACTTCTAGTTCCGGCCGATTTCAGAATGAAAGCAAAACACATTGAAAAGATGGAAAATAAGTGAATTTTGTTACAAATGTTGTAGAAAATAAAGTTAAAAATTGTATCCATAGTTATTGCAACATTCGGGAGGTTTGCGAGGACCTTAGGAAAAATATTGGAAGGATTCGAAAAAGGAATATTAAAGCGGTTCGAACGACAACAACATCAAAGTATGCAAAAATACTGAAGAGAGATTTGAGATACGAAGGAGATTTGTTATCAGTGGTCTGATGTGGAGGTACGGTGAAGCTTGGACTGAGGAATTGGAGAGCTGAGTTCAAATTCCACTCAAGTTCATTGCATTCACTTACATGCTAATACGCCTGGTAAAGGTATGAATAGATTACTTTACCTCGTCTATGAGTAAAATAGAAGGACAGACTGGGTTCTACAGCTTTGAGTGGCAAGCATTATAAGAGAAGGGAACTCACAAGAGAAGGGATCGCACTATCCTAAATGTGTGTATACATACCGCTTTTTGAATTAGTAAATTTATCATATCTATACTCTGTAGATTTGCATTGAGCACAGTTTTGTAACTAAAAATATTAATAAGAACACCGGATTATATATCTTACTGTTCTTTCCCTTTATTATAACATATACATATGTATGTGTGTGTGTGACAGAGATAGATAGATAGATAGATAGATAGATAGATAGATAGATAATAAAATGGCAGAACATTTGTGACTGGTCGGTCATAAAGCTGTACAGAGTTTACGAGTTATTGGACTTGTAGCGTGGCGATATGAAGAAATGTCCCCCGGGCTGTCTGTAACATGAGTTATGAACGTTCAATCTAGCTACAGGAAATTTAATGAGATTTGCAACAAGTACCATACATAATCAATAAAATTTAATTTGGCGAGTGTGTATATATGTGTGGCTGGGGACCTTTTGTGTATCCAAACTCACACTGAAACTACGACTATGGATTTGCATGTTCGAATAAATAGAACCTCTGCTACTCTTGGTCAGCTTTCGTTTGATGGTGCCGGCTGAGCCGACCGGATGAATCCCGCAATAAGCATTGATACAGGTTATTGTTCTGATGAACTTTCCTATATCGTACCTAGACTTTACGAATTTAATGGCATTAGATCACATTTGAAATGGCTAGATGTAATGTATGCTAACAGCTTCTTTTCTCGCACTACTCGCTCGTGGAATTATTTCCCAGTCAAGTCTGAACATTAAAAACTTAAATGCAATGCTAAACATTATCTTCTGTCTTCTTAGTTTCTGTTTTTTTTTTTTTTTTATTGTTCTCGCTTTTTAATAATGTTTCTCCTTTTCTTGTATTCTTTCACACTCAGTAGCCTTTTACGTCTTAATGGCATCATTGGCTTGCTTGGGGTGAAATGATTAAAAAAATCTCTGTAACAGACGCTACACCCGGTTTCGCCAGACTGCGCGTCTGATAAAACCGGGTGTAGAGTCTGTTACAGAGATTTCTTTTTACGTTGAAAGCCCTATTAGCAGCAATGACCCCTTTTCAGCTTTTGGGTGCGCGTTAAACAACTGGGCGCATGCGTTGTGCGAACCCCAAGAGGCTAGCTCTGTTTCATATTGTACTACAGATGAGTTAGCACATGAAACTGATCGCCCTAAGGAAACGTGCATGGCTTAGGCAATTCACTTCACTCAGTCTTTTTTTCACCAGTAGAGTAAATTCAACGACATCCATTTTTTCGCTTTTACAAGGATTATCACGAGAACATCTCTTAAATTTATACTCTCTTTCTGGAACTATCCTTTAACATTTTCCATGTTAAAAGTCCCCAAGGGAATAAAAACATATCATTTTATTCATTCTCTTGTTTCTCTCAACCGATTCAATATTTGTGTTCTTTGTTCATCAACACACAACTTCTCAACCTCAAATAACGACCCCAAAACATCTCCCAGAGCTACCAGTTTCTATGTTCGTGACTAAAGAAAAATAAATACAGACGTGAAAATTTCTCTTTGAATTTCTGAGATGAGGAGTTATCATTATTTAAATTAGTTACATATGGATTATTATCCTCATCTTTTTTTTTTTTTTGCTATTATTATCAAATCGTTTCGACCTAGGAATGTGTTTACTTGCTTCATGATACCATGTACAGAAAAAATCTGAAGCGCAAAGGCATTTCCCATTTTAAGATAAACCTGTTTGGATAAATATTTGAAATTAATTAGAAGTCAGTTTATTTAGCAATGAAAGGCTTTTCAAAGAGTATATATTTTAATATTTTAATATATTTTAATAAAAATACAACAAATGTAAGTCTGGTTGAATTAATTCGCCTTACAAATAGAGATTATGTAGACAAAAGACATGTAACGCATTTGCTCTTCTAAAATAAACCTACTTGGAAAAATATCTGAGATTAATGTGGAATAATTCTACTTAACACTTTCACTGCTACTCATTTGCCCAGTGCTGCCCCCATCCAGCCAGCCATTTTTAAAGAAATTGCCAAATTTCAACCTACATATTTTATTACACAGAAAACTGGCACCAGTGTGTTTTACAGGATTCCATTTTCATGGATATACCTGTGAATGACTTACCGGATAATTAATGGGTATATATATGATATCTTTTGAAGCATTGTCCTTTGTGATTTTACGATAGATGACGCAACGGGACACTCATACCAGCGGTATGCAAAAAGCGTAGGTTTCCGTACTTAGCCAGCTGGAGCAAGATAAGAAAAACGAAGATCTCCGTAGTTAGCAGCGGAAGTGTTAACAGCGAAAGTGTTTTTAAATATTTAAAAAAAAAATCTATAACCTGTATATATTTAAAAGCATGGATGATTGAATCAGATAAGTGCCAGCAATCTGCAAAACTTTATAATTTGAACTATCTAAAGGATTAGGTTTTAATTTTCCTGGAAATTGGTTTATTGCCAATACGCGAACAATAATAATAATAATAATAATAATAATAATAATAATAATAATAATAATAATAATAATAGTAATTATTATTATTATTGTAACAACAACAACAATAATAATACTTCTAGTTTAGGCAGAAGATTAGCTGTTGTAAAAACAGAAAATAAAGATTTTAGATAATAGTTGTTTCAGGACATAACAGGAATGCGAAAATATGGTAAAATTGCAATACTTTATTAAAAATGTTTCGGCCTTACTTCTTTAATTTGTAGGAATATTATCATTGTTATAAATAAATAAAACTAAAATATAAAATACTACTACTATTACTACAATTACTAATAATAATAATGAAAATTGTAAATAAAATAAATAAAACAATAACATAAAAACATATAAAAAAGATTAAATAAAAATTAAGAATAATAGAAATACTCCCACCATGCAACAAAAACTGTTCCTGCCGGAAATAAGAGCAGCCCGCCAAATGATGTTAAATTCTTCACCGCGGACCTTGGCACGGGCAACACGTGTCCAACTTCTTTCTGTGATGTGGCTTGGATTAACACGGAGTAATTTCTCCCTTTTTGTCACATGTACCATAAAACGATTGTAACCTAAAAATACACAAAAAATATAAATAAATTGTATGAAATTAACATACAATTTACCATTTTTTCCTATTATTTCTGCACGTTTTATTTTCTGGGAAATGTGCTTTTATCTCCGTGAACATGAGGCTAATTTCTGCTGCTATGATGTGAGTGAACTCCACAAATCATTGGAGCTTTTGAAACAGTTCCAACAATGACCGCAAGAAGATTAGAAAAACTGTAGAGAATTAAAATGATTTAAACAACGGTGTTTAAGTCGACGAAAGCCCTGAAGAATCGGTTAATGAGTTTGGGAGACTTATTCTGACACCTTTTTCAACAATGATAGCCGCAAAACTCTTGAATTTTAATGAACTGAACACTGTAAGCATAGAACTTATGGCTACATCTAGTTATTTCAACTGTAAAATGATAAGATCTTATCGCCAATCTAGTAATTCGCTTAAATTCCTAGAGTTTAGGAACCATAAAGGAGAGTTCATCTGAACAATTTCCATGAAAGTATTTATAGAAAAGGCATAGGGAAGCTACATTACGGCGACGGGAAAGTGACTGAAGCCGTGATGGTAGGCCAGGATCAATAACATTGCATTTTCTTCTTTGGATTTTATCAAGAATCTCTAAATATATAGCAAGGGCACCAGACCAGATGCGGCAGCAATATTCTTAGCATGGACGAATGACAGACATATAGATGTGTAAGATCAATTCTGGCGAGAAAAAACTGTCTAGCTCGACGCAGTGAACCAACTTTTCTGGCAGCAGACCTAGCAGTTGATTCAATATAATCTTTCCGCTTCATGTCAACGGAAAAAGTTAAGCCAAAAAGGCGCAACGTCTTAGTCTCATGGTTTCTAGCATCAGCCGTACTGGTGGAAAGCAGAAAGGATTATCGCAGATGATTAATAGAATACAGTTTCGTTTTGGAGACGTTAAAATTAACGAGCCATTTTTTACCACAGTATGTAGGCTACTTTTTAGATCAGCTGGCAATTTGACCTCCAACTGTCAAAACTTACTATATAGACAGGATAAATGTTTGTGTCACCAGCAGGGATAACGAGTTTAGGATTGATGTCATCAGGAAAGTTGTTGATGAAAATTAGAAACAACGTAATCCCAGAAAGAGCCTTAGGTGACGCCTGTATTAATGGAAAAAATCTAGAAGTGTGGCAGAACGAGCTAACTTTCATTTTTGCGATTCGATAAGAAAGACTGAATCAATTCAAAAAATCATTCAGAAATACTTTAACTTTTCAACTTGTGAAGAAAACTGGCCTTCTTTCAGCAATAATCATTAACACGTCAGCAGTTGACCTAGAGAAGCGAAAGCCATGTTACACCCTGCCAGGTGAGTTGCCTAACCAATTCAGAGTTGGTTAGAACCGCTAGTAATTTGATAAAAAGATAGAAGTCTGATAGGCCAATAAAAGGATCAGATCATTCGCCTGTGTTCTTAAAGACAGGTACTACAGAAGAGGATTTCTAACAAGAAGCAGCAAGGTACTTATTGTACAGTTTAGAGAACAGGGGCCAGTTCGGGGGCACATTTTTTAATTTCAAGTCAACATGTTTTGAAGGGATCTAGTTTAGAGATGATAGCAGAAACAATGGACGGAATTATATGAATATCATTCAATAGAGACTCATTTCTAGATGGAAAGTCAAACAAAAATACTCCAGATGAGTCAGGAGTAGAATTGGAAGAGAATTTACAAGCAAAACATTCCGCTTTATTAATAGAAGAATTTAACGCCTCAAATTTAGTGAAGAGGGAAGAGATAGAAGATTTACTCTTATGCAAGACACTATTAGAGTCGCGAGTAGCCATAAGAGCCAAACTTGTTAGAAGCTATATGATGTTTCATTCTATATGCAAACAAAAACTTAGCCTCTTTGAGGATACATTTACAACTATTACGAGCAGACACAAATAGGCTTCTGTTGCGATCGGGATTATCACGCTGGAACTCCCAGAAGAAGTGATTCCTGTGGGCTATAGAGGTCAGTGCGAACCTAGTGTCACTTGGTATTTTCGAGAAGGAACAAAAGCATCAATGTCGATTTTGACCGAAGGATATATCTCTGTGGCACAATTCTCAATAGAAAGGTGCATCTTGAAGAAAGTCACAAAATGAATCCCAATCGGTACACTTTGTAGCAGAAAGAAGTTTTGTGGATAGGAAATTCCTTTCTAATAGATGGCGCAAAAGAATTATCAACAGAAACTGCGTGAGTCGAATTGACAAGAGAACATAATTGTGATGGTCGACAAGAGCTCTGGGAGGAGTAAGGAACAAAGAATATTGATCAGATTTATTAGGAAAACAAGTAGGGAAATTCACTATTTGACTGAACAACGTAAAAATTGAAAGTCTGAATGCTTAAAGCACTTGACGTCATGATCATTAAAATTACCAAAGAAAAATATTGAGTGAGTGAGAGAGAGAGAGAGAGAGAAAGAGAGAGAGAGAGAGAGAGAGAGAGAGTTCTATATTGTCATAAATTTTGTCTAATATATTATAGTTCTGAGAAGAAGGAGCGATAAAGGAAAAAAAGATAGCTAACAGAGTGCAATAACGAAAGTTGAAAGCACATGAAAGAATCATCTGGGTACTTAAGTAGGGCCACTGCGTACTACCCTCGACCATAGGGATGTTGACTGGGGGCATCGGACAGTGCTCTGTGATCATTGCTATCTTATCAATCTTTGCTTTTTTTTTTCTACCTCCATTTATATACGTTACAAATCAAAACATTTTCGCGGATTTTGACGTCCTTCTCGGGTCTTTTTTGTCCTCCAAGTCCATGAATTTGTTTTTCTCATGCTAAGTCTCGAAAAAACACTTAATAAAATTCACTTTTTTTTTTTATCCATAATGCTGAATGTACTAAATTAATCAACTTTGTAACAAAAAAAATTGTTAAAAATTGCCACAAAACATTGTTGATTTATTTAAAGTGGAATGATCTATTATGACATGTCTTTAATTATTTAAGATGGAATGATCTATTATGACATGTCTCTAATTTGTATATTGATACATTGTATTTATTTTCAATTTTTCTAGTTGAATTGTTCACCTACATTGCATATGATCCATTATTGTACATAATTAGGTTAGGATAAAATTTGTATTTTATATGAATACTACCATATGAAAAGAGGCACGGTGGAGTAATGGATAGCGGCTCGGATTGAGGAATCGGGGAGCCGAGTTCGAATTACTTACGTGCTAATACCCTTGGGAAAGGTATGAATCTTCTTCTTCCAGCTATAGGCTAAATATATAGCCTTGGACGGCAACTGGTCTACCGCAGAAAGAAATGGTAGCCTACTTCGGGAAAAAAAAACTGCCTCGTCAGTCATATATTTAAAGATAATTGATCGCCTAAGCGTGTATTACGTACGGCACATAACTGACTTACCATATGAAAATTGAGATGTAGTAGAGCGCGGGACGATGTAACTTAGATTTTCCGGGAGGCACAATTCCCCTGCCATTGGAATGTTTTTCCAGATGTAAGCACCAAGGCTATGCATATGTCTCCTAGAATCTTTTCGACAAAGATAGCCTGGAACAGAGAATTCATTGATAACGATAGTAGAAATTAAATTAGTTTCGAAAAGTACGAAGACATTTGGAGGACGTTTCAAGAGAAAAGATACTACACCACAGGAATTGGAACGAATTCCACGAATATTGAAGAAATTGAGGAGGATAGGTGATTTTTTTGTTTACTGGTTTACTCATATTTCTTTTCAATATATCTGTCATTAGAAGAATTTTTTTTTAAGAAAAAAAAAAGCCAAAATAATTATCACTCTCATCAATGGTATTAGGTTGGTGCAAAAATAATGTCGTTTTCTCACATAGTAATATATGTGAGAAAACGACATTATTTTTGCACCAACCTAATAATACGAACTGGCCAGAAAAGAATAAAGTGTGTCCCTGAATGTAGGAAATATATGCAGGGATACCTTCCTATGCGTGAAAAGAAAATCAGTATTCCATCAAGAAAAACTAATTTAAAAGTTGTCTCAGTATTCAAATCAATTTGTCCCCTGCTTCACTGTTCACCGTGTAAATTTTAGACAATGCCAAGCGTTGTGCTAGATTTCCCAAGAAGCTGTCTTAGAATGATAGGTTTATCTTTAAAAATAAATTAAAACACACCACAAGTAAGATTTGAGTCAGAAAATATTTAATGTTTGGCTCATTATTTTAACTAAGTAATAACGGATTATTTTCAAGAGTGGGTTACTCAAATTTTGCAAGTGGTTGAAAAATGAATGTCATTTCGGAACTCTGTTTCAAGAAGAGGTACATCCATTAATAGTTATATTCGATCACACAGAAGTAATTGTTGCGTGATATCTGATATAGATTGTGTTAGTTAAGGAATTCAGATCACTTGAAGTTAAATATATTGCACGAACCGGAAAAACGGAACCAATCAGTCACTGTCAGTTTCTTGTGACTCAAAATGGATGCTGAACCTAATAGGAGATTCTCAGGAATAATTTACCACTTCTTATGTACCTTTAAGGAACACGCTTTCTATTTTTGTTTGGAAAAGACTTTTCTATGTCGTCACGAGTCTCTGTAGGTTATTTAAATATCATGTTCGTTCAGGAGATACGCGATCATGGCTCTCCACAAATTCTTTTTCTTTATTGTAACATGACTTCTTGGGAAAGGTAGTGTAGTTGTTTCCTTTTCGCTTCTCCACAGTTTTGAGTTTAGAGTAGCCCTTCTCCTAGACTGGCTACCACCCAAGGCCCAGTCTACCTTATTTAATCCATAGCTTGAAGGAGAAAATATGTATTCATGTCTTTACCGAGGTAGAAATGTGAACGCAATATATTCGTTCGAAACTTGAGCCTGACTCGTCGATTCTATTTTCTGGGGTGTACTCACGTAAAGTGACACTTGGAATTCCCGTTAAAATATGTACATTTAGAACTAACCAACTCTTCTGAAATCAAGTTTTAATTGTAAACTAGGAGATTTGATTTTAGTCTATAGTTTATGATAACGCTTGCACTCACAGAAGACAAATACTTTAATGAGTGCTATGCTTGCCTGTGTATGTTATTTGAAGTTTATATGGACAGTTATGTAAGGCAAGCAAAGAAACATATTTTTGCGATCTAAGTGAAGTGAGAGTGTGTAAATGTCAGTGAGAGTTTTTCAAGTTTAGTGGCTTTGAACTTTCTGTTCTAAAAAATCTAACCACTTTAGATAGGTACCTCCACGAAATCGCTAAAAAAACAAAATAGCTTGATGAAAAAAACGCCAACCTTACCGAAAACAAAATTTTATCGTCCAAATGCTTATGTTATTATTAAGAGGAAAGATCAAAGTATTTGGGGGGTATTTTTTTTAATTAAGTGTTTTTTTAATTATTTTTAAAAATCTTTTCTTTTTAGAACATTCTAAATTTTGATTAAAAAAAACTTGTTTCTCTTTGTATCACCGCAACTAGTAAAATAACAGAATTTTTAGCACGTTTTTTTTAGTATGACACACATTAATTTGGAAAATCTTGCAAAAATAAAAATAATTGTCGGATGTTAATGAAACTTTCAGCAACTATTTACAGGTAATCGAAATTATTATAAATATGTTGTTTTTTTATTAAAGTCATGGCAGAAATATTTTTTTATATTTATTACCCACCACCACCATAACTAATTTTATGAAAACGCTAGAAATTCGATCGCATTGGGTTTAGTGATTGCAATAGTTAAAAGCACAAGGCTTTGAGGAATGCAAATCATGTTTTTTTTTGTTTTTAATTGGACCCCCTCTACCTGAAAATCGTCTCTGAATTGTAACATACAAAACTCAATAAAACAAAGATATTTAATTTCAAATGCTTTTATTTGCTTTTAGTTGTTTTTATGAATATGGAAAATATTTTTTGAAAGCAAAAAATTTTTTCGATGAAAAATCAATTTTTAATACAATTATTTGTTATTTCTTAATTATAATACATTTTTACATTTAAATTGTTAAAATATTATAAAATTAGTTAAAAGCCACATCGGGTTTCCTAAGTGTCCTTATGAGATAGATCTTTTTTTTAGCGCGTTGTAAATTGTATCCTTTTGACTAATCAGAAGATCCACAGTAATTAAGAAATGTAATTTTGTGTTTATAATCGGGCTGTAATTATAAAGTACGGAAGACCAACCAGAATACAATTAAGTTGCGTTATTTGAGTTAAGCATTGTTCTCCGCTGTTAAGGCCTTTACTTTTGCGAAACACGTGTGGAGAAGTTAATTTGATTTTTCAATTTCAACTGAGAAGGGTACCTACAAGTATCAGTATCTTCTTATGAAATTTATATGATCTTATTTTTATATTAGTCTCAGTTATAACATTTTTCCATAAATGAAATATCAAAATTAATAATAAAATGAACGGAAATACAAATAACACAGTAAAATGTAATAAATGTACATAAAATTATAGTATTTTATGTACACTTCTGATGAAATTTCATAAGAAAGGTACCTTATAATTAATTAGATACCTTTCTTATGAAATATGAAATTTAATCATACTCTTAACAGTCTTACTTTAATTTCTTTATAATATATTTTCCATAAATCATCGTAAACGTAAAGGTGAAAGCTAAGTACAAACAAAAAAAAAGAAAAAAGATTAGAACACTGAAAGTTTTCCTTAAAAATAACGAGGTAAATAATTTGTTCACTTAAATGTAAATTATTTCACTTTTCTCCTTCTGTAGAACAAATTATCCTCATGGAATCCGTGAATATGTCATTCATCACCTGTCAAGTGATGCGAAAGTTTATGGCCTGCTTTGTTTTATTTTCAAATTACATCTTTTCAGCGCAGAAGCTAAGTTATCCTTGGTTCAAAATATTTTAAATAAACATTATAATTTCTGATTTTCTTAAAATAAGTTTTGAAAAAATGATAATTGGTATGTAAAAGAATTTCAAAGTGAGATTTTCAGTTTTTTTATAAAATGGAAAAAAATGGTCAATTTTGCTCACTCAAGAAAAAACAAGATTTTTAACGAAAATTTCGGACGTGCTAGGAACGATTAAAAATGTAAAAAAATACCCAAAATATTTTGATCTTTCCTCTTAATAATAACAAACATTTAGACGATAAAATTTTGTTTTCGTCAAGTATGCTCTTTTTTAGCGATCTCGTGGAGGTACCTAACTTTAGATAATGATCTTCGAAAGGATCTTCGGAAGCAGAATCTCATTAAACTATAAATTTAATTAAAAACCCCTAATGCTTCCGTTTCTAGTTTGGTTTATTTTGTTTTACAGCATATCAATCTCAACGGGTTATTTAATGTCGATAGAATTTTTAGGATAGGCTCATATGAACAGAACATTTATTCTTTGTAAGAAATCAGTTTGTAGATCAGATTTCATTGATGTATTTTTGGTTTGGTTTATTTTCTTCTACGGCATATCAATCCCAATGAGTTATTAAATGCCGACAAAAGTTTTAGGATAGGTTCGTATGAATAGAATATGTATTTTTTGTAAGAAATCAAATTGTAGATTAGGTTTCATTAAAGTATTTTTGTAAAGTGAATTTTTGTCCAAAGTCAAATGTATTTATGGCAACATATTTTTATACTTTCATAGTGTTTTGACCCCAGTTTTTTTTTTTTTTTTTTTTTTTTTTTTTTTGCGGGGTGGTTCACTATTTGTCCATAGCTGAGACCGTAAAAGGTGCTACCACCCAGGGATAGGGTGAACCTGGGAACAACAGCAATTAAGTGGTGGTCCCACACCCACCAAAACTTTCCGAACAGAGACCTTGCAGCCGGGTGTAGTTTATCGTTAGACCCAGGACGTTCTGTTTCTGGAGAGAATGATGCAGGAAACCCCTCACCCCAAAGACCACAGCACTTCTATCTCTATAGATAGTGAACCTGTCGTTTCGCAGACGATGTTAACCTAATGGCTTAATATTGAGTAGCAAAGCCTGGCCAACAAACTTGTTGAAAGAGACGGTGTATGTGGATTGGGACTCAACACAGAGAAACTCAAAGTAATTGTGAATAGCACAAGCAACACTATTGCTAGCATTACCGTGGACGGCAAACCACTGGAGGAAGTGTCTATCTTCAAATACTTGGGTGCTAACCTGTCAAAAGATGGTACCTGCAACGTAGAAATATGCACACTGCAGACAGGAAAGGACGTGGAAAAGCAACATCAGCTTCCAGATCTAGTTCAAGCTGTTAAAATCGCTAGTCATATCAATCCTCGTCTACGGGTGAGAGTTGGACTGGTTGAGACAGGAAAAGCGATCTAGGCGTTCGAAAACAAATTCTTGAGAAAGCTCCGCTGCATCTCTTACTGGGAACAGAAAATCAATCATTATGTACTGAGCATTGTTAAAGGTCACGTGGGCCGACAGGAATTTCTCATCTTAAGCGCCCGAATATGGCATGATTTGACCACGTCACACGGCATAACAGCCTCTGTAAGACCATCATGCAAGGCACTGTTGAAAGTAGACGCAAGCAGTGACAGCAACGCAAGAGCTGGTCAGACAACATGAAAGAGTGGATGGACATGACACCAGATCATCCTGGAGGAGGAGGATGCCTGTGTCTTCTACACTTTGATTCCCTCGATGAGGTACTGCTGATGATGAATGCGACTTGTTTAACGTTACTCAAAAATCATAAGCAGATTGGATAGAAATCAAAAGAGGAAATTTAGCTTCTCCATGAGCTCTCACCAGAGAGCGCAATTTTCAAAACTCTGGAAATATCTTTAAATAAGTCAAAGCCTTCCTTAGCACAACAAACACAGAATTAAATATTTATCAATTTCGATTTTCGTTTCTCCAACATTTTTCCTTTAATGAACATTCGGACATGAGGGAAACGTAAATCTAAGTGCTACATTAAATCCTTTTCATTAAAATGTGCTACATTAAATCCTTTTCATTAAAATATGTTGAATTTTATTGGCGAGGAAGGGGAAATTTGACTCTAAGTTACTGTATTGATGGCGGATTTGATTGAATAATAAAAATGAATTAATTATATTTCTATCCGTTTTTATCTCTGACAATTGCGATATTACTTTTTAAACATCATAATGGTTGAAACAGACGAGAGAATCATAAAAATAATTTACTAGGAGGGAATCGCAAAATAGGAGAGAGATTAAGCCTGCTTCTTATTCGAATAATAAGATTGGTTTATTTAGTGAAAAGTCATATTGTTAAATAATACAATAATTACCCGAAAAATCCGAAATATCTCAATAATTAGGTTGGTTCAAAAATAATGACGTAATAATGTCGTTTTTTGACGTTAAAATTACGTCAAAAAACGATATTATTACGTCATTATTTTTGCACCAACCTAATAGTTGTGTGAATGTCAAAGTAAAATAAAGATTTGTCAAAATGTACTCAAAATATTTTGCAATACAATCAAAGGATGCTACAGTAAAATCAAAATATGTCAAAATACAATAAAGATATGTCACGATACAATCAAAAGATGTGAGAATACAACCAACAGATGTTGGAATAAAATCAAAAGATATCACAATAAAATCAAAATATATCAGAATGAAATAAATATTTGAGAATATCATCTACAGATGTTGTAATACAATCAAAAGATGTAAGGAATACAATAAAGGTATGTCAAAATACAGGGTGGGGCAGAGCAACTTATTTAAATCTGGCGCCCTAAAGCGATGGTTGCTCCAAGGATGGTAGGGATGGACTTATTTGAGAGGGTGGGGCTTAAAGTTTGGTTCTTAACGTGCGTTATTTATTTTTTGTTTATTTTTCAGGAACCCCAGTGAGCATCATGGAGTGGACGAAGTCGGAACGCGCTTTCGCTGTTGAGACATTTTTTTTCAAGCGGTCGCTCAATCGTCGCAACGCAACGTGCATTCCGTAGACATTTCAATATTGCACCCCCCCCCCCCGTGGTCGTGTTCCTGGCCGGCAGTCGATTGTTTCATAGGTAAACAACTTCAGGGAAACGGGTGATGTAAAGAAAAAGAAACCTGGCCTCCCACGAACAGCAAGGTCACCCCAAAACATTGACTCAGTGTATAGAGAAGAATGGACGCCATCTTACTGATATCATCTTTAAAACTGGTAAAAAATAAAATTTAAATGTTGAACTAGTTTCAGTTCAAAGAATTACATGTATACCTGCATTACTTGTGTTTTAATTGATATTTCAAATAAGCAAGTTGCTCTGCCCCACCCTCAAAGATGTTATAATACAATAAAGATATGCCCCAAAACAATTAAAATAGGTCGAAACAGACTCAAATGATGTGAGAATAAAATCAAAAGATGCTGAAATACAACCAAAATTAATTTGTCAAAATACAATAAAGATATGTTACAATAAAACAAAAGATGTGAGAATACAATCAAAAGACGTGTCAATAACATCATTATATATCAGAATACAGTAAAGATTTAAGAATTCAATCAAAAGATGTTACAATAAATAAAAACATGTCAAAATGCCATGACGATATATTACAATACAATCAGATGTACAAATTCAATCAATAGAGGTCAAAATGCAATGACAATATGTCATAATACAAACAAAATATGTGAGAATGCGATCAAAAGTCGACGCAATAAAATCAAAATATATCAGAATTCAATAAAGATTTGAGAATACAATCAACAGATGTTGCAATACAATCAAAAGATGTCACAATAAAATCAACATATGTCAAAATGCAAGCAAATGATGTGACATATAATCAAAATATGTCACAATACATTCAAAACACATGAGAATACAACCAAAATATGTTGCAATATAGTTAAAAGATGTCAATAAAGTAAAAACGGGAAAATACAATAACGATATATCAAAACAATCAAAAAGATGTGAGAATCTGTCTATATTTCTGAGATGAGGTATAATGTACCCTATTGACATTGTTCGGACTATCATACTCATCTTTGTTCCCATATTTATCACAACGTTTCGGCCGTTGTACGCTCCGGCTTTCTTCAGGTGGTTGGAATATCGAACTGAACCCTTTATTTCGCTCGCTGGGGTAGATTGTTCGTGGAATGTCTAATGGATCTATCAGTTATCTACTCCGCCTTAACCAGATATTGAACTCTTTGGGTCCTGTCACTGGATCTAACTAATGCCTGTGCCATGTGTCCTTGAGGACATCTATGTATGAATTTCTGGGTGTTATAAACATAATGTCTTCAGTAAACTTTTTTGCCATTGCTCATATTGCAATTTTTGCTGTTATCATTGCATGTTTTTTTACCAGAACTCATATTGCAATTTTCGGTGCTTTCCTCTGGTATTCCTTATTACTGGTTCCCGTATCGTATTTATTTCTATGCTTGGTCGTTTCAGGAGATTTTTGTGGCCTAGCATATGGGCTGATTCCTTAAGTTTACGAATTTTCCAATGATGTTCTATGTCTATGATTTCAACCTGATCCCATAGAGGGTGGTGATCTCCCTTTTCTCTTCATATGTGGTCAGCCACGTCTGATTTTTTCCCTTCAACTCATGTTGCAGACCTTAGAAATATATAGGGGAGACAGACCGCCCCCTTAAGATGAAAAGATATACCAATAAAATCAAAAGAAGTCACAAATCAATCGAAAGATATCAGAATGCAATCAAAAGATGCCACAATAAAACTAAATTTGTTAAAATACAATAAATATATCTCACAATACAATAAAAATATGAGCATGCAATCAAAAGATGTTGCAATACAATGAAGTGATGTCAAAACAAAATCAAAACATGTTAAAATAGAATTACGATATATCAATACATTTAATAGAGGTGAGAATACAATTAAAAGATGTTGAGATACTATCAAAATACTTCACAATAAAATTAAAATATGTCAAAATACAATATAGATATGTAACAGTACAATCGAATGATATGAGAATACAATCAAAGTATGTCACAATACCATCAAAAGATGTTACAGTAAAATTAAATATATCAAAATACAATAAAGGTATATCATGTGAGAATATAATCAAATTATGTCACAATAAAATCAAAAATATGTCAAAATAGAATAACGATATGAAAATACAATCAAATCATGTGAAAATACAATCAAGAGATGTTGCAATAAAATCAAATGATGTTACAACAAAATCAAAATATGTCAAAATACAATTTCGGCTGTTATAAGCGTCGGTTGGATACAATAACTTGACCTAAGAGGTGTGAGTTTAATACCTGGCTACTGCAGTGATGAACAAAAACTAGGAGAATAGAATTAAAAGATTACTGAGACATCCGGAGGAGGCATGACACATAGAACTAGAACACTCTACATCGGTGGACGAAATAAATGGTCCAGTTCGAAATTCCAATCTTCCGAAGAAGGAAGGAGCGGACAACGGCCGAAACGTCGTGAATATGGCAATAAAGATGAGTACAACAGCCCGAACAATGTAAATAATGTAAATCGTTATTGCAATTTGATATATTTTAATTTTGGTGTGACATCTTTTGATTGTATTCTCACATCTTTTGATTGTATGGTGACATCTTTTGATTGCATTAAGATATCGTTGTTGTATTTTTACATGTTCTGATTTTGTGGCGTCTTTTGATTGCATTGCAAAATTTTCTGATTGTATTCTAACATCATTTGATTGTATTGACATATCGTTATTGTATTTTGAAATGTTTTCATTTTACTGTGACATCTTTTGATAGTATTGCAACGTCTTTGATTTGTATTCGCACATCTCATGATTATATCGTGACATATCTTTATTTATTTTGAGATATTTGGATTTTATTGTGACATCTTTTGATTTTATTGTGACTTTTTATTTCATTGTAACATTTTTTGCTTGCATTCTCATATCTTTTGATTGTATTGTGATATATTGATGTTGTATTCTGAGATATTTTGATTTTATTGTGACATTATTTGATTATGTAGCAACATCTTTTGATTGTATTCTCACATCTCAAATTGTATTGTGACATATCTTTATTGTGTTTTGAGATATTTTGATTTTATTCTGACATGTTTATATTGACATATCGTAATTGTATTTTGATACATTTTGATTATATTGTGACATCTTCTGATTGTATTGGAACATCTTTTAATTGAATTTTCATATCTTTCGATTGTATTGTGATATATGTATGTTGTATTTTATTATATTTCGATTTCATTGTGATATCTTTTCCTATCCAAATAAAGAGAAAGAACAGACAGATTAAGAATCCACAGTTCTTAGCATTTACTTTTTTTTTTAAGTGCTCATTACAACATAGAGCAAAATATTATTATAATATTTTTATTATAATATTTTACATCACTACACAAACCCTTTCATGTTTCGGAACTATAATGTTCCTTCATCGGGAGATGATAGACAACTTATGATGAAAATGATTTATTTGGGAAACTAAAAAACAAATCATTACCTCATTTAGAAATTAAAAAGGAGGGTTAGGGGGAACCCTAATTTCTAAATTAAGAAACATATTTGTGGGCATGTCTGGATTAACCAATTAAAAGACAGATCTAAGCTAAAATAGAAAAATGAAAAAGAAACCTTTTCATAGCAACATCTTTTGATTGTATTCTCACATCTTTGTCGTTATTGTATTTTGACATATTCCCTTTTATTGCAACATCTTTGATCGCATTTCAGTATGTTTTGATTGTATTCTCATATTTTGATTGTATGGGGACATATCTTTTTTTGTATGTTTAGATTTATTTCTTTTGACATCATTTGATTGTATTCACACATCATTTCACAATACAATCAAAAAAGCAAGAAAATATAAAATGTTATAATACTTATTGAAATATGTCACAATACAGTCAAATGATGTAGCAAGACAATCAAAAGATGCTATAATACAATCAAATATGCTCTATTACAATAAAAAATCCATAATACAACAACAAATGTCATAATAAATCAAAGGATATCAAGATACAATGAATATTGTTGTTTAGTCTGGTTTGATGCTTCTGCTATGTATCTATAGACGCTTGAGAAAATCCTAAAAAGAATCTGCAATGTTTTCGGTCTTGACCTGGCATTTCGGCTTCAGGCTATTTCCAACAGCCGTCACGTAGCTTCCCTGTGCCTTTTCTCTAAATATTTTAATATCAATTGCTCTGGTGAGCTATTTTCTTTGGTACCTCGACCTCATGAATTTAAGCGTCATACCAGATTACTAACTAGGTAGTAATATTTTACTGTTGAGATTACTAGATTTAACCGTATAAAAAGTCAATTTCTATTTTAATAATATCTTCATTTGCCCGTGTCACCTATGGATCCCTATTCCGGTTTCTTGCTTTCCTGTCAACTGTAATCTTTAGAAATTTAAATGCAATCTAAATCGCCATATTTTGCGTCTTTGAATCCTGTTCTTTTATTATCCTCTCTTCTGAATAAAGTTTTCTTAGTTTCCTTATTTCTCGGTTAAGCCATTGCGTTTTTAGTGGCTTTGTCGCCTTGCTTGGTATGAAATGTTTAAAAACAAAAGCTTCAAGTACCATCTGTGCCAAGTGTATAAGATGGATTTTAACCACGACGTGTCCGCTTTTAGCGAAGTGGATTTGTCAAGAGATTCTTTTGCTAGTAGACTTTTACATATTGTAATGTTCCTTCTACACAGAAAAAAAATAGGCTTGTGAAAACTATTAGTTTTATCATTTTTTCATTACAGTTGTGCAAATCTGGGAATTAGCCATGATAAATTGTAAAGAAGTAGACAATTTTGTGTGCATACATTTGCATCCGTGGAGGCACGTGTGTTTATATCATTATGTTGGTGCTTCTCTCTCCGTTTGTTGTGGTTTGTTTGCAAAAATAATAAAAAAAAATCCAATATTAAACAATATTAAATTAATCACTGCGTCTCTGCAATTTAGGAATACGACATAAAGTAATTAACATATTTTAATAATGCATGAATCAAAAATATTTTTTCTTTTATATGGTATGTTCTTTCAGAATGTCGACCAACATGGCTCCCCATAACAATATTATTTAGCCTAACATATAGTTTTAATATAGGAGATGAGAAAATTGTGTGGTCAGCATTAGGGATAGTTTTGTCCAACACAGCAAGATGCTACAATAAGAACCTAATAGCTCAAGTCATGTTCTTAAATCAGTCAACCATTTATATGTCATGTGTGATACACGCTTAGGTGATCATGTATCTTTCGATACATGACTGACGAGGCAGATTTTTCTTGCAATAGGTTGCCATTTTTTCTGCGGTAGACCAGTTGCCATCCAAGGCTATAGAACCCGGTCTGTACTGCTATTTACCCATAGCTGGAGGGAGAAGAAGAGGATTCATACTTTTCGCAAGAGTTTTAGCACGTAAGTGAATCTAATGGGTTCGTCTGGAATTCGAACACGGCTCGTCAAATCTAGAATCACGATTGAATGCCATGCATATCGTCCAACTCATTCAGAAAGGAAAATGCTTATTTTACCAATCTCAGTAAAATACTCCCCACCAGGCTATTTTAACGGTAAATATTTATATTATTATAAAGAGATTTAACATCAATTTAAAATCATTTATGCATTATCAATTATTGAAAGAAATATAGAAGTCAATGAATATTTTAAACATAAGCTTCTCTGCAAATCCCAAAGGTTCCCTTGGGTATAGTTCTCTTGCTAATACACTTCAGATATACCCACCAAATACAACTGCCACAGTCCACAGATTCAAGTCCTGCCTACACAGCCTACATAATCACTGCACTGACGATCGCAAATATAATATACTAGCAGTAGAGCCAGGCGTTGCCCGGGGATGTAACAGTAAGAGAGGGATCAAGTATCGACCACCATAAAGACTGAAAAATAAAATTGACAAAGATTATTGTTTAAGGTTGACGGACACGCATGTCTTAATTATTATTTTTTTTTTACGAATTGGTCAAACTCAAACTCATACAAATACATTGTTTTCAATCGTTATGAGTCTACCGATTGAATAGAATTTTATTATAAACAATTTTCTTGTAAATGGAATTTTTAAAGCATTCTGAATGTAAAAATAAAGAAGAAAGTGTGCAAGACAATAAGAAACACTACCTGCCAAAAAAAGTGAAGTTTTGTTGAAATCGGTTGAAAAATGTAGGAAATCCGATCCTATATATAAACGAACACACACACACACCACCTGGGTTTTATAATAAGTATAACTCGATATGAGTTGTCCCCCTTTCATTATGGCGACAGTGATGCCTCTTAATCGTGTTTTCAAATTGATTTCGTGCAAAAACAATTGTGTTTTTCCTATTTTTGGCGCTGTCAGAACCACCGCAAAGTAATTTAACGTAGTCCTGTGAAGTTTTGGTGAAATCGGTTGAAAAATGTAGGAAATCCGATCCAATATATAAACGAACAGATACACACACACAACCTGGGTTTTATAATAAGTATGATTCTTAGTTCTAAAGCACTATTTATATTTACCGGCAAAATAGCCTTGGTGTCTATTTTACCGAGACCGGCTAAATAGCCTATTCGGTTCAGAAATGTGTAAACATGTGTAAATGTTTTCCCAGATCAATGATTAAAAAAGTTTTCAAACGAATGAATCCCCTGTGTCTTAAAGAAGGCAACATTTTATCAGATCTTATAGATTGGCGCTACAGGATCACAAACAAAGAATTGTACCAAATAACAGAAACCACATCATTTCCCAGTGCAGCAACACCAAAAATGGGTAGATCATGTAACCAGAAGAGAAAATAATGATGTAAGTGAAGATGTTGAACTTCCACACTACTCGAAAGAAAAGGTTAGGAAGAAAACTCCTTTTAATTCTAAAACGATTGATAATATTTACTGGACTTAAGAAGCCTATTTTCCTGAAAAACTGCGTTAAGAGAAAGATTTTATAAGCTTCAATGTTCGGTCAATGCTTCCTAATGTTTCCTGTATGTAAATGGTTAATCTCACCAGTACCATTAATTTTACTATCATCATTTCTATTTTAGCGTTCCCATTAATCTCGTCATTACCAGTACCCTTCATTTAAGAAGTTATATACACTGTAAAAAGAAAAAGTAAAAAAAAGAAAAAATCAGTGTTCTAAAAACAAAGAAAAGAGACTACAGTTGTTATGTAATCTCAATCCTCCTATATGAATGCAGTGAATGCTGAACAATTTCCTCCCAGATGAAGAACAGACTTGAAGCAATAAAGGTATAGTTCTACAGAAGGATGCTGAGAATAACATGGATGGGGCATGTGAGCAATGAGGATATTTTAAAGAAAATGGGAATAAAAAGGAAATTTATATTCTTTTCGACACTTTCTCAAACAGAAAATTTCCCTTTCTTTTTTAATTCTTTAGTTCAAGGCGGCCGAAAAAAAATCAGTGTAAAGGTGTGTATGGTTAAATACTGGCATTGAAGATCTTACTGCAAACTTGTCATATGTACACATTCGTTTTGACATTATTTTCTGGCCCTTAAGAAAGACAAGGATGCGACTACACATTTATTTAAAAGCGAACTGATCTTAAGAGAACTAGAAGTCCTACCAGGATTTATTATTGGTAAGTACAATCTTAACATGAGATACGCAGATGAAGTCGTGTTGATGTCAGACAAAGAAAAAAAAAGACGCCAGGAATGCCTTGTACAGTTAGTAAAGGAAAGCTGGAGGAAATGACTAACCATCAATTTTAAGGAGGAATGTATCTTCATTAGCAAGAGAGACGATCCAAGTTTTAGAATCAAGCAATCACATAAATTTAACTACACGTGGTATAACAGACGACGAAAGATAAAACACCAAATGCACGTTGTAATAGTGATTATCGAAAAGCTAAATAAAATATTAAGAAAAAATAAAATATCGTTTAAAAAAAAAAAAAGGGCTCACTTGCTATGCAATATCAGTCCTCTTATACGGTAGTGAATATTGAACAATTTCCTCCAAAATGAAGAGAAGTCTTGTGACAACGGAGGTGTGGTTCTACATAAGAATTTTGAAAATACCTTGGATGGGGCATGTGAGAAACGGGGAAGGAAATGGAAACTAAAAGGGAGCTTGTATTTAGAACCAGCCCCTCCCCCCCAAACCCCCCCAAAAAAACAAAAAACAAAAAAAAAAAAAATCAATGAAATTTCTGGGGCTCATAATAAGGAAAGACGGCTTGGAGAATTTGACAATCACAAGACATATTGAAAGCAACTTATCTTACTAACTTGTACAAATTGATGGCAGAATAGGGAGTGAAAGAGAATGTAAGCGGACAGACATTGCTTAAAATTACAAAAGACAGCAAGTTGTGGAGAGCCATGATCGCCCACGTCCTGAAGAGACAGTACATAAAAGAAGATAGAGAAAAAGAAATGTTTGTAGAAACACGTAAATGAAAACCTATTTAAAAAAATTTAAGCGTGAATTCCACAAATAATCGTTGAAACTTGATTCGACCCTGCGAACTTTTTGTGTACTTCACGAATGAAATTAGTCTGACTTTAATTATTCAACAGGGGGAAAAAACAGGAAAAATATTTCTGACTTCGTAGCGGTCAGAAGCTGAATCGGAAGACTCTTTAAAAATATTTTTTATGAAGATGTTCTTCCTGTACAAGGCCCAAGAGCCACTCGAAGTAGACAGTGACAAAATAACAGACATCACTGCAAAGAAGGTGATAATACCGCCAAGGCGCAAGTGAGTGAAAGAGAGTTCAAAAAAACATTCGAAGGTACAAGAAACCTAGTTCTAAATAGGAAACAAGGGATAAACCTCTACTCCTGCTCAAAACACCATGGAGGAGTGTGAACCGGACGATAATCGAACCTATCTACTCTTATTCATGAAAGAAAAGTAACTAAATAGTAACTAAAAGTTATGAGTTTTAGGTGGAGACATTAGAAGGTGTAGAATTGAAGAAGACTTTATAAAGAACCATAAAGTTAACCCAAAACAAGAAATGAGGGATAAACCTCTACTCCTGTTCAAAAGACCGGGTACTTCTTCACAAACAAAAAATACCTCGCTGTTTCCTTAACTTATATTGCATATATTTTTGGAAACTGACTTTAAAAAATACTAATTTTCTTGATATATTTTAAAATTTTGTTTCGTACGATGAAGCAAGTACAGGTGACAGAACTTGTTGAACTGTTAGCTTCTTAATCTGATTCATTCGACAGAGAAAATCATCTCCGTTCACTTTCTTATTTGTTATTTATTATCACTAATAGTTTTCAAACATGTTTTAACATGTTTGAACTCGTTAGACGTAAAGCTTATAGACACAAGGACCTGCGTAATCGCATATATATAGCAGTGAAAGAGGGGAGAAAGAGAGGTTAAGAGAGAGTGGGGTTGGTGATGATCATTTTCCCATTAAGTTAATCAGCGTAGTTTAGGTGTTGGTGAGTGTTTCTAACAAAATATTATCTCTTAAAAATTTCATTTGATGAAAATGATGTAAATGATCGTCAAAGTGGACCTAAGTATCAGTTTATCTTTGTATATTAATGTGTTTTAATTATGTGATAATAAAAATTGTTTTTAGGGTAGGCATAACCGGTTCAGTAGAATAATAATAATAATAATAATAATAATAATAATAATAATAATAACAAATGATCATACAAGAAGTGAGCTGAAAAACAAACTCTTATTTTAAAATTTTGATCGGTGTAAAAGTGTTAGGCAGGTCTGTTGTTACTATAGTGTGTCGTGGGTAGGGGAGTGAAATTGTAAACATTGATGAAGAGATTTATAAGTTACGGAGGTGGAATGACGTCTCGTGTGCAGCAAGTTGTAACAAAAATTGGCAGATCACGTGACCATGTGTTGAGAAGACGATGCTATGGTGAGAATATGGTGTGATGAAAAGGAAGAAGAGAAGAGGAAAGAAAGAAAAAGAGGGGAAACAGAGAATATATAATAATAAAATAAAAAATTAAAATGAAAAGAAAAAGTGAAGAAAAAATATACATAAAAATCTGGAAATGTTTATTAAAATAAAGGAAAAATTGAGTGTGTACATATATAGATGCATATGCGTACATTTGTGCACATAACAGTGTGTAAATATTCGCAAGTCTATACACAAACATGAATCGCCATACACGTTTAGATATAAATACATATACAAAATTAATATGTATCTTCACTAACTTTCTCCTTTCCTTATAAGCTTAAACGTAAAAGAGCCATAGTGATAGATTCAATGATGGTATAAAGAGGGTAATTCCAATCAAGCAGGTGACTGGAAAGTAGCCCTCAATGTACAAAGCAATCCTTCTATTGTTGACTAGTGCGTCATGAGGGAAATCATAGGTGGTAGAACATAAAATATAGTTGCAGGTGCGGGGGTGAAAATTAGGGGAAAAAAGTGTGTATGTAGGGTTTATTCATCCGAGGAGTGGTGTTGCTGATTATGGGTTTCCTTGTGGAAACGTGGGAATTTACTTTTAGGATATACAACTCCGATCTGCGTCTGTCCTCCCGGCTGCTGAACCAAGATGCTAAAAGCACGCATCCGACGTCGTTGATGCTATGACCAGGCTGGTTGAAGTGTACAGAGATTTTGCATGTTTTCAACATTAACCCCCCAGTAAACTTATTGACGTTAACAAAAGTTAAAAGTTAATTCATATTGTAAATGTTAATCAGCACTGACTTATGATGTAAATGGAATATATGTAGCTGTTTCTGTTTGAAGGAAAATAAATTGTGACATTACGAGAGTATTTTCATAGTTTTGATTTGTTTTTTTAAATTTTGAAGTAATTTAAACAAAATGCCAAAATCAAAGCAGCTAAGCACTGAGGTGAGGCCACAAATTGTAATTTTATTCAAAGAAGGTTACTCTCAAAGACAAATTTCCAAGAAATTGAAAACTAGGAGTGCAATATTCGTTCCAAAGTTAGTTAGAAACTGGCACAAATCAACATTTGGGCAAAGTTTGTGCAAGAAAAACGAGCTGGAGTACCAAAAGTGGCAGCTGCTGCTGAAGATAAACACTTGACTATTGAGTACAAGAGAAATAGAAGGGAGACTGCTCCAGAGTTGACAGCGGAACTTAATTTCTCTCGATAGCAACCAGTGTCTCAACTATGAAAAATCGACTTATATCAGCGGGGTTCGGGGTGCACAGACATCAAATAATCACTGTTACGCAAAGCGAATAAACAGAAAAGACTGTTATGGACAAAAAACTTAAGAACTGGACATTAGTGACGAAATGTATTGTGGAAAAACGAGTCCAAATTTGAACTTTTGGGTGGTAGAGGAGAGTGTTTGCAGCAAGCCAAGAAGAAGACTGAATGTGTAGTACCATCAGTTAAGCATGTTGGTGGGTCTGTTATGGTGTGGGGTGTTTTGGGAGAGAGAGAGGGCTGGAAACCATTCGATTTTGCAATGACATGCTATACCATCTGGCAGCTTTCAAGATCTTGGTTTGGTTTGGTTTACGGTATATCAACCTCAATGAGTTATTTAATGCCGACAAAATTTTTATTGCTGATAACATATTTTTCTTCAAAAATCTATTTCTGGGAATATTTTTCCTTGAATAAATCTATAACTGGTAATATTTTTTTTCAAAGAATGCATAGCTGTTTGTATTGCTAGTACTTTATTTTTTGTAAGTATTGCTGATAATAAGTTTTCCTTCAAAAATTATTGCTGGTAATATTTTTTTTATTACAAAGTATTTCTGGTATTAAAACTTATTTTTTTACACAAGTTTGGGTGTCAACTATTTCCAAATATTTGCCCATAGCTGGAACCCTAACAGGTGCTACAACCCCGAGTCAGGGTTGACCTGGGAACGCCAGCAATTAAGATGTGGTTCCACGCTCCTCAAAACCTTCTGATCAGACGCCTTGCTGTTGGACGTAGTTTATCGTCTTACCCAGGACGTGGATGTAGTTTAACGTCTTACCCAGGACGGCAGGATCTTGGATTTAAATTACTCATTCTTTAAATACAATACTACTTCGGCCTAGTGGGGATCATAAATTCTTTTGTTTTTTCAAAGTAACCATATGACATGATTAGTGTGTTGAAGAGTTCTCGGGACAACCAAAAGGCTTTCACTCTCAAAATTCTGATGTTTGGCCATTCTGATGTTTGTATTCTTTTGAACTAGTGTTCTCATCTTGGTTGAGACACACACAAACACGTTATTATAGACCCGAACGTTTCGATTTAGTACACGGTTATGGTGATCATCAGGTGTCCATTGATTGACTGATATGGGATACCTTTTGATTATTGCGTTTCTTTTTTCCCTATGATGTAAGTTATTGTTCGTTCAAGCTGAATTAGTATTTCACTAATTGATTAAACTCACAATTGCTAGATGACAGTAACACGTGTAATTCAAGATGCCACCGTCCCGAAGGATGTTTTTGGCCATTTAATCAGGTTTTTGAGACTAGGTTACACACACACACACACACACACACACACACACACACACACACACACACACACACACACACACAAAAAAAAAAAAACAACAACCTTGTCGGTGGAATTTAACAAGCTTTGTTTTGTTAAATTCCAGCGACAAGTAACTTACAGTAAAAAAAGAAATAAACCTTGTTGGTTGAATTTAACAAAACTTTTGTGTATATATATATATATATATATATATATATATATATATATACGTTTAATTAAAAACGGCTGACAAGGTACTGCGGGTTACTTTCCATGTTTTCTGTCGGGTCATGCAATTTTATTTAATATTACATTATTAAATCACACGACTCGGCAGCTAACAAGGAAAATAAACGCAGTAGCTTTCAGTCCTTTTTAATGAAACTTGTATAAAAGAGGTGTTGCTGCTTCACACACAGAGACGCATATTATATATGTATACATATATATATATATATATATATATAGAGAGAGAGAGAGAGAGAGAGAGAGAGAGAGAGAAAGAGAGAGAGAAAGAGAGAGAGAAAGAAAGAGAGAGAGAGATAAAGAGATACATATAC
Organism: Acanthosepion lycidas; assembly: GCA_963932145.1. Classification (NCBI taxonomy): domain Eukaryota; kingdom Metazoa; phylum Mollusca; class Cephalopoda; order Sepiida; family Sepiidae; genus Acanthosepion; species Acanthosepion lycidas. The sequence goes on from OZ010579.1 coordinate 118,246,556, forward strand.
ATATACATTGTTGGTATTTTGTCTGTCTGTCTGTCTATCTATCTATCTATCTATCAATCTCTATATATATGTGTGTGTGTGTGTGCGTGTGTGTGTGAAAAGAGTTTTTCATGACAGCGCAATCTTCAGGCCATACACACAGACAGACACACACACACAGACAGACACACACACGTATAACGTAGAAAGGGCGAGATTTGCAAAAATGATAAATATGTGAAACTGAAAATGTATGCATAATATATTCCAAGTCTTGTGATTAATATTTAAACGCAGTCATATATTAGGCGATTGGCTATTTATAAAAGTTACAACTATTTCTTTCTCCTCATATAGTTCTATTTTCTCTCTCTCTCTCTCTCTCTCCCTCTACTAGTCTCTTTGTATTTCTTTCTCTCTTTTCCGTATACGATCACATCACTCTCTTTTCATCATTTGTCTCTCTTTTTCTTTCTTGTGTGTTTCGTTTTTTCCTCTTCGCTTTATTTACATTATTTATGTGACTCGCCATGCCTGTTGCTGGTGCCGCTGCTGCTATAGCGGGAGTCATCTGACTGCAACCGTTGCCTTTTTTGCTTTACCCCCTTCCTCTGATTTATCTGCTTTTTATATCTTCAACTCTTTCTTTTTTGCTCTTTTCATTTATTTCTTCTTCTTTCGTTGTTTTGTTTTGTTCGTTCTCACTTTCCTCACTCTTTCTAACCTTTTCCCCTCTTTTAGGTCCCGTTTAATTTACCTTCACTCCCCTCACCTCTCTCTCTATATCTTCTCTCACACCCGCTCGCTAATTTTCACTTTCAACTGCAATTCTTACCCATTTTCCGTTGCCTTTGATTTTTAGATTCCCCCACCTTTTTTTAAAATTTTATTGTTTTTTTTACCTTTTCTCACTTTTAATATAATTTTTTATTCTTCGATCGTGACTGTTTTTTTTTTTTTTTTTTTTTTTTTTTTTAGTTCTCTAGCTTTTATTAACAATTGTACCCATCTCCATGGAACAACTGTAATTTATTAAAAGAATCTTTTTATCTTCATTCTGACTCTCCTACCCTCATTGAATTTCTACTGTCTCTTCTCTCTCACGCTTTCACAATCACTTTCGCTTTTTGATTGATCAACGCTGTTTTTACTTTTAATTTTTCGCACCTCGCTTTCCGTTTTTTCCATTAATTTCTCTCTTTTCATTCACCATTATTGCAACACTCATCCTCTCCATATCTTTATTTTCTCTCTCCATTTTTAATACGCATTTTTGTCTATTTTCTATTTCTAAATATCATCTTTTCTTCTCATTTGCCGACAAGAAAGTATTTTCCTCAAATTCTATATAAATCGTCTGCTTTTATTTTAAATAAACTATTGTATATACTTACTAGTTTTCAATCAATATTTGTATGAAAAAAAGGGGTTTATTATCGTTCTTCACTAAGACTAAAGGAGATAGTGGTGGGGATATGATATTTAAGTGGATTGATTTCAGTTGATGAACCTCACTATCAATGGAAGTATGAAAATAAATTAAAATAATTGCTAGATCGACATTAATTTATTAGAAGAATATATTAAAAGATCACTCAAGGAGATTCTCCTTATTTTTTTTTGCTTTGTATTTTTAGTATTATCTTTCTTTCCTTCTTTTTCTTTCTTTTTTTCTTTCTTTCTTTCTTTCTATTAGACAATTTATTCCCTTCGTTTTTAATCTTTTAGATGTTACCCCCTTTATTCTAATTCTCTCATTCCGACGATTGTCTCTAATTTCATTCATCTGTCCATCTTTCTTCGATCTGTCACTAAGTACCGCGGGAGTTTCACCCAACCGCAATACATAGTGACACAGCACACGTGTGTACACACACATACACCGGCAGGGAGCTGGAGTAGGAGCATCGGGGAGAAAAAAAGAGGGTGCGCGATAGAGAGTGAGAATCGGAGAAAGTGCGCATGCCGGAAATAAGGAAATGACAGATCGAAACCGGACACGAATTGATAGATAGACAGAGAGACAGATAAAGGAAGGAAGAGTAAGCGAACTTGTGGTAGAGAGGGAGACAGAGGGATAAAGAATTGCTTGCAGAGAGAATTGTCGACAGTCAGTCGGCGTCCTCATAACGCAGCGTACGCCCAACGCAACACTCGATCTGCTGTCTCGGCCTGACAGCTAGCCACCGCGCCAGGGTCAGCCTGTAGAACAGAACCCGAGTGAGAAAAGGCGTTTATCCCCCAAGAACCAACCATACCATACCACACAACTGTTATGTCGGTCATCCTCACCGCCTTTCGCAGCTCCAAGTCGGCAGCTGCGAGAAAGGAGATGCTTAAAAAGAAGAAGACAAAAGATAGGTAAGTCGTTATCTTATTTCCAATACAGCGGCTATAAGAACCGAGGAGAAGGAATGGCTCATTTGGTTGACACGGCGGCTCTTTCCTAGTGGGATTGATTTGTTTTTAATATACCTGACTAGACAGGGATGTATACTCCTTGGCTCTGCAACTGTTAAGAAAAAAATTCCTACCTTTAATAAATTATTATGTCAGTGTTTGTTCGTTCGCATACTTGTAAAATCCATTACACATAAGTCTTCATAAATTTACATTAACAACTAGATACAATTCATCTATAATTAGCATCTTTCGTCTTTTATGTTTTCCTGTTTCGATCTTGTTTGCGTTTAGAAATCAAAGAAACACAATTGTTTCATTTTTCTTTCCGTACTCTAAAATGACGAATGCTTCCAAGAATATTTCCTAACTCTATTATAATATTTAAATAACGATTTTCATGTGTTTGTGTGAGTACAATTGTTTATCATTTCAATAACACACCTGCAATTTCAAATATCATTTTACAACCACAGGATACGTGAGATATCAACCAACCAACTTATGTCTTTATATATCATAAAAACAATATTTTAATAAAATATAATTTATTTTAATCTTTCCCATTATTGTAGTAGCAACTGGTGGAATGGTGTGTATTATGATTCCCCCCACCTCATCATCAAATATTCTCTTCTGCCAATATTTGAAATATTCTGTCTGGCCACGTGGCTATGAAGGGACATTTATAGCCCTATATTGGGGCTATCAAGTTTATTTGTCTTTGATTAATCCTTGGTGGGGGTCTCTCTGTGTGTGTGTTTAAGAAGAAATGTTTAATCGCTTTTCGGCTTCCGAAACAAAAACAAAAAATGAGATTTATCGGAGCTAGATCCGTAGCCTCGAACCTGAATTTCAAGATTACTTTCTAATTAAAGAAATAGACATTAATTTTCAATCACAACGAACATAATTTTGATACGTTTCTTTCATTGGCAAAAAGAAATTAAATATGGTGGAAATAATATGAAATTAAACCATTTATTTTTCAGATAAACATACATCATTATATTACAATGTATACTTTAGTTTTTCAATATCATTTATGATTGATACTCATACACACATATATAATTTCATTATATAAAATGAAATTATATATATAATGTTTGCAATATGTTATATTTAAGGTGAAGATTATTTATAATTATCGCCAGTAAGGGCAAAGGAATCGACACTGCTTGGTGACTGTCAGTTTCAAGCCTGTTTCTTTAGTCACCATGCAGTATTGATTCCTATGTCCAAACTGTCTGTCCATCTCTTTCTCTCTCTCTACACACGCACGCACGCACACACACACATATGAAATATGATAAAATATAGTTTTAAGGTATGCTGTATTTACATAGAATCTCATACAGAGATAGAGTTTATGTAAATATAAAATATAAAAGTGAACACTGAGGGCAACACTGAGCGGCGACAGTTTGTTTCATACTTGCACAAAATCTTGAGGCCATGAAGATTGTGTTCAGGCATGAAATAGTCTGTCGCAAATCGGTGCTGACCCCAATGGCCACTTATATATATATATATATATATATATATATATATATATATATATATATATAATTATTATTATTATTATTATTATTATTATTATTATTATATATATATATTATAATATATATGTATATATATTATTATTATATATATATATATTATAATATATATGTATATATATTATTATTATTATTATATATATATATATTATAATATATATGTATATATATTATTATTATTATTATATATATATTATAATATATATGTATATATATTATTATTATTATTATATATATATATATTATAATATATATGTATATATATTATTATTATTATTTTTATTTTCTTTGCTTTCTGGCGTTTACACATTTCTTTCCGGGTCCCTCCCAGGGACCTAAGGTTAGAAATGGCATCATGACCCTTTTCACTGACAAAAAAAAAAATGTATATATATTATTATTATTATATATATATATATTATAATATATATGTATATATATTATTATTATTATTATATATATATTATAATATATATGTATATATATTGTTATTATATATATATATATTATAATATATATGTATATATATTATTATATGTATATATTATTATATATATATATTATAATATATATGTATATATATTATTATTATATGTATATATATTATTATTATATATATATATATTATAATATATATGTATATATATTATTATTATTATATGTATATATATTATTATATATATATATATATATTATAATATATATGTATATATATTATTATTATATGTATATATATTATTATTATATATATTATAATATATATGTATATATATTATTATTATATATATATATATATATTATAATATATATGTATATATATCATTATTATTATATATATATTATAATATATATGTATATATATTATTATATATATATATATTATAATATATATATTATAATATATATGTATATATATATTATTATATATATATTAAAATATATATGTATATATATTATTATTATATATGTATATATATTATTATATTATATTATATATGTATATATTATTATATTATATATGTATATATAAAATATATATTATATATATTATATTATATATATGTATATTATATATGTACATATATGTAATATATATTATATATATTATTATATATATTATTATATATACATATTATTATATATTATCATATATTATTATATACGTTATATAATATATATATATATTATATATATATTATAATATTATATATTATATATATACATATTATTATATTATATATTATTATATATTATATATTATTATATATATATTATATATTATTATATTATTTACTCAATATTCAGTAAATATTTATTCGCTTATCTGTGTATGCACGCAAACGCACGTATATACGGTTGCTAATATCTAGTTGTTTGATTTATCCACGTCAATACTTATATATATATATATATATATATATATATATATATATATATATATATATATATATATATATAATATATATATATATATATATATATATATATATATATATATATATATAGAGAGAGAGAGAGAGAGAGAGAGAGAGAGAGAGAGAGAGAGAAAGATAACAATTTTGCAAGTAGCACATCACTAGTTTATAGATATACGAATGCATGTAATGTGTTTCTACATATCGATACTCTGAATTAAAAAGCATTTGGGTGTGTGGGTTAGTCACTCTACTCCATAAAAATGTACTCATTGTAACGTCGGCATCAACACCTGACGTGGTTAGGATGTGGCCGTCTACATCACAAGGGAGGCAGCAGGACTAACAGCAACAACAACAACAACAACACATCGATACGCACCATCATTTACGTAGAAATATATAATTCATAAACACATATGTTGCACAAGACTATGTGTCGTATACCTTCAAGACGTACAACCATACATGCGTGCGATCACGCGCATATATAAATTTGCAAATAAATATTTAATTCAATATTTGGTGTTACCAAAACAGTGGTCAGTATGGGAATACAGAGCTATAAAGTATATACTAATAAATATACTAATAAGTATATTAATAAATATATTAATAAATATATTAATAAATATGCATATTACCTTAAAATATGAAACTCCGAGTCGTACTTTCGACGTAAGGTAATATTATTATTTATCAACGACGCATTTCGCCGGACCTGTGTTGGTTTCGACTGCTTAAGGTCTGAATCATACACACACACACACACACACATATATACATATATATATTTATCATAAATATACATTTTTTTTCATCAATAGTAGCACAATTCTATGTTTAATGCACAACGCAATCGTCAGGTGCTGATTGAAAACTGATAGCGTTGTGCTACCCGTGAAGAAAAAAATGTATATTTATTATTAATATAAATTATAGGTCTGTTATCATACATCGAACACACTCTCTCTCTCTTTATCTATCTATCTATCTATCTATCTATCTATCTATCTATCTATATATATATATATATATATATATATATATATATATATATATATATATATATATATAAACAACTCTCTATAATAATTA
>OZ010579.1:118255509-118313009 GCA_963932145.1 Acanthosepion lycidas
ATATACATATATATATATATATATAAGATAGTAAAATGTAATTGGTAGGGTTTATTCCAAAGAGGACTTTGCAGCCCATATGTCCACTTATATATATATATATATATATATATATATATATATATAAAGTGGACATTGAAGTCAACCCCCAGCAGCGACAGTCTATTTCATGCTTATATGCAATCGTCACGGGATTGCGTATAAGCATTGCATTCAATGTCAATAGATATATGTATGTATGTATGTATGTGTGTGCGTTATATTGTTGACATGGCATTTTCTTTTCGTGATATATTTATGTATATTATGTTCTGTCAAACACATCAGTCAGTTAACTGCCATATATGATACGCGCTTGGGCGACTACGTCTTACTATTCAACCTATAGAATCCCAAATGTTTTTGTACGCGTGAGTGTAATGAACGCAATTGGAATTCGAACTCGGCTCTCCGATTTCTCCTTCCGATACCCATTACACTGCAACGCACATCAGTCACACATGCACGGACATATATTAATAGTATAACATCTATCTATCTATCTATCTATCTATCTATCTATCTATCTATCTATCTATCTATCTATCTATCTATCTATCTAAGATAATAAGAGAGTTATATCTCCAACTTATTCGGAGAAATGGGCCTACCTCTCTACTAGCTAAATAAACGGTACATAAAACTTTCGTTAGAAACAAAGATAAGACCACTGAACTGCTATGTAATATCAATCTTTCTGTGATAGTGAATGCTGGGCAATGTCCTCACAGATGAAGAGGAGACTACACACGACAGAGATGTGGTTTTACAGAAAAATGCTGAGAATATCATAGCCGCAATAACTGAGCAACGAGGTACTCATAAGGAAAATGGGAACGAGAAAAACACCTTTGCTTAGGGTCAGTTGCGATTTCTGGGAGAAATAATAATGAAAAGATGGCTTGGATAATTTGACACTAGCAGAACATATTGGAGGCAAATGGGACAAATGGAAATAGCGAGGAACCTACGTAAGAAACTTGTGTCAAGGGATGGCAGAACAGAAAATGGAGATTATGATAAGGGGGAGCAAAAATGGCTTAGTTCTACAAAGAACAGGAAGTTGTAGAGAGCCGTGATAATCCACACCCAGATATCCATATCTGGATGGTGGTTGTAAGATCTGAGCCAAGTGTTCCTAGAAAGATGACCAAATAGAGGAGTACGGCCAAAGACAATATTTCATTCAATCATATTTTACTTTACACAAAATTATTTTGTATTGGACCTTTAGATGTTTGATTTCGTAACATGTCAACTCTCTTTGGGTTATTAAATGTCGAATTTTGTATGTGGCACCACGTGAGGATTGAACTCGCTACTCAGTAGTAACTGCAAAATGTGCACATTCATACACAGTGGACTTGTAATATGCAGTCACACATACACAGTCCGAACGCTTACACACATGAAAAAGCATTTTCACATACATACAATGCCTAATCACATATGAACAGAATCATAACATATGTCACCCCAAAATAAAAATAATTTTGTTGAATGCAGTTTGTATGTATACATCTATCTTTTTTTACAGTCTCTTCATATCTATCTTTCTATTTATCTCACAGTCTATCACAGTCTGTCCATTCTTCTCTCTATATATTTTATATTTATCGAAAATGTTTATAGTTCCTAGTCTATTTCTCTCTCTCTCTCTCTCTCTCTCTCTATATATATATATATATATATATATATATATATATATATATATATATATATTTATATATATACTGAGATATTTTACGTATAAATAATTTTACTACCTGTGTATATATGTATATAAATTACTTGTTAGTGTATGTTAAACATTATTGTGCTGGAAATTCAAGACAAACTAGAGATTGTGTAATAGAGTATGTATTACTGACCAAGGCTATTTGTTCATGTAGAGATGTTTTTCTTTATTTTTGTATATAGAAATACAGGAAATATATATATAAATCTATATAATAAGCAACACGATTTGTGGTTAATGTAACGGTTATCGGCGTGCCGAGTTCAAATTTCATTCACTTTCGTACAAATGACCTTGGGAAATGTATGGATCCATTTTTCCCGTCAAATATGGTTTAAATGTCAGGATATACTGGTCTCGCCAGTAGTAAAAGAACTACTCTGAAATCAAAATTGTGGAGTAAGCAACAGGAAACCACTTCGCTTCCAAAGAATGCAGGGCAATTTACAGATAATAAAGCAATGGAATCTGTGGAGAGCCATGATCGGTTATATCCTGACGGGATATAGTATTAAGAAAGGGAAATTAAGTGATCCTTATACACTATTAGTTGGACCGTGCCAATGGGTGTAACAGCTTTTTCTGCTACTGGCTAGAAACGTAAGGTAATTTGGACATGTAAAAAGAATGGTTTGTCTAGACGTTCAATTATCCACGCTGTCAATCATTGTAGTATGTCGCTGACGAGGTTGAAGCTTTTTCAAAGAAAATGATATTGGGACAGAACGCAAGTGAAAGTGGGAATCATAGCTGTTCACAGATTTATGTGTCCATGGCTTAATTTTATAGATCGAAAATCAATCAATACATTTCTTTCTTTCTCTTTTTTTCTATCTATCTATCTATCTATCTATCTATCTATCTATCTATCTATCTATCTATCTATCTATCTATCTTTTTTTTTTGTATCTGTTCCTCAGCATCTATCTATCTATCTGTCTATCTGGTGGATGCTTCCTAGTAATCGAGTATGGCCAACGCACGACATCAAGAAAAATTTTAATGGTGTCGCGATCAAATATGACTATCTATGTTTTGATAGCAATCTTTCGTTTAAACATGTTTTAAGAAATGCAACGGGGAGTTTTTACTGGTGACAAATAAGTCGTTTGATGTCAAATGGAACCCTGTAAAGGAACTTGCCGAAATTGTGTGTACTTTCGACCATTGTTGGTCATTTTCAAGGAAGCAAGGCATAAGTCCATATGTATACGTATGATTAGCATACATATACATATGCATGTGGACATACCTATTTATCTCTATGCATAGAGATAAATAGGTATGTCCACATGCATATGTATATGTATGCTAATCATACATATATATATATATATATATATATATATATATATATATTAAATATATAAAACGAAAAGAAACATTTTATAAAACGTACATAAAACAAACTATTTCTTATTTAACAGTTAAAATATTTGATCCTTGAAAATGGCTTAATGTATAGCCGAAAGCGCTCGGATAAGAAGAACATTCGGACAGTTTTTATATAATTCATCATCCGAAAAGAAAAAAAAAATATTAGATCGCATGAGAAATTGTATAAAAAACTAAATAAAAAGCACCTTGTCTGTCGTATTCAATGAAATGTGCATGAAAGAAGGATTGCTGCCTAAATACACACACACACACACATACATACATACATACATATATATATATATATATATATATATATATATATATATATATATATATATATATATACGAGATAAAAAATTATCCGTAGCTTAGCCATAACTTAACTTTAGACAAGAATGCGGATAATGTTTTACATTCCCCACCCCCCGGGATATTTTGTGTGTTGGCTGTATGGCATACATTTATGTGTGGAAATTAGAATAATTAATTCATTATTCCAACACAAGGTTACATTCATATTTCTATATAATATATACATGATATATGTGTGGGGCACCTCGACGTGGTGTAATGGTTAGCAAGATTGTCTCGCTAGATCAATTACGATTGAATAGTGTGTTTGATCCTCACTGGGTGGTCTTTAATATCGGCCTTGTGCCACAACTAAGCTATGTTTATTAAAAACTGGGTGTCCCATACTTTCGGCCTTGTGCCACATCTAAGTTACGCTTAGAAAATCGCCATTTGACACAAGGCTGAAAGTATTGGGCACCCAGTGTGAATCGCATTCATTAATCAGTCATAATTGATTTAACGAGACAAGCTTGCTAACCATTACACCACATCGATTGACCTTACCATAATATATGTGTACAAACATGAAATCTTGGAGTATTACGTGACACGTGTATATACATGTGAAAGACTTATTATCTCTTATTAATATCTAAACCATTTTATATATCTATCAATGTATGTGTGTGTTTGTGTGTATGTGTATATATATATATGTGTGTGCCTTTACCACATACATATACATATCCATATTTTTTTATGGATTTGCATAATTTTTTTTTTTTACACATCCATTTCTTCTCTATAATTTTATTTGTTCAATGGTCAATTCAGCATGTAATTTGAAACGGAAAACAAATAAATAAATAAGAATAAAAATAAAATAAAATAAAAAAATAAAATAGTACATTTCAACTTTTTATTTATTTTAAACAATCTATATTTCTTATTTTATTTATTTATTTATTTTTACTAACTTTAACAAATACCATTTGTTAAATTAGATTTAAAACTAAAAACTAAAACTTTCCTTCTAAAATAGGTACAATTATCTACATGTAAAATATACTAAAAGACTTTGTAGTTTGTAAGGTTGTCCTTACACAAGCGTTCATGACCAATATCACGCGCATTTCCTTATATGGTTATCCTCTGGATATTGTTCTGGTATCACTCGACCCTCACAAAATAATGTGTAGTCTGCTGCGAAATGTTGGAGACAATTTTAGGTAGAAGCAGTTACATGACGTCGAACTGTCGTCGGAGACAAACGTCTGCGCGGACACACAGTTCATTGCAAGTTGTTAATAATTGTAATATTTCCCCGACAACAAAAGCAACAACTTTTTCGCTAAATTTATTCACCATCTTTCTCACGCATTTTATTTTTTTCTTCTTTTTCTTTCTTTCTTTCTTTCTTTCTTTATTTATTTATTTATTGTCTATGAATGTCGTTTAAAATTCGATAAACTCATACATTTCTATATAAAATTTTATTTAATTTAAAAAACAAAACAAAAGTGAAACACTTTAAAATTTAATATTTTAAACTTCGTGCAGGAATTTATTTAATCTTTCAGATCCCGGAAATTGAAACTTATTTTTGTGAAATATGCATTATATATCTGTGGCATATGTATTAAAAACATAATAATGATTGTTAACTAATTACATCTGTTTAATAATCACGTCTGTTACAATAATTGCAGCGTTAATTAAAAACACAAGAAACATATCTCATTAGACATAGCCAAATACAATATCATAAAATCTGTCTTTTCTCAAATAGGTATCAGTTCAGATTTCATTATTTCATCATATATTGACGAACCATAACTAGGTATTAAAAACAAAACACAAAATAGGTCAATAGTATATTTCAATGTTGTGTAATTAACAAGCTGGGAGTGCCCCCAACAATCGGCCTTGTGCCACATCTAAGGCCAATACAACAACATTATGAATGTTTAATCTTACGTGACAGATCATATATTTCAATCATTTATTTTACTTGTTACCCTGAAATTCTTGATCTACTTGAAAGGTTTCCCTATGTTAACAGATAAATTAGTTCTATTTTTTGTTTTCTCGGAAAGTGACAGTATAAACCTTAGAATACTTTTTGTCCTTCTTACCCTTTCAAGATTTTATTTTCTGCTTGAAGATAACATTAAAATCTTCATGACTTATTCTGCATATAGTTAAATGGTTATTATATGGCGTTTATACCGAAAACTTGAAGTTCAGCAGACGTTTAATTAACGTTGTTCAGCAAATTTCCCACCTTATTGCCATTTCGGTCAGTCTTGTTAAACTTCTTCTTCTTCTTCTTCTTCTTCTTCTTCTTCTTCTTCTTCTTCTTCTTCTTCTTCTTCTTATGCAGTGTCTCTTCAGGATATTGTCGATCATGGCCCTCCCCAATTTCCTCTCCTTTGTAGCTCTTAATAAATTTGATCTTTTAGCTAACTCACCTAAACCCTGCCCCGCCATCCATTCGCTCAAGATCGCCAGGTAGGATATACATTGATTTCCTCTGTCTTTGCTTTAAATATGTTCTGTATCAAATTTTCCATGTCCTCTTTCCCCATTATGTTCCCTAAAAAATTTTAACTCTTTCTTTTTTTTTCCATTTTATCTAGAATTTCGTAGTTACTCACAAGTTCGGTCCATAGTATTCACATCCTCCTTCTGTAGAACTACAGTTCTGTTGCTTCAAGTTTCGTCTTCATCTATTAGGAGACTGTCGAGCATTCATTGCCATATATGAGGACTGATATTACATAACAGTTTAGTACTCTTTTCCTTGATTCTAACGAAATTTTTATGTTTCTTAATACTTTGCTTCGCTTTTGGAAGGCATTTTCGCTAACCCAATACGCTTTCAGATTTCAGTGCCGCACTTTCCGTAAGTTCAGTATGCAATAAATGCACGGGACACAGGTTGTAAATAGAAAATTGGTGTTAAGCAATATGAATCATGGATAGCAGAACATGGATTGGGTAGGTTTGTGGAGTTGAATAGTAAAGATATGAATACTGCTTAGAGCTACGATGGATTGGAAATTGTGTAGAGCCATGATCTCTCTCACTCTGAAGCAAAATGGTACTTAAAAGAAAAAGACTATGACACGAGATATCGTTGAAGTATCATGTAAAATCTATGATAACATCGAATCTACTTTATACTCGAAAGTATATTTAATCTTTGTTTTGGGGAACATACCTTTTTTACAATTCATAAACTTGATTCTTGCAAAATTAAGTATATTTTTCTTATAAAGTTCATTTTAATGTATTTAATGAAGATTTAAAACTATTCATCATTTTATCACTTCTTTGAAAAGAATACATGCAGCTTTTTATTAAATGTTTACAAATTCATTTTTATAAATTGCTCGTAATTGCCAAATCCAAGATATATATTGGAAATCAGGGTGACAACAGTTGGAACTTTATTTTATTACCAGCGGCTTCAGATTTCTTTTTTTTTTTTTTTGTCGATTATTCATATATGGTACAATTCCTTCACACAGCCATGTATTGCGTTCATTCTTCTATTCATAAATAACATAGCCCTGGGTAAGACGATAAACTCCATCCGGTAGCAAGGTATCTGATCGGGAGAGTGGAGCTTCTGAGGAGCGTGGAACCACCTCTTAATTTGCTGTTGTTTCCAGATTTATCCTGACTCGGGGTGGTAGCACCTGTTAGGTTCCCAGCTATGGGTAAATAGTGAACCTCCAAACAAAAACAAAACACTATGAAAGTATAAAAATACATTTTTATAGTACAAATACCAGCAACACACTTTTATATAAAATTGACCAACAATACATATTTATAGTAAAATGACTAAAAATACACATTTAAAGCAAAATGACCCGTAATACATTTTATAGTAGAATTACCAACAATACATTGTATCTGTAGTTGAAGTCGTTCAAAATATATTAGCTTTTTAGTTGAAGCCATAAAATTGTGTCCAAAATGTTTAGATTTCGGTATGAAGTAATCCAATTTAGAATAATGGATAGTGGCTTTGGATTGAGGAAACGGAAAGCTGAGTTCGAATTCGAGTCGGGTCCATTATATTCATTACATGCTACTATCCTTGGGAAAAGTATTAATCCTCTTCTTCTAGCTCCAGCTATGAGTAAATAGCAGGACAGACTGGGTTCTATAGCCTTGAATGGCAACCAATCTAGGAGAAAGTATCTCTGAATTCAAAACTGCATGTAACCCTAGCGTAGAACATACTATACAGCTAAAGAAAGGATCGATGGCATTGGCTCAATGATCCTGACTATGGTCGAATGATGATGATGATGATCATCATCATCATCATAAAATCGAAATAAATTAAGGCTTTTTTAAAAACTTTACTTAATTTGTTTTATTTCATTACTTCAAAATAACAGAATGTATCAAGTGGTTGACTTGTTGAAATAAAAGAAATTAAGCAAATTTTTTTTAAAAAGACTTAATTTCTTTCATTTTTTGTATTAAATGCAAATAAACACACCGATTAAAAAGTACAACAATTTAATACACAAGCAAAACATGGTCCCACTGAACAATAGCATAGTGGGTTAAATCGTTGGTGTCGTAGTAATTGCAAGTTCAATCCCTGGATTGGGCAGTGTGCACTGTGTACTTGGAAACTGAGCAATACTAAAATAAGAACTGGACGAAATATCCCTAGAAATAGGCAATCAAATGGGAGCAGTCTACCCTCGTAGATTAAATAAAGGGGTTCAGTTAGGATGAAGGTCAGAGGGCACAACAGCCGAGGACAATAGTCCGCATTTATGTAGTATAAATCCTTGTAAGGAAACACGATTAATGTTATCATTGCCATTATCCCATCCCATAAATTCAGACAGAAATATTCCAAAGAATTGATTAAACAACTCCATTAAATAAATTCGGTTTTAACGAAAACAATCGAATCTCTCCGAACAGCAAAAAACACATAAACGAAAATAGAACACTAGAGAAATGTCGGTACAACAATTTTGTAATTTATTATAAGATGAAATCACACCAGTTTGGTTATATAAATCTCATCAACAGTATGAAATTAAGCGATGAAAAACGACCCGTATTCATATCTTTACGGATAGTAATTTTAAAAGTTGAGGACACAAAATAAAGCAACATTGATAGCAAAATATTTTAAAAGGTAATCTCATCTTTAAAAGCATTATGTCAACATTTCGTACTCCTGATTTTTATTTTTAAAATCATAATTTATACGAAATAAGCGAATTATAGCAAAAAATCCAGTACAGCACAAATCTACAAGTGCATATATAAGTCAAATGAGTAATCAATAGCATAGGATCAAGCTGTACCTGGTAGGAAATAGTTCCACTATAAACAATTAGCTATATTAATTCACATTAATCTAAATTAATACTGTAAGATGATGAACGCTTGCAACTTCTCTCAAGATACGATGTTTATAAGAAATTAAACAAAAAAATGTAACATTTCTTTAGCCAAAATGTATATGAAATTCTTAGTGATACAAAATGCTTGACAAATTTCTAAACATGTGATCAGTAAACAGAAGCATAAAAGGAACAATGTAGAGACAGCAGCATTTGTATTTGTAGCATACATTGTTGTTGTCACTGTGGTTGTAGCAGAAGGAGAAGAGGTATTTATTTGTTGTACTTAAATGTGTAATGCAATCAATAAAAATTGATTTAGGAGAAAACATTTTCTGTTTGCAGATGTGTACCTTCCCGCTTCATGAATTGGTGTCATTCGCGTTTAACTCTTAACGCATGAAAAGGCGCCAAGAGAAATGTTTTTTGCTTATAAATACAATTGAGCTTTTGAACATTATAAAAAAACAAACAACGGCAGTTAATAAGGTCAATATAATTAACTTCAGTAATAATAATGGTTTTTCTCCAGGTCTAATGGTAGTTCCTTCTGCCTTGGGGGACACAGATTCAAATCTTGCCGGAGACGCAAATTTTTTACTTTAATAAGATTTCTCGAATATTTAGGCCGGTAGACAAAAATAAATGAATACATTGTCTAATAAGTAAACGGAGCGCCTACTAAAATACGAATATCCACTAAAAATAAAGTTTAACGTGATAAAAATATGTCGGATTAATAAAATAAATACATTTAGAAAATATTCTTTAAGTTCGGATATGAATCTGTTCTATATATATATATATATATATATATATATATATATATATATATATATATATATATATATATATCAGGAGATCTATGACGAGAGATATTTCGCTTAAAGGCGCAAATTTGGCTTTGCCTAACCGACTGTTCTCCGTGTTGGGTCTCTGCCTAAAATGTCTAGAACATTCAGGCTGGTAGACAAAAATAAATAATAATCAAAGGATTTTCATTATTAAATTATATTTTCTAATCCTTTTGATAACCTTCAAAATTTTGTTTTTCTTGCGTCAGCGTCTGAACATAAATTAGTATGGGAAATTTTAGCGTCTTTTTTTTTCGGTGAAAAACACATGTATTTGGAGATTCTTGCAAAAATCATATAATTGTTGGATTTTAATGAAACTTTGAGGACTTATTCGCAAATGAATGAAACTACTTTAGAAATATTCCTTGTTTTAGAAAATCTTGGTTAAAAATATTTTTTTACATCTGTTACTCGCCATTTATTTAATTTTATGAAATTTCGAGTAAATCATTTTTGTAGCGCTTAATGCTTATATTAGTTATAAGCAGAAGTCCTTGGAGAAATCAAATCACCATTTTGTTTTGTTTTTTTTTTTTGTAAAAAGGACCTTCACTTACAGAAAATCTGCTCTGAATCGTAAAATAAGAAATGGAATAAAATAAAAGAGGATAGAAGTGTTTGAGGGGACATCATGTTTTTTTTAAACAGAGTAAGCTTAGGTCTGCCGGACTTTAAAAGGAAAAAAGAAAAGGAAAAATTTGATTTCTGGTAGGGTTCGAACCTGCGTCCTCCATATAGATGAAACCATTGTTAGGTCCGATGTGCTTTAGACGGTTCAACCACGGAAAGCTTCCACAGTTCACTTAACCTGCTTATGAAATGCACGTCTCTTGTTTTCAGACAAAACATAGGTGACATGATTAAGAA
Source organism: Acanthosepion lycidas (assembly GCA_963932145.1). Taxonomy (NCBI): domain Eukaryota; kingdom Metazoa; phylum Mollusca; class Cephalopoda; order Sepiida; family Sepiidae; genus Acanthosepion; species Acanthosepion lycidas. The sequence goes on from OZ010579.1 coordinate 118,266,078, forward strand.
TAATTAACTTTTCTTTTCTCTCGTAACAATTGGCTTGTTCATTAAAAACGTGTATTTTTCTATTTAGTTCAATTGTCGGAAAGACAAAAAGGTGGTGATAAAAGGCCAAGAAATTACTTAGAGAAATAATAGACGCGAAGTTGTAGAGAGCCATGTCAGGAGATGAGTACATCGAGAAAGAGACAGAGATAAATAGAAGGAAAGGGAGAGAGAGAGAGAGAAAGAGAGAAAGAAAGAGGGGGAGAAAGAGAAAAAGAGAGAGAAAGAAAAAGAAAGAGAGAGAAAGAGAGATAGAAAGAGATAGAAAGAAAGAGAGAAAGAAAGAGAGAGAGAGAAAGAGAGAGTGAGAGAGAGAAAGAAAAAGAAAAAGAGAGAGAAAAATGTTTGAAGAATTTGGCGAATGTAAGTGATGAGATTCTTCTCCTTTTACGTGCAGGAGTTGGGCGATCATGGCTCTCTACAACTTCAGGTCTTTTCTTGCTATAAGTGGCTTTTGAATCTTCACAATCCTTCTTTGTCCTTGTTCTGCGATCCATTCGTACAAGCCTGTTAATTTAGTTACTCACTGTTTCTCCGTTTCTCTTTCTTTCAATATGACCTGTGAGTGTTTTATTCTCTAAACCCTCTTTTCATGTTAAGTATCCCAGTAATTTCAACGGTCTCTTTTTTTTTATTGTAAGTATAAGTTTCCTTTTAGTCTGCATTTTACTTAAAACTTCCTCGTTGCTCACATGTTCTGTCCATAGTATTTTAAATATCCCCCGGATGTATTACGCTTCCGTTGCTTCAAGTCTCTTCTTCAGCTGTTAAAAGATTATTTATCATTCACTGATATATAAGAGATCATAGATTGTATAACACTCGTTTCTTTCTTTCGTTATCGCCAATAAAATACTCAACAACTACATGATATTACATAGAGAGAATGCTGTGATCTTTTAGTGAAAGGTTTCGTTTTAAGCCAGCCAACTCCATATCGATTTGAGGAATTGGCTGCTTACGTGCCAGAAAGTTCCTAAATCGTTTGCTGATCTAGGATTAGAGAGCAACAGGAGATAACTTCATATTGGGAATCGATTACGGCGAAGGAAACTTTCTCATCATCATTTCCAATCTCTTTTATCTGTCCATTATCAAAAATGACCAGTAATGGGATATAGCGTAAGGGTTACGAAGTTCGTTCATTTCCAATTGGCATTTGTAACATCAGCAATCCACGATATCTCATATGAGCCTAGTTATTTGGATTGTGTCATTAGCGACTGCATCAAGTGGCGCTTCTCTTGAATGAAGGTAATGTTTACTCAGCTATCTCATATTACTTGACGATGATCGGAAAACACACAAGTTTCATCAAGTTCAGAAAAATTAACGAACATTTCTGTTAAAAATCATTGCAATTCTTTGCAACTGTAATAAGATTGGACGTCGAATATTGCAAATTCAAAACCACATTTAAATTAACACCAACCATTAATTTAAATTTGTAACATATCTGGATTAATAGGAAACTTTATATTCTAGTTTATAATATTAATTAATACAGAAAAGGAGATACTGATGGGAAAATTATAAATTACTAAAAAATAACTAAAAATTACTGGAGCCCTTTCTGTTTGCCTCAAGGTCCTTGATAAAATCCAGAGACGGATATGCAATGTAATTGACCCTGATCTGGCATCTCGTCTGCAGTCGCTCCCTCACAGACGTGCTGTATTTTTTACAAATACTTTCATGGTAACTGCTCCGATAAGCTGCTTTCGCTGGTTCCCAGACTTCATGAATTTAAGCTTTCTACTAGGCTGGCATCTCGCTCTCACTCTTTCACTGTCGAAACTGTTAAATGTAGCCGTCTCTTCTACTCCAGTAGCTTCATGTCTCGCACTTCCCCTATTTCCTGTTTCCCTGATAGCTATAATCTCTAACTATTCAAATGTAATGTCAATCGACGTCTCCAGATGCCTGGATCTATCCCCTATCTTTCTCTTCATCCTTCCTCTATCACTCCTATTTGCTCTCGCTCCAACTCTCTGTAACACCTTGCGTGCTAGTGGCTTCCCGCCTTGCTTGGGGTGAAACGTTTAAAAAATAGCAGACATGGATTCCGGTTTGTAAAGGAGACAAAAACAAAAAAACAAAAAAACAAAAACGAAACCGTTTCGGTTTACACGTGACTTAAAAAAATGTAGACATATCTTCGGTTTGCCTGTGAGACAAAAAGTAGTTATAAGTCCAGTTTGAACGAATGTCAAAAAGGTAGATTGTTGGTTGATTTTATTTAGTGACATATCAATCTCTATGGGTCATTTAATGCCGAAATCTAAATATTTGGAGCAGAATTTTATGGCTTGAACAGAATATATGCCATAAATAGGCATTGTTGGTATTTTTTATGTAAAAATGTATTTTTATACCTTCATAATGTTTTGTTTTTATTTGGGAGGTTCACTATTTGCCCATAGCTGAGACTCTAACAGGTTTCAGATTCAGGTGGACCTGGAAACAGCATCAATTAAGAAGGACGTTCCTTGCTCCTCAAAACCTCCAATCTCCCGATCAGAGACCTTGCTGCTGGATGTAGTTTAACGTCATACCCAGTACTATAAAAAAGGTAGACAAGGTTTGCGCAAGAGTTTAAAAAAATAGACATAGATTTGGTTTGCACGAGAATCAAAACGATAAAAATGCCAACGGTTGATATAAGTACGTCAAACAACTGACCATTTTTTTGTTTTTTTACTCCTCTGCACGAGGATGCAGTTTGTGTATTGTTGACCACAATCGACTAAGCAATTGGTAATTTTGTTAAGTAAAAGAGACAGAATAATCGGTGAGTTGATATTCAATAAGCTTAGCTTAGCACGACTGTAAACCAAATGAGCGTAGAGATTTAGGTTCGATAATTGTGTCACTTTGAATATCATCATTTTAAATCATGCGTTTTTATCTGGCCTTCTACCGACCTCTGTGTCTAATAGAAAAAATGCACAGCTCTGTCTATATCTCTGAGATGAGGTATTATGATTATTTATATTATTTACATTATTTGGAGTGTTTTCCTCATCTTCACTGCCATATTCACAACGTTTCGGTCGTTGTACACTCCAGCCTTCTTCAGGCTCTGTCTATATCTCTGGGATGAGGTATTATGATTATTTACATTATTCAGATTGTTATCCTCATCTTCATTGCCATATTCACAACGTTTTGGCAGTTGTTTGCTCCGTTCTTCTTCAGGTGATTGAAATTTCGAACCGAACTCTTTATTTCGTTCACCGGAGTAGATTGTTTTAGGTTCTCGAGTACACATGGCCCAGTGGATAGAGGCGTTGGTTAGATCCAGTAACTAGACCCAAAGAGTTGCGAGTTCATTACCAGGCTACAGCAGTGGTCAACCAAAATTTGGAGAGCTGAGTTAAAGGGAAATAACTGAGACATCTGGAAGAGGCATGACAAGTGGAACTAGAACAATCTACTCCAATGGACTAAATAAAGGGTTTGATTCGAAATTCGTTCATCTGAAGAAGACCGAAACGTTGTGAATATGACAATAAAGATGAGGATAACAGTCTGAATCATGTAAATAATGTAAATACAATGCACAACTATGTCAACCACAAAGAAGCCCACCCCCCCGAAATCATTGGTAACAACACTGTTTTATCATAGATTATCTTGTTAATAAAACCGTAAATAGTTTTGCAAATACATTTTTTTAATCGTTTCCAGTTTTTTTTTTATGATTATCGTTTGATGTATTTGATATGTTTAATCTCTAATTTCTTAAAGCTTTTTGTCAAATACCATAAGAATATGAGACCAGGCAATACTAAAAATTTTTCAAAATTACTAATACATTTTTAAAAATCCTCTAGTAATTTCATAACGTACATTTCGTGTTTTCGCCTGCAAATTAATTGACCTTTTCATTCATATGCTTTCAATAAAATGATCTTTTGTAATCCATTTTGAGACAAAAAGTAATTCTATTTTGCGAATTCTATTGTTTGAGAGGAGTTGCTGATGAATTACCAGTTAACGCTGTGGATAATGGAATCGATAAACCAAGTTTAAAATCCAGCTGAAACAGTCCGTGTTCACTTAGGAAAGGTACGAATCTATCTTTTTTCCACACCACGAGAAAGGAGTTAAATAATTGGGTAGACTGAACTCTCTAACCTTGATTGGAAACTAGTTTAGAAAGATGTTTCTGAATACTAAACGGTAGAAATAGCAACAAGAAACTACTTCATAACCTTTCCTAAGAGTAATCACTGCAATGCATACAATATAGAAATTTTAAACAAAGCGAGCTATGGGAAGTCATGATCGCCTACAAGGCGTAGGCGTTCATGGCTCTCAACAGGAGGAGACTGCCTGAAACTAACATTGTATTTTATTCTGATTTTGCACAAAAGGCGAATAAAATAAACGTGTAGCAAGATGCATAGGTTTATTTCTTCATAGCCAGTCACTGCAACTAAAACAAGAGTTTGAAAATTGATATAAACAAATACGCAGTCTTTTAACGAATAGGTTTAATAGTATTAGTTTTACAGTAGTAATAGTGGTTGTGGAGGTAATAATTGTAGTAGTATTTATATGTTTTGAGTTATTGTAACTTTTCCATCCTCTTTATCGTTTACCTTAACTACTTCTTCTTCTTCTTGCTGTCACTCGCTGAAGAACGAATGGCAACAATTTCCTTCAAATGAAATCTCGAGCACCTTTCTCAGTATTATTGCAGACTCAACCCTACTTCAGATTTCCAACTCATTCAACTTCAATTCTAGTGTTTTGGTACAGCTTCTAGTGCGCCATGGGGACGGCTCTAACTTGCACATTCTACTTCTTTTTCAACTTCCAGGCAAGGTCCTGATATACCTCTCATGTCTCACCCTCCTTCACATTCCACGATACGGCAGACATTTTTTTTTTTAAATCCGTATTTACAATGATTAGATCCATTATTCTCGCTGGGATTTTTGGTCAGGATATCGAAATCCCTAATTATGTTGTGAGCATGGTTTTCCAAAATAGTCTCTGCTTTGTGTATCATTTGTCTACATGGTCGAACTCAAGTGATTTGCATAGTTCTTAATATATGACTGTTACCACCCTGTCAACCCTGCTTTTGTTTTCCTTTGAGGTTAATCACTGATTATGTAGTTTACCGCTTTTGTGCATTATTATTATTATTATTATTATTATTATTATTATTATTATTGGGAGAGAGCAGCACACCAACAAAGTGACATGGGGATACAAATATACGAAGCCAAATATACTCATATAAGGGTATACCAGCACATGCACCACACTCAAATGGTGTGTTCAATTTTACATTTGTGTCTGCAAGCATCCGACTGTACTCAGTTTAGTTTATTTTTATTAGGATATCTTTTAAGCGTGCATCTTATACAATTTTCCGGTAATATTTTACAACGAAGATGCATACACAAATCTGTATACCTTCTAATATATACAGAAATATTTATATAAAAGACCCTAACCTTAAACCAATTGTATACATAGAGATATCATGTCATTCCTTAGGGATTGAAGATTTTGGAGATGTTTCCCCAATTGTTAGTGGTTAATGAGACCTTCGCAGGGGAGATAATCTTTTCAATATGATAAGGAAAAGTTTTCTCCTTCTCTTTTATTGATAGTTTGAACCCGCGTGAAATAGGTTCTCCATTGAGTCCTGTCGGCTTCTTCTGTTTCCAATTGAAGGGGGCCTTCTTACAGAGATCTTATATTTCTTCAGTGGAGGTCCACCAACGATTAGTTCTTTGGATGGAAGAATCATAACAACCACCGTCCAACAACCCTTGCTCTCTCGGATCACAGCAAAGAAAGCCCCCCTCAAAAAAAAAGAAGCCAAATATGAACCCAATCACCCGTTTAACGCATCTCACTTAAAAACTTCATTGTACAGGTTCGAGAATAATTTGGCTCTCATTGATACTGTTCAATATAGAATTACAATGTACTGGTATCTTAGACTAGTTCCATTCATTAATTGCGAAGACATCATATGAGGAACTAGACTTCTTTTATGTGGCGTGTTCCTTCAGAACGTGAGCCATCATAGCTTTTACAATTTCCTGTCTTTGTATTTTTATTATATTTCGCACTCCCTGTTCTATCATCCATATACACAAGGTTGTTAATTAGATTACGCGCTATCTCTCTTCCTTTTTGTCCTTAGTATGTGCTTGTGAGTGTTAAATTCTTCAAGTTCTCTTTCTTCATTGTCTCCGAAAAAATTCAACTTTTTTCTTTCTGATTCTAAATATAAGCGTCATTTGTTTCCTTCCCCCCTAAAACTTTCTCATTGCATACATGCTCTGTGCATTAAATTCTTAGCATCCTTCTGTATAACCACATCTCTGCTGCCTCAAGTCTTCTCTTCATCTATGAGAAAACTGTCCAAGATTCATAGCCATATAAAATGACTGATATTACATAACAGTTCAGTGATCTTTTCTTTGTTTCTAACGAACGTTTCATTCTTACTACTTTGAAATCAAACATTTTCTTTATCCCTTAAAGAGCAATAAATATGCAATGGCAATTATAGTTTTGCCTGTGTAGCTTTTGTCTATTGGCAATATATTTTGTAGCGTTTTTTGTGTTTTCCAAGGGCGGAAGTTGCTAGCTGTTTTATCGTTAGAGATTGTGAAAGTTACCTGTATTCGTTTTTGATACCATAGATACGTTGTAATTTGTTTTTTGATACCCAGGGTACATTGTAAAATCATCGTCTCTATTCAGTGTTGTCCCTCACCTACGGAGACATTTTTAAAAATACCTTTTCACTTTTTTCATATTTTTTTATGTACATACACATATGTGTATACGATGAATACACTACTTTTTTCATCCTTTCAAATTATCAATATGCGAAAATCTACTAATTCGTATTGTATCTTAGTGAGCATCAAAACTCTGGCCTGTACACACGTTCACGGCTTCAAAACAAAACACAATACAAAAACTTTTAAGCGAAAATTGTAAAGTTTGGCCGTAAGAATATCGCAATCTATATTCTATTAGGTGGGTGCAAAAATAATGTCGGGTTTTGACGTATTTTTTAACGTCAAAAACCGACATTATTTTTGCACCAACCTAATATGAAGTCATCTAGCGTTTACAATTCTCAATTTAAACGCAATATCCTTTGAATGACTGCCAAGGATACTTAAAGAATATTTACGTTAAACTGAAATAACTGTTAACATTTCTACAGTTCGATTCATGATTTTTACGATTATGATTTTAAAAGTAGGATTTTTAATTTTGTACGAGTATAAAGAGTAAATACACAAACTGGAGCCGAAATTATTTTTTTTTGTCCCTATTTTTAAAATCTTAGTCTGTTCTGATTTGATATTTCAAGGAGAGAACAGTGGAAAATAAGTTGAGAATTCAAAAGTACAGTTATTCTTATTTTATCTGTTATGATGAAAAATACGAAAAACTTCTTAAAGATAATTTTTGTTCTTTTTTTCTCTCGTTAAAAGTTAAAATAACTAAGAATCTATAAATTCTTTCTGATATTATTTTCTTTTGTTGTTTATACCGGAATATGTAATTTTTGAATGAAAAAATACAACTGGACTTTTGGTGTTCAAGTCAATTGTCAATCAGTAATTAGAATTCCATTGTTAAAGGAAAATGATAAGTCTTATGCTAACGTGCCACCAACGCACAGAAACCTGACCGCATACACAGAGGAATATATATATATATATATATATATATATATATATATATATATATATATACACACACACACACATATATATATATATATATATATATATATATATATACATATAAATATATATATACATATATATATACATATACATATACATATATATACATATATATATATATATATATATATATATATATATATATATATATATATATATGTGTGTGTGTGTGTGTGTTTGTATGTATTTTTGTCAGGGGCCTACCTACACGAACAGACGCGCAGATACCTATATAACGAGGCGACATTGAGGTGTCTTGTTGATAGAAAGGAAAGATGTCAGGTGTTGAAAGAACATCTTTTTTCTGTTTTTGCATTTTGATGACATGCTGAAGTTCTGCTCTGTACTTGACTTTAATTAGTTGCATACACATGCAAAATATACACCCACGCACGCATGTGTGCGCATAGAGAAAACAGACAAAATATACACACTCTGGATATACTCACTCTGTCACACACATTTATGCACACACTCTATCACTCTCACACACATGCATGCATATATGAATATACACACTCTTACACGCTTATGTAGGCGCACGCACAAAGCCCAATTACATATACACATATTATCTTTCTCACGCAGAGATGCATATACATACAGATGTATACACTTTCACATACCCATCCATGCGCACAAGCAAAGCATAAGTAAAGACACACGCATACATAAATATTCTCAATCACACACACAGATGGATAGACACAGGGTCTTACACACATACATGCTCTCTCACACAAAGAATGCAAATACACTTACACACATATACATATACATATATTCTCTCCTTCACAAATTCACACACTCTCAAACATAATCATGCAGGCGCGCGCACACACACACACACACGTATTCACAGAATTATATATTTTAGTCCTTTTTAGAATCACAGAAGAGACAAGTGTTTTACACAGTAGAGTTTCATGTTCAAGTGTAGCTTAAATCCCCACTTGGGGATTGAGGGTTGCATTTAGAATAAGATTATTGTGAAAGAGATTTGATCAGTATAGCTCTCTTGAATTTACACTATTTATATTCGTTGTTGCTATTATCACAACGATTCGATCGTTGTGCCCTCCGGCCTTCATGTAAGCCCTTCCCAAGTACATTTGTGCAAGAGTGAATGGCACAAACTAGGATAGATTTCGAACTTAACTATAGGATATATATAGTAATGGATAACGGCTTGGATTGAGGAATCGGAGAGCCGAGTTGGAATTCCATTCGAATCTATTACATTCGCTAACGTGCTAATACCCTTGGGAAAGGTGTGAACCATCTTCTTCTCCCTCCAGCTATGGGTAAATAGCAGGACAGACTGGGTTCTATATCCTAGCCTTGGATGACAACTGGTCTAGGAGAAGAACAACTCTGAATTCAAAACCTGCGGAGGGTCTTTTGGGGACCTTGTGGCACGTAGTGCAGCAGGTCTCTGTATTCGGTCCTTCAAAAAGTGGATGATCCTGCACGAAACCCTCACCACTATAATCAAATCTCTTGTGCTGTTGTCGGGCTGTCGGTTTTATAGGAACTGATCTGTTTGACACTCATACGTCGAATTCGACGGGAGAGTCGAGTATATATATATATATATATATATATATATATATATATATATATATATATATATGCTCATTAAAGATGACGGACAAGCTACTGCGATTAAGGTACATGCCTATCGAGAAGTCTCACGTCATATCTCTCCGACCATTCATCAATTAGGACTCATTTCAACACACACATAAATATATAAAACTCCATCTGCAATATCCTCGTAGAAAGTACGATTATAATAGCCTCATCCATTTCTAAAAGAAAGGGTAAAAATAATGGAAGCATAAGAATAAAAAACAAAAAGCCAACATTCAATAAGATCAACTATGAACACGGCGAAGTTGTGCTGACAGTGTTTGGAAAAAAACAAAACAAACAGTTCCATCACTATATATATATATATATATATATATATATATATATATATATATACATATATAAAAATCCATATATTTAATTAAAAATAAAAAATAAAAAACGTCCTTGATAATGGCTAATTGATTAACCGAAAGCGCTTGCATATATAAAGCATTCTGCCAGTTTTTTCAGAAAAAAAAAACATTTAAACGAAAAAAATTAATAAAAAGCTTAATTGCAGTATCTAGTCAGTCGTCATTAATTCAACTTACATAAATGAGGAATTGCTGTACAAATACGCAGTTATATATATATATATATATATATATATATATATATATATATATATATATATATATATATATGTCATAGTCCCCGGAAACATTGAACTTTTTTTAAGCATTTCACCCTAAAGAGTGCCACTAGCACATAGGGGGTTACGAAGAGTGAAAGAATGGCTGTAGGGGGATTGAAAAAAAGGCAAAAAAAAAAAGGCCAGGGATCAAAGCAGCAGAAGATGGCGATTGACGTTACATTTAAATTTTTGAAGATTGTATTTATCAGGGAAGTAAGTGAGAGGAACGGAGTTCCAATCTCTGGAAGTGCGGTGAAAGAAGCTGTTGGAGTAAAAGTGGCGGTTACATTTAACTATTTCAACAGTAAATGGGTGGGACCTAGATGCCAATCTAGTAGCACGCTTAAATTCATGTAGTAGCTGCACCAGGGTAGAATAGCTCATCAGAGTAGTAGCCATGAAAATGTTTGTAGAAAAGACAGAAGTTATCCGACCACGTTTTCAAGTATCTGCATGAAGTCGAGAAGCCAATTCAGATCCTTCTTTGGATTTTGTCGAGAACATCGATATCATCAATAGGGGCACCAAACCAGATATGACAACAGTATTTAATGTAAGGACGAATGGTACATTTCTAGGTGTGTAAGATGGACTCTGACGAGAAATATCGTCTGGCACGACAAAGTGAACCAACTTTCCTTGCAGTAGATGCAGCTATTGATTCAATGTGGTTGTTCCACTTCATGTCATTTGAAAATGTGAGGTCAAGAAAGCGCAATGAAACGCTCTCAAAAGGAGACAAACATCAGCCATGCTGATGTGTGGGGAGGGACGTTTCTCAATGGTGTTTAAATGAGAGCAGTTTAGTTTTGGAGGCATTCAAATTTACAAGCTATTTTCTTCCCCAGTCAATCATCGATTGGAGGTCATTTTCGAGAGCAGCGGAGAGATCAATGATGAAGATCAGAAACAATGTAGGACCCAGGATGGAGCCTTGGGGAACACCTGCGTTAGCATGAAAGGAACTGGAAGTAAACGTCCTGTAATACCATAGTTCTGAGGCTTACGTAGAAGATCAGCATGCCAAACCCTGTCAAACGCCTTCTAGAGCTAGAGTCTCAATTCGGGCTTCGCCATTATTATCAAGAGCTTGATATATATATATGTGTGTGTGTGTGTGTGTGTGTGTTCAGTTATGGCCGTAAACACGTCAGCGGTAGATCGGGCAAAACGGAATCCATATTGTTTGTCAGAGAGTATATCGTCAGAGGTAAGGTGCTTTCGAAATTGATTAAAGGCTGGAAGACTTTGCCAAAAATCGGTAGGAAAATGATAGGTCACTAGTTAGAGGGGTCAGAAGTTTCTTCCGAGTTCTTAAAGACAGCTATGACAGAGGAAGGCTTCCAACAGTCTGGAAAGCAGGAAACTGTGAGTCAATAATTGCATATTTTGGAGACAACTGGAGCCAGCTGGAGAGCTCATAGAATAATCCAGAGAATATTTAATCAGAAATACAAGATATACAAATCAATGAGTGAAACTTAAAATAAAACAAATTAATATATATGTATGTTTATGTGTATACATACATACATACACACACATATATATATATATATATATATATATATATATATATATATATATATATATATATATATATATTTGTGTGTGTGTGTTATTAACAGCATCTCCAGATTGCATGTGTGTTTGTGCATACGTGTGCGCATGTGTGCGCGCGTGTGTATGCTGTACATTTAACATTTCTGTTTTATATATATATATATATATATATATATATATATATATATATAAAGTGTAGGTATAAGTTCCAGGGCTATTGATATAAATTTCAATATACACATATCTATTGAGTTTTATAACAAATTTTATAACCAATTCTCTAAACTTTAATCACACACATATAGATTTGAAATTTATAACAAATCCTTCTCAAATTACATGTATATATAATTTACATACACACACACAACACCCCATATATATATATATATATATATATATATATATATATATATATATATATATATATATATATATATATATATATTTGTGTGTGTATGCGTGTGCGCGCGTGCCTGTGTATGCGTGTTTGTGAATGCATGAATGTATGGGCGAATACATCCACTATGCATTGAGCAGGTGTATTCTGAGAACTATATATATATATATATATATATATATATATATATATATATATGTGTGTGTGTATGTGTGTAGATGCGAGTGACAGTGTGTCACACTTTTTCAACTTTACTCCTGCAGGCTGTAGCCCAAAATATCATACCATTTTGGAATCAAGCTGACTCCAAGAGCAAATTAAAATCCTTCAAGTCTGGATCCGAACCCACAATCTTGAAATTTTGGATTCCTAAGTTTTCATTACTGCAATTATTTTCGGCAATTTTTACGTTATTTTTTGTGACATTTTTTTATAACTTGGAAGTAAAGCTGAGAATAATTGAAATTAATTGTGAAATCAACCGTGAAATGAAAATAATTGTTTGTACGTAAAGTAAGGGCCTACGAACATCAGATTGTCTTTATACTAAGCGGCAGAAGAATTATCATTGAACTTTTAAAAGGTAAGCTTAAATATTCATGCAATAATTAAATACAGCGATCAGTTTTGAGTTCTTTCGTTTCTTATTGTTGCCTATCTCATACGGTAGCAGTATGCCTCACAAAAAGAAATCTCTTCCAACAGAAGACCAGATTGCAATCAAAAGAGGCAAGGGTGCAGCGAGGAAAAGAAGCCCCCCTGCAAATGAAAGGCCAAATCAAACGGTAGCCAGGAGTGCTTCCAGTGCTGAGAATATGGAATGAATTAGGGACTCCCAAACACCTAAACGATACATATATATATATATATATATATATATATATATATATATATATATATATATATATATATATATATATAGTGGACTCTCCCGTCGTATTCGACATATGAGGGTCAAGCAGCTCAGTTCCTAGGAACCGACAGCCAGATACCAACAGCAATCTCTTTTTTTTTATACAAGTTTCATAAAAATGCCCAAATACATAATTAGTAAGTAACATTTCTTTTGCCAACATGAAAACACAACAACATTCAGAAAGAAAACTTTGGGTTAAATAAAAAACAAAAAACAAAAAAAAAACTTAACAGATGTACCTTGTCAGTCATTTTTTTTAATTTATTGTGTATATCTATCTATCTATCTATCTATCTATCTATATATATATATATATATATATATATATATGCACACACACACATACACTCATACATGCACACATATTTGTTTAACACAGTCATCATCACTGTTGCTATATATATATATATATATATATATATATATATATATATATATGTCCTTCACAATCTGTACCAAATCTAATAATAACGATGATGATGATTATGATGATTGTAATAATAAGCAGCCTAATGAAGGATGTATTGAGCTTTATATCACGTAATATTTAAACATTAGGATTAGAATGTATGTGCGTAGGAGTCGTTAGCGTTCGTAATATTATTGGAGATTAAGAGAATGAAGGAGAGAAAAATGATGGAAGTGAAGATGACAGTGAGAGAGTGGGACAGGAAATTTGAAGTAAAGCGTGAAAACTCCAACCCGAGATCAATGATAATATCGCTATCATTAAGACGGCAATAATTGCAGTAATTTGTTACGACATTCACAGAATGGCAATTTGAAATGTCTGCGAGCAGAGTTTGTATTTGTTTGCATGGAAGATTTAATGTTCATGATAAAACTGCATGAACTTTGAATTTCCAAATTGGGGGGGAAATTTAAATATTGCCGCGTTCATTGTTGACTTGACTTCCCCCGTAAAACTAGACAGTAGTGTGGTTATAGTAGAAGAAATACCTGAGATTTACTTGACCTCCTACTGAGTCAGGTTGTGACACAAGGTCGATTTTTAAAGTGGGGACCCAAGTGTTTCCACTCGGCTCGCTGGTCTAAGCCTGTCTTAGCTTGTCTATGTTGGTCAAATCTTGTCTAAGCTGGTCTAAGCTGGTCATAGCTTGTCTATGTCTGGTGTAAAATTATGGCAGATCATAAAAATTGGCGGAATAGTAAAAAGAGGTTTTTAACGTGGTCAAAGCTGGTCTAAGCTAGTTATAGCCAGCCGGTCATACCACCGCTACGTAACAGATGTCACGAAACGGTGGCGGGGTGGGGGTGTAGAACGCAAAGGAGGAGAGAAGGCTTCCGGCACTGAACAGATACTACATCTGCAGCATCTACTCGGACGGAGAAAAAAAAACCTTCTCCAGCGAGTAACCTACTTAAAAATCTGGTGTAAAAGGGTGGCAGATCATTGAATTGGAGGAATAGTAAAAAGAGGTTTTTAACGTAGTCAAAGCCGGTCTTAGCTTGTCTAAGCTGGTCAAAGCTTGTCTAAGCTGGTCAAAGCTTGTCTAAGCTGGTCAAAGCTTGTCTAAGCTGGTCATAGTCGGTCATACCACCGCTACCTAACAGATGTCACGCAACGATGGCGGGGAGAACACAAAGGATGAGAGAAGGCTTCCATCATTGAACAGATATTACATCTGCAACATCCATCCATACAGGAAAAAACCCTTCTCCTCCTCTGCCGAAAGGATCCGGGAGGAAAGTAGGGAGGTAGTAAGTCCTATTTTCTTCGACTATGTTTTGCATTAGCTTCCTATTGTTGTTAGCTCTATATGTGAGTTCTTCATTTCACTATAATTAAATAAATAATTATACAAATTAAAATGAAAAACAAATATATCAATCATAATTCTACATAACCGGATATCAATTACATGTCTATAAAAATTTGAAATGTCTGGTTACATTATGTACCCAGACATTTCAAAAGGGCTTGGAAAATTTGAGACGCATAAGGACATGGAGAAAGGCAAGAGAGACAGTGAGTAACCTACTTAAAAAAGTTGATGTAAAAGGATGGCAGATCATTGAATTGGAGGAATAGTAAAAAAGTGTTTTTTAACGTGGTCAAAGCTGGTCTTAGCTCGTCTAAGCTATTAGGTTGATGCAAAAATAATGTCGTTTTTTGACGTTAAAAATTACGTCAACAACCGTCATTATTTTTGCACCAACCTAATAGTTATAGCCGGTCATACCACCGCCACGTAATAGATGTCACGCAACGTTGGCGGGGGTTGGGATGTGGAACGCAAAGGAGGAGAGACGGGTTCCGGCACGGAACAGATACTACATCTGCAGCATCTACTCCGACGGGGGAAAAAACATTCATCTCCTCTGCCAATGCTCTCGGAAGAATCCGGAAGGAAAGCCCCAACGTTAAGAAATAACCTGTAGATAAACGAAACTTACATTTAAATGCCATATAATTACAAAGAACATTAATTGTTCATTCATTAATTAATTAGCATAAATCTAGCTAATGTTGAACAGTATATATATATATATATATATATATATATATATATATATATATATATATATATATATATTGCTGTGTGTATATATGTATATATATGTGAGTATGTGTGCATATATATGTGTGTATATTTGTGGGTATATATATATATATGTATGTATGTATGTATGTATGCGTATGTGTACTTGTTATCATGGAGATATATATACGTATGTATAGGTTTATGTATTTATGTGTATGTATTTCTGTGTGTATGTATGTATGTATATATTTGTATATGTGTGTGTGTGTGTATATATATATGTATGTAAAGAAAAATTATTTTATATATATATATATATATATATATATATATATATGTGTGTGTGTGTGTGTGTGTGTGTATATATATATGAGGTGGACATTGAAGTTACCTATGGGTGTTGACTTTGATGTCCGATTTTATATTTACATACACTATTTTAATATATTAAATAATATTATTTTTAATCATTTTTATCTTTGTATATTTGCTCGCTTAAGTTATATTTCAATAAGTGGTTAGCATTTGTTTAATGACACTTTCAGTCTTAAATATTTATTGGTTGTGGTATCCGATTGTCCGGGTCAATGTCTGTGGATGTGTGTGCATGTATTTATAGGTGTCTATGTGTATGGAAAGTGCATTCACTTTTAATTGTGTATGTATGTACGTGTGTGTTGGTTTCCCTTCCTCCCACTTCCTTTTTTTTTTTTCATGAAGGACCGTGGAGATGTTCTCTGTCTCGTCTCTTTGTGTGTATATATATATATATATATATATATATATATATATATATATATATATATATATATATATATATATATATATATATATATATATGTGTGTCTGGGTGCTTATATATTATAATCTGATTGTGTTTGTTTTACGCGTGAGTTTAGGACTCCATTCACACACTCTTACGATTAAAATGTATACATATTGTCAAAGGACCGGATATAAAATTAGCTAAAGTATTCAATGAAGAAATAAATTGAATAACATATATATTTCTTCTTTTCTCCTCAGTAATTTTATAGTTGTAAACTTAATAGCGATTAAATTTTGATTTTGAAATTAGCAGTTTTTATTTTTAATATTAAATTTTATCATATAATTTAGTAATTATTGGTTAGAATAAATTCTTTTTTAATACTACCCATATTTCAAACATCTGAATAGATATTATAACATGACTTCGTTGTCAAGCTTTTTGAATTTTTCTATACTTGTATTTTAATTGGTCAATCTAGCTTTTGTAACAACGTTTTCCCCTTGCAAAGGATTGTTAATTAATTTGAAACTTTTAAAACCATTTATTTTACATTCAACGTCATCACTTGATAAGACACCGAGGGTGTTGAAACAAAATGGCTATTTTTGTAGTGATTTTATAACATATTGATGTTATAAATTTTTAAAAAAATAAATAATTATATATATATATATATATATATATATATATATAGATAGATAGATAGATAGATAGATAGATAGATAATATTAATGGTAAATATATATATATATGCAAAATCCACAGGTGCATATACACACATGTATATTTTTGGAATAAAACATTCCGAGAGTATAGAATCCAGGTAGAACTCAATCTCCAGGACAGAGTAAGGATATAATAAAAAGGCTTAAAAGCCTTTTTATTATATATATATATATATATATATATATATATATATATATATATATATATATATATATATATAATTATCCACAGATAGACTGTTTCGCTGTATTCACAGTTCTTCATTGTGGCTAGACACGCGATTGCTTCAAGCCGGGATCAAAAATCAACAATTTGACATCAGCCGAAGACTCTTACGCCTAGGCTATTGGATAAAGGGAATTTTAACGCATTATATACGTGATATAAACATTATCAGCTGCCAGAGTTCTCTGTTCATTACGAAGAGCTTAGCATTATAGCAGCAGCAGTCGTTAAATACCTTTTCTTACAAAGTGCTGAACCGACGATCGGGAGGGTATATAGTAATCCACAGACAGACTGTTTCGCTGTATCACAGTTCTACAGTGTGGCTAGAGACACGATTGCTTCAAGCTGGGATCGAAACTCGACCAATTTGACATCAGTTGAGACACTTACTCCTATACGGGAGCGTATGTACCGGGTGTAACAGCAAAATTGTCCAAATCGTGTAAAAACAAACTTGTCCATTTGTTAGATTAAGCTTTGAACCGTTGTATCCTAGAAATGATTAAAGATATCTTACTCGAATTCTCAGAGGTTTTTATAACACTGTTGCACTCTACTTTGAGCAATAAGAATGTATTATTACTCTCTAATTTTGACAGAATAACAGAAGTTATTCCAGGATCATTTTTCAACTTATTCAAGATGATCTCGCCCTCTCTAATCATCTAACTTTCTATCCTGGAATAACAAGGTGCCTTACAGGTGTTACGTACGATTTCATTTTCAAGTTTTCTTTCACTGCTCTTTGGACTGTCATAGCTGAAACTCCTTTCTCACGAGCCAAACGTCTTATGGATTGAGTTGGATCTTTTCTATTTAATCTCTTTAGCTCTAAGTTGAAATTATGATCCCTCCTTCTGTTGTGACCTCCTGACCAATTTCCTCTCTACTGTTCCCTCCTTTTTAAACTTATTCACCGTCCTCTTGAATGGACTTTGAAAATGGAAGCCAGAGTATGAATGTTGGTACTATTACTGAAGGCCTGAATGATCTTTTTCCTCTTACCATTGTTCATTTCGAAAGACAGTAGGTCTAACACAAAACGATTTTAACATATACATGTCTTTCTAGCTGAGTAACTCAAAGGGTTTTTCAGTGATTATTACAACAAATGGTGTCACGATGGCTAAACGTCTTATCTGAAAACCTGGAAAAAAGAAATTCAGTTAGTTTAGTGTTTTTTAGATATTAAACATTTTGTGGTATGAGCAATTATGCTGTTACATGATCTGGACAATTTTGCTGTTACATCCGGCATATATAACGAACGCTCGGGTGTCCAACATTCCCAGTGGATTATGTACTAAATGGCCTTTGACCTCGCAAGAAGGTTAATCCGCCCTTTGACAAGTCTTGTCTTCAATGCTACTGTATGTCCAGCCAACCTCATCACTAGAAAAGTCTGCTGGGGGAACTCTTTTAATCACCGATAACCTGACCATGCTGCAAGTATTATTTGGGTACATGGTACCAGGATCATTCATGGAATGACCTGGCATATCTATCTATCTGTCTATCTATGGCCATCTTGAGAAAGTCAGAACGAAAGAAGGAAATATTTAGGAGACTTTTTGCATTTATAACAACTATGGTTAAGAGGCATGATAAAAGAAGCGTGTATGACGCCAACACATGAAATTTCCTAAAAGGAATAAAAGATATCAACCAAAATAGGACTACTACTACTACTTCCATTACATGGTTAGTTCCAAGGAACCGATATAAGTCCAAGAAGTGCTCATTTCAGAACTGCCAAAGCGCAGTAAGGATGGCGACAACAGATACAGAAGTCTAGTCGCACTACTAGTTAGCAATAATCGAGAATGTGTATTGAAAATTATACATTTCTGTAGACATCTGTTGCAAGAAGCAATTCACACTGGTATTTTAAATATAAAAAATTGGTCTGTTTTGTACCATACTGGAATATTCAGGAATGTAAAAAAATACGATTTTTAGATCAAAATTTTATATTTTCTATTATAAAAATGATGTTTAATTTTTTTTTATTAGCGTCTTAAACAGTTTTCATACGAAATATGGTTGCTGTTGTTAGGCTTGACGCTATCCGGATTAAAATCAAAATAGAAACTTTATTTCGAAAACACTGAAATGTTATGAAACGTTCTAAAAACTATCTGAATATACGAATGAAATATTAAGTTTTACGCCACTCAAAATTCAGACTAGATATATTTTATTTGCTTATGTAAAAGCAAAAAGAAGAAGAAAATATATATATACCATTGCACCGATCCGCCTACATAGTTTGCATAAGTACTATTAATACTAAAATGCTAGTCATGAGAAGAGCGTTTCTTGAGTCATGTTGTTATATAAGCGATTATTTTGAGTTCGAAGTGACAACATGTATCAAATCCATTAGCGACACTTTCATAATCCTTGTATTTGATTGGAATCAGTATTGCGTAAAGTCTATTTTGAAACATTACTAACTGCAGACACCATTTCGAATAATAATTGGATTAGTCATTAGTTAATTTTTAATTACTGCCGATGTATTTCTGGTGTCGTAATAATCAGCAAGATTTAGAAAAAAAATACTAAATACATCATCGTAACCGCCATCATCACCAACAATAGCAAAAACAACAACACTAACAACTAAAACGTTTGTCTAATTATCTATTATCATTTTGAAGCAATTTCTTTATAATTTTCATTTTTGAATGAATGTTGTGCACGCTATATTTAAATTTCCTACAATATTCATTATTTTGCCTAATGAATATAATAGAGTCGCTGTTCCTTGGTTACACACACACACATATATATATATATATATATATATATATATATATATATATATATATATATATA
The DNA here is from genome assembly GCA_963932145.1 of Acanthosepion lycidas. Lineage (NCBI taxonomy): Eukaryota > Metazoa > Mollusca > Cephalopoda > Sepiida > Sepiidae > Acanthosepion > Acanthosepion lycidas. Next base: position 118,286,087 of record OZ010579.1, read on the forward strand.
TATATATATTAAGACATTTTTCATTGTACAGTTTAGACATATTCTGTCTGCTTATTTTCGATAAGATCCTTTCATACTCGTGGATATTTTTTGATGTTGTTACTGAAAGACGAGAGAAGTTTCCAAGTAGTGTTTCAAGCGCGACCATTACTACTGGAATTGATTCAGTAATCGCGTTCCATAGCATCTTCAGTTCCCTAGTCAGATCCTGGTATTTTTCAATCTTTTCAATTTCTTTGGAATTTACTTTTGCATCATATGGATCAATAAAATTATTATTATTATTGAATGAGAGAGAGAGAGAGAGAGAGAGAGAGAGAGAGAGAGGTAGAGAGAGAGAAAGAGACAGACAGACAGACAAACAGGCAGACAGAGGATTGAGTGAGAGAGAGAGAGAGTGAGAGAGAGAGAGAGAGCAGCATGTCAACAAAGTGATACTAGAGGAACAAATATATGAAGCCTAATATACCCACCATGACATCCAGTCTGATAAGAGTATGCCATGCTCATACATTACAGCCAAATGTGCGCGATATATAGGTTTTGATAAAAGCAGCGCTTAACATTGCAGAAAGGGCCCAGTTTAAAATACCTTCAGGTCGAGTAACCAAATCCTTTCAGATTGACAGGGTTCCCAATTATCTAAATGTGACTCCCAAATCGCCTCGGCTTCCTCGTCCTTCGAACTTAAAAAAAAGAGACCCTTTCGACACTTGGACATGATTCTCCTCCCCAACTACTCCATGAAGCGTAACATAGAATACGCTAGCTCCTAGGGGAATTCTAAAACTAGTTAAAGTCAGGCTAACGAGTGAAATCTGTGGGGTACTGTAGTGTCGCCCATTAAGGAAACGGTTAATATTACAATTACTATCTAAATTGCGAAGTGAAAATATATGGACATGTTAACACTCCTAATCAGTTGCGACTAAAAGCTATGAGAGCAAGACTAGGTGTAGCATTAACGCGTTTTTGGTTTCAGTCTTCCAATGCAAAAGGAAACAACGAGAGAAGGACTTAAAATAGTCAAAATTATGCCAAATTTATTTGTCTTCTAGATTTTTCACCATTGGCCAATGTTATGATGAAGTCAATGTGAAAACTATACGGATCTTGATTTTTTATGGTTTCGAACGTCAAATTTGCTTTTGTAGACTTCAAGGGCATTTGTAGACTTATTAAAGAGAGAGCAAACCAACAAAGTGATGTTCTGGTACAAATATATGAAACCCTGCAATACCCATCATGACACCCTTGTCTAATAAGGGTGTACCAAGCACGTGCAACACAGCCAAATATACGCAATATATAGGTTTTGATAAAAGCAACGCTTAACCTTGCAGTAGAAATACCTTCAGCTCAGGTAACCCCATCCGCTTAGGCATTCTCTGATTGAATGTGTTCCCAAATATCTATATGTGACACCCGTGTCGCCTTGGCTGCTTCATTCTTTAAACAATCCTTTCAACATGAGACTCTCCAACTACAACAGAGATGTACAATCCACTGAACCCCCGACAGAACATAACCAACTGGTTTTGGTCAGGCAACTGACAAGCAAATCTGTTGTACGGAGCGGGATATTTGCAGGGCCCATCTTAATTCACGAAACTAAATCATTCATATGTTAGCATCTCCAGTCAATTAAATCAAAAGCCTTATTATTATTATTATTATTATTATTATTATTATTATTTTATTTTACAAAAAAAATCTATTGCTAGTAATTTTTAATGTATTGCTGGTAACATTTTTTAACTATGAAAATGTATTGCTAGTATTTTTATTATAAAAGTGTATTTTTATACTTTCATAGTACATTGACCCCAGTTTGGTGGTTAACTATTTGCCCATAGCTAGGAACCTGGCAGGTGCTACCACCCTGGGCCAGGGTGGACCTGGGAACAACAGCAATTAAGAGGTGGTTCCACGCTTCTCAAAACGCTCCCGGTCAGAGGCTTTGTATAGAGCAACAATTCTAACAAAGGAGAGGTAGAGAGACAAGCACATTGCTTGAGAGGGAGCAAAAAGAGATTATTTTAACTTGTAGTAAATATGGTTGATTTAGGAAAGCACTAATTTTTAAATTGAATATCCATATGAAATTCTCAACTCCTAGTTGCATAAAACCAAAACATTTTCCTTGACAATCAACTTTAATAATCTACTGTTGCTTTACAAAAATGATGCTTTCACGGTTTTGAATCGGACCAACGCAATTATAGAAAAGGCGGGAAAGAGCAAAACACAATTTGGCATATTGATCGTTGATATCAGCAATCAAAATTGATAAAAAGCAGTTAGAACTCGTCTGATCTTATTTGAAAAAGAGAACACTGTTTGAAGTTAGGGAATAGTACTGCCCCATATTAAATTTAGCGTTACAGCTTTACATTAAAGATAGACAAAGTGTTTTTTAATGGCCGATAAAAGCGTGCCCATATTAGACTGTAACCAATTTTGTATCTTCTAAGAATAGCAACGTGTTTTTAATCTGACAAATCAAAACAAATTAGATGTTTAACTGTTTTGTTACCACTGGGGAAACAAACCACGTAATAGGAATTGAAATGTTGCTATATTTCAACTTTTAGTGTAGCTCACTCAATGAAACGTTCAATTAATAATAGATTAAACTCTCTCTCTCGCTCTCTGTATTGTCTTTGCCGCATACAATGTTCAAAGCTTTTAGCTGTTTCATCGATGGGTAAATTTCAGCAAAACGGCGTTCTTGCTCTTTTTGCAGGTTATTTAAAGCCAGGATATATATTTGGATTATAAGATTTTTTTTTGAGATAATAATGATTTACCGATGCAAGTCCTACTAATTAACCTATATCTGAGGAGAAAAAGTGGATTCATACCTTTTCCAAAGTTATTTGAGCATAAGTAAATATAATAAACCCGACTGGAATTGGAACTGGGCTTTCCGATTAACAATCCCGAGTCATTATCCATTACACAACCTGCACATTCAAGCTTACAGAACCTGGTATTTCAAAACGGTTACCTCTTTAGGTACTGATAGGGCTCGACGTTGCTTAATTTCGGTGATATTATGCGAACCAGTGTTTCAACGTAATATGGCCCTATGCTTTTAAATTTGAAACTGTCAGACAATCTCTTGTTCTAAAATAATACATAGAACAATATTTAGATATTTTTCATGGTCTTTAAATAACACTGAAGTTTCGACATTTCTACTGATACCTGTTGTCATTAATTTTTCTTATGAATACAAGCTATACACACGTACATGAGTTACATAACCACTACATTATCACGTCGATTAATTTGCCATTTATGCAATGATAGTTCAATTAAATCGCATATCAACAACTAGCATAACAACCAAATACAAGAAATCCGACATATCTATAACAACACTATGGAATATCACTAAATACTATATTATTTAAACAGTAACAAACAACTACAAATGCTGGAAACATTCGTTGGTCTCTAACCGATAAAGCTACAAACAGAAAATTGCTGCACAATACATATATATATATATATATATATATATATATATATATACACGCTTGCGTGCATATGTGTCTTTGTGTGTGTCTTTGTGTGTGTGTGTGGATAAAAGAAAAAAGACAATGCGAAAATTGTGTCTAGTTTTAGCTAACGCGTTTCGTTCAAAGCAAAAAACGAAATAATTTATTGAAACGAAGTATCAATAAACATACACACACACACATATATATATATATATATATTAGGTTGGTGCAAAAACAATGTCGTTTTCTAGCATATGTTACTATGTGAGAAAACGACATTATTTTTGCACCAACCTAATATAAACATCAGTGTGTTTTTTGGGATAAGAAGTAGATGATTTACGTTTCTTTCGAATTTAGTTTCTTTCTTAACTCTTTCAATTGATGTGTATTATCTTTGGTTTAATTGTATTCCACACAGTCCGAAATTCATAAAACTACTTATAAAGTTACCTATTCCTGGAATTCTATAGATTAATTCATAAGGTTTTTTGTTGTCAGCTACATACGCAGTTATTTTCTCTTACAAAAAAGCTGAACGTATTCAGAACTAAAAAAATAAATCTGTCAGTTTTGTTTTACAGTCGTTGCGAAAAAATAAATCCTTTGTCATCTCAAGGACATTTAATACGAATTTTGCGATTTTAAAATAATTTTTCTGTATATCTCTTAAATGTTCAAATCTCTCTCTCTTTCTCTTTCTCTCTCTCTCTCTCTCTCTCTATATATATATATATATATATATATATATATATATATATATATATATATATAATTAAAATAAGAATGAAGTAGGATAAAAATTTACATATATGCACGATGAAAATAGAAGGTAGACATAAATTTTCTTTACTGATCAAGAATGCTTTTCATATTTAATAGGACAACACTCTGCGTGGCTTTCTATATAAATATCGTTTTTTCTCGAATCATTTACTCGAATAGTTTTATGGAGTTTTAATCGGAATATCTTTCTGTAAAAAGAAGACATAAAATGCAGCTATTGTCAGTCAAATTTAATAAAGTATGCTTGACTGAATACAAATGTAGCCCCCCCTCCCCGCCAATCTGTCAACACTGTTTATAAGAGGATGTGCTTTCCTTAAAAATATAAAATGTATATTTATATTGGTATAAACCTTGTAACCATGGAACAGCGACTTTTGTAAATTGCGAAAATTTCCTGATATTTAAATTACTTTCTATTAAATATCTTGTGATCGTAATTAATTTTCAATAGGTGATGGTAATTTTTCCCAGAAGGAACCTAAGCAAACTGAATTATTTAAATAAATTAAATTGAAGTTTTTCACTTGGAGGGATTCGTTTTGAATAAGAAATGAATTAAATCAATACATATATCGTCTTAACTCGGTTGTCAATAAAAATACTGACTTACAAAAAAAGCGGACGTCTTTCCTTCCATATAAGTATCCAAACCTTTGAAGGCCTTTCTTGTCCAGAATGGAGAAGGGTATTCTATTCCTCATAGGAAATTAAATATGTATTAAACAGAAGGATATATTTTTAGAATTCTGTTAGAAAATTTGATATTTCTAACTGATAAATTTACTATCCATTTTATTTTAGATAATTTCGCCTATCGCCCATTTCACAGTCTTCACCGGTCTTTTGAATAGGATCAGAGATCTATCCGTTGTTTTCTGTTTAGGATTTTATTTCCGGTTCCTTCTCCTAAAGTCTTCTCATTTTCTTTTTACACATCCCTTGCATTTTAGTGGCATGATCACACTGCTCGGGGTGAAATGATTATAAAAAAAAATATCAGTTTCTTTTGGTCTGTTAAAAATTAACCGATAGAACATATATATATATATATATATATATATATATATATATATATATATATATATATATATATATATATATATATATACTAGGTTGGTCAGAAAGCGGAAAGAAAACAACAAATCTTGATCTCTGTCTGGTGGAATTTCCAAGGAGTACTGCGTGTCGAGCTTGTTTCACAGGGTCGCGCCATCAACGCTAAACTGTATTGCTAGCAGCTAGGCCGCGTGTACGACACACTAAAGGAATATCCTGCTTTAGTCAATCACGGTCGAGTTCAGTTTCAGCAAGACAATACAAGGCCACACACTGCCAGGTTGACTAAGGTTAAGTTCAAACAGATGGACGGTGTTAAGATTCACCCATTCAGTCCCGATGCTGCTCCGAGTGACTAAGGCATATTCCGCTCAATGACACACTTCCTCCGCGACCAGCCATTCAACACTTTTCATTAAGTGAAGGAAGCTTGTTTACAGTTTTTTCCAAGACAGTGGACTGATATATTAGACAGATTGCTGACAAAAGATCGCCGAAAATTATGGACTTTATTTTGAAGAATAAATGTTGATGTTGCTCCATAAAATTTTGTTGCTTTCTTTCCTCTTCCTAAGTGAGTCAAGACTTTTTGGCTAGCCTAATATATATATAAAATGTGTGGCTTCAGTAGAAGATTACTTTGAAGGAAATTAAATGCCGCATTGATATGTGTTGTAGTTTTCTTTTTATAGCGCAAGTCCCGACTCTTTTTAATCAGACATCGTATAAATAAATGAAAATAAAGCCGAAATGAAATTGGGCAAAATCTAATTTCTATAACGATACAGGTAAGCAGGTAAAGTAAGAAATCAAGTGTTTAACCCTTAACATAAATCCCGTTTTGAGCCACGAAGGTAGATTTTGTTCAAATAAAATTATTTTTTTCTTGCGACGCTAGCTCATCGGTGAAACATGCCAAAATAGTTTAACAAATTGTAGTATATATATATATATATATATATATATATATATATATATATATATATATATATATATACAGACAGCCAGAACCAACTCCTTCCCCTGCCCCCCAAAAACATTCCGGTATCTCGCGTGTCTATGTGAACCATTCCATTTTTATCGCATTTTATATAAGCATTGCTACTTCGACGGCGGTAGAAGTAATGTGACATAAAACATCTGCTTGTGGAGTATAAATGTTGATTGAATAACTGGCCGGCAGCCAGGAGACGGGTCTCTGTCTGAACACAATGACTAATTTTGTCTGGGTAGAAAAGTCAAATGCTGTAACCGCTGAATGAATTTCTGACTTAATCTTCGATAAAATAGTCGAGTTACACGTTTAAAAACATATTCAGGAGAATTTAATAATATACAGGCTCATGTACATATATTTCATGATGCAGTCACAACTTCGCTGGACTAGTCATGTTGCAAAGATGAATGACAACAGAATATCTAAGGTCCTCATGTATAGCCAGCTTGACAGTACACAAAGGACTGTTGGACAGCTGTGGTTCAGTTATAAAGATAAGCTAAAGAGTAACCTCTCTGCCGTCAATGTGCCTCATACTAGCTTTGAACGAGTTGCTCTGGAGAGAAATAACTGGAGATATTTGTGCCAGAGTGATATCAGAAAATTTAAAATCAGTCTTATTAACCGGCTAACAGACGAAACAGAACGACAAAAAAAGACAACAAATATTTCTGTTGATACGTCCCAAGATCGAATATGTGGACTTGTATGCAGGTCACTAGTGGTACTGAAGTGCCACATACGACACAAACATAAAAACTGTGGAAGGTTGTAGGATCCTTATACGTCGAAATCGAGTCCATTATATATATATATATATATATATATATATATATATATATATATATATATGTATAAGCTGAAAATATGATTTTAATGGTATTTTATGTTTGGCTATTTCAAAACACCCTGCGACGTCTCACTAACATTCACACACTTTAGCATTCAGAATGTTTTCTTACACTTATTTGAATATTATCTGTTACCTCATTACACGTGACATGTATTTAACCAATAAGAAATAACTAAACACAACATACCATTAATCTGCGTCTCTTTGCTTTTTATCAATTTTATTATTTCTATCTTGATTTCTGGAGAAGCTTTAATAAAGTGAAATTAGATGTTAGATCAAGATCTGTTTTCGTACTTGTTCTTTATCGTATCATATGAACTGATGTCTTTAATTTAATTACATTATTAAATTCGACGCTTTCAGCTTCCATTTTTTGAAACATGGTTAGAAGTGTGTAGCAAAAAACATATTTTAAATCAATTAATTTATAATATTAATGCTCTGTAAATTTACATTGAGCACTATTTAGTAAAAATATCTATAAGAACACCGGATTATATATCTTACTGTTCTTTCTTTTTATTCATAAATGCATACATACATACATATATATATATATATATATATATATATATTCCCGTCGTCTTCGACGTATGAGGATCAAGCAGCTCAGTTCCTAGGAACTGACAGCCAGACACCAGCACATATGATTTGATTATAGTGGTGAAGGCTTTGGGCAGAACCAACCACTCTTTTTGAAGGGCCGAATACAGAGACCTACGTGCCACTTGGTCTCCAGACGACCCTCCACATTTTGAATTCGGTGTTCTCTTTCTCCTAGGCCAGTTGCCATCTAAAGCAACCCAGTCTCTCCTGCTATTTACCCATAGCTGGAAGGAGAAGAAGAAGAGAATTAATACCTTTCCCAAGGCACGTAAGTCAATGTAATGAATTCAACTGGAATTCGAACTCGGCTCTCCGATTCTTAAATCCGAGCCGCTATCCACTACTCTACCTATATATAGGATATATATGATAAAAATATAGTTTTAAAGTATACTATATTTATGGTTAAAGGTGCTCAATATCAAAAATAGAGTGCATGTAAATATAAAAGTGGACATTGATATCAACACGAAGTGACGACTGTCTTTTTCATGCTTGAACGCAATTTTCACGCAATTATGATTATGCTGAAGCATGAAACAGGTGGTCACCGCTGTATCTACTTTTACCCATACACACACACGCATATATATATATATATATATATATATATATATATATATATATATATATATATATATATATATATATATATATATATCAAGGAAAAGCTTAACACATCACGAAAATACGGTAAATGGTATAAATTTACAAACAATAGTTCAAATTATCTAGACAAAAAAATGTATGTGTATGCATGTGAGTAGATATTCGTATATATGTGTATGTGTATATATATATATATATATATATATATATATATATATATATATATATATATATATATAAATTTACATTGAGCACTATTTTGTAAAAATAAAAATATCTATAAGAACACCGGATTATATATCTTACTGTTCTTTCTTTTTATTAATATATATATATATATATATATATATATATATATATATATATATATATGTGTGTGTGTGTGTGTATGTGTGTCTGTGTTCTTGTATGTATATATATATATATATATATATATATATATATATATATATATATATATATATATATATATATGTCTTTATGTTAATATATTTCTCACCACACTTATGAATGGCTGACGTCTTCCAATACTCTGAAAATAGATATTGTAGGTCAGACGACTCAACTTCCTTTTAACTTCCCTGTTGTTATTCTTTCTTTCTTTTTTTAAAAAATTATCTGAATAATTTGAACCATTGTAAATTTATACCATTTACATCTTCGGTGTGATGAGACATACTAGACGAAATAAATCATGATCTATTACCGTATTTTCGTGATTTGTTTAGCTTTTCTTTGATGTATATCATATTTCTCCGTAGTCCATACATTGAGCTCTCTACGGATCTGTCTTTTTAATATAAAATATTATCTATCTATCTATCTATCTATCTATATATATATATATATATATATATATATATATATATATATATATATATATATATATATTACTTCAAACGTTTTCAATACTGTTGTGTGCCCGCGGCATAAGTGACACTTATATAAGCATTGTAACCGGTTTAACAGACCAGAGTATTAACTCCAGCCCAGAGTATATATAAGGTTATCTTAGGCTAAAGTGTTTTATATTCTGGGTATAAGCTCGGCTAGGCCCGTTTATATTGGTTGATATTATCAGGAGGTCATCTTGATGGTGAGATTCGAACCCGAACCTTATGGTCGGAACGATAACGCGTCTACTTCCTACTGATCATAGTGATGTCATAACTTACACAATAATGAAATTATCTTCGAAAATTCTATTTAAGTGACAAATTTCCAAATTAAGAGGACTGCAATTATTTAGAAGTATTGTTCAATCAGAATTAAATATGTTTTTGAGATATACTATCGATGTATCCATGCGCGTACACACACACTCACACACACAATTCAAGAAAAAGAGTAAGAATTGATTATAATGACAATCCATTTTATTACTGGTTTGCGTAGGTGTGGCTCTATTCAGGAATATTGGTGATCAAATCTGCGTATGTTTGTTGAAGGTTTTATCAGAAAGTCGTATCCACCTATTCATTACTTTCGAATACATACTAGTGACGCTGCTGGCAGTAACAAACCTCCTCGAAAGAGACAGATGTTTTCACAATTCAAACGTAACTACTTCAACTTCACCATATTGCAGTCACTATGTATAACATCAAGCCGGACACATTTATTCGTTCCATGAAATAGGAAGAACATTTCTAAAAAAATTATTTTCAAGTGCAAAATACATTTTTTATTACGTTTGTTGAGTGATTTTGTGCGTGTATGTATGTAGCTTTAGTGTGTGATTTCTTTAGTTATAGATAGAGAGATCACATCAAAGGAATACACAACAAGAAAAAGTAGAAAATATATTTCGATATATTGTCATTTATTTAGACACAATGTCCTTTCCCAAAGTCTTTTAATTGAATGTACTTGATAGGTCATTGTATAATGCTGATGGCACTTCTGTAATTTTATGAAAAATATTTAATAAAAATTGTCTTTATCCGATTAGCACCTTGTCTTTCTCTAGAGAATTTTTCAGCATAACCAGCAAAGCGCATTCAGATTACCATTTGATAATTCTTAAGACCATTTATATTAAGTCTAAGCAACCTTCCCTCTGCAAGCTGCTGGGTTTAAATGTAATCTTTAGCATATACTGCTGATTAGTTGATATTCATTTTTTTATCTCCTGCTTTTTAGTCGTTGTGCCTGTATTTTTATCCTTGATTGGCTCTGAAGAGCGAGGATAGATAACTGGTGAGTCATTTTTGTTATTTCTTTTTTTTTGTTATATTTTTTCAAATCAACTATTTTATGGTATTTTTTTATCCTTGTTCTTCCGTCGATTTGATTTATACTTTTGTCGAGCGTACGAGCAACGATGTGGTTTTTGGAGAGGATGAAAAGAAGGAGGAAGCTTATACTTAACATCAGGAAGAGACAGCTAAAATTTCTGAGACATAATGAGAAAGGAGGACGTGGAGAATCTGATACTCACAGGTCGAATAGAGAGAAAGAGAAACAAGGGAAAGCATCGCATGACATACCTGGAGGGCTTAGGCAAATGGATGACAGAACGTGGTTTAGAGGAGGTGACAGAGGGTCGAAACTTATTGAGAGCTACAAGGGATAGGGGGAAGTGGAGAGCGATGATCGCCTACGTCCTGAAGGGAAAAAAGAAGACATATTTACATATGCTTTTCAAATTTACATTTTAAATTTTAATAAAATGTATTACACTCTGCTCTCCCGTTTATATTGTTAGACATTCCAATCAAACAAAAAACCTTCTGAAGTAATTTTGTGTTTTACAAAATAAAGGGTTCAATTTTGGCTGTTTTACAACCTAATTTAATGCCAAATTTATTTATTTCACTGGAAATCTAATACATCGAAAACTTAGTCTGATTTGCGAAGAATAAGGTTAAAATAATAGAATAGCCTTCTCAATCGTCTGGCTGAAATCCAGTCGAACGTTATCTGTCTTTCTGTTGGTGTCATGAATATTTTATTTACTACCAATCTTATAATTATTATTTTTTTTGCCAGATTTATTATTCTTGTTTTTATTGCTAATGATAGTCATCGTTTCATGTTGATGTTTTTACTTTTGTACGGTTTGATGAAGAAAGCCATAACATTTGCGCTCGTTATTTTCGATAAAGCAATTTTCTCATGAATAGTAATGAGGCAAAGAACAATGACCTCATTATACTTTTAGCATTTTAATCTTTCAAACAATTTGTCTGTTGAAAATCAACAAAGGCGTCTTCACCTGACTGCGTCTGGGAGTTTCTACCAAAATACATACACACACACATTCCTAAACGCATACACACACATCCGTAAACAAAGAATCTCGTAAACGCACACATACAAACATCGATGCAAACGGACGAAGACATCTCTAAATGCAGATGTAAGAGTGGTGTTGTTGAAAGCGATTGGAAAAATGGAGCAGGTGAAGTGAGTTCAGATTCTAGTCACGACTACCAGTATTATTTAACGGCTAAGGCATGAATCTAATCTTGACTATTCATTTTTCTTGTCTTGGCTCTGGATAATCTTGTCGCATCTAGTGTATAAGCATTAAAGTAAGTAAAGGGAGATTTATAAATATTCCGTCATATCGTTCGATATATCATCAGTGATGTGATATGCAGGAAACAGTGATATTATATATATATATATATATATATATATATATATATAACGCATGCACGCACACACATATTTATTATATCTTATAATAATAATAATAATAATAATAATAATATCAATAATAACTAGCAGGATCCGTATAAACTACACGGATTTACTAGTAAATTTTTTAATGCTACATTACCGTAATTTCCCATGTATAATACGCATTTTTTCTAAAAATAATAAGCAAATATATGAGTGCGTATTATGCACAACTACAAAAAAAATCTTTAAAAGAGTGCCGTTACATAGGTCGATTTCAGTCGCGAAATGACTACTCACCACAATCATAAGACAATTTGACCTAAATATTCGGCGATTGTGACCTCATAAGGATGTTAAATACAATCATATATACCTAACAATACTTACAAATGTAAAATAAAATAAGAATTATCATAAAACTAAATTAGAATAATATTATTCTACGCTTAAAACCATTTTTAATAAGAGTAGGAAACACTGGCCGTAATGAAATTGGTGAGGTACAATTTATTGGGCTTGATTACCAAACAAGAGGTGCGTATTATATGTGAGTAGAAGCATTTTTCCACACTTTCAGCACAATTTTAGGGGTGCGTATTATGAATGAAGGCGGGTTATACTTGCGAAATTACGGTATGTACTTTTCAGATAGTTATAAGTAGGCACCTCCAGAGAATCACTAAAAAATGAACATGCCATGATGAAAAAATGCTCCAAAGTTAAACAGATTTTATCGTCAAAATCTTTATCTAATTATTAAGAAGCAAGGCCAAGTGATTTTTGATCATTAAGTATTTTTTGATACTTTTTAAAACTTTTGTAATTTTGGCTAAAATTTTTATTTTTCTTGCGTCAGCGATGTGGTGGTGGTGGTGGTGGAGGTGTTTGTAGTGGGGTCTTAAAAAGATTAGTATAGGAAATTTTAGCATCTCTTTTGTGGTGAAAAACACCTTGTTTTAAAAATTATTGCAAAAATCAAATAATTGTCGGATTTTAATGAAAAATTTCAGAACTTATTCACAAATAATGAAATTATTTTAGAAAATTTTATTTTTTAGAAAATCTTGGCAAAAAACATTTTTTTACATCTGTTTCACCCCATTTATTTAATTTTATAAAATTTCGAGAAGTTAATTTTTGTACCGCTTGATATTTATATTAGATATACGCAGAACTCTTTGGAAATTTTAAATCATCATTTTTCTTTTGTAAAACCGAGTTCCTAGAAAATCTAACCTAAAATCTAAAATAAATAATGCAATAAAACTAATATATTATTTAATTAGAAAAGCTTTTAATTGAATTTTATCAATAAGATATGTTATGGACACTATCGTCTTAAGAAAATAATTCGATGAATAATGAATTTTTACAAGAATTGTTTTCATTTTTTCAAATTTTAATTAGAATAATTTAATTTTTAAAAATCCTTTAAATTTCTGTACTAATTTGTAACCCTTGGGTGATATTGTTATTGAGTAAAAACTATATTTACTAATCATAAATGCAAAAGCTTACTACAATTCATCGATCTTAAATATTTTAAAAAGAATTTTGAATTTAGTTTTGGTGGGAGGGATAAACGTGACGCTTTTTGTAAATACGGGCGTCCATACATGACATTATCAGAAATATAGCAGAAAAGAAATCGGGTGAATAATTCGTTCTGCAATCGACTGAAAATATTTCGAAAAGTAACAGCATTGAAACACCGTTTAATTGAATTATTAATTCTGTCGACATATGTTTGACTCTCGGGACCAATCCCCGGGAGTTTCAAATACACAGGACACTTAGGAGGACAAAATCTCTTAGACTCATTGAACTTATTAATTTTTTGTTCTATGATAGTTGTTAAAACATTTTCAGGGTAACCATTATCATCAGAAGTTGTTTAATCTTTCTCAGCTCGGTATCTAGTTTACGATCAGAGCACACCATCAATGCACGATGAGTAAGGGTCCGGATAAGATTAATCTTCCTGAATCTGGGAGCAAACAAATCCTAAGTTAAGTAAAGCCCAGAAAACGTGAGTTTACGATAAATACTGGTATGAAAACATACAGGTGTTCTTTCAACCTGAACATTCAGGAAGGGAAGCTGATTATTCTCCTCTATCTCCGTTGTATATTTTAAAGAAAGATGGAGATTATTAAGCAGGGAGAAAAATTCTTCCGTTTTACTTACTTTACTTATTTCAAATAATGGGAGCCTTATGAATAAAATAATGGAACTAATGGAAGCCTTATTAATAAAAACAAAAAACCCAACACTTAATAATATTAACTATGAACATGGACACAATATCTTGACCTTGTTTTGAAAAATGAAAACATTTTCTAAAACACACATGCAACAAACTATATCTTATTTAACAGTTAAAATATTTAATCCTTGAAAATGGCTAAATATATAGCCGAAAGCACTCGGATAAAAAGATCATTCGGACAGTTTTTACATCATTTATCATCTGAAAGGAAAAAAAAAATATTAGATAGAATGAGAAATTGTACAAAAACTAAATAAAAAGCACCTTGTCTGTCGTATTCAATGAAATGTGCATGAAAGAAGGATTGCTGCCTAAATACACACACACACACACACTCATATATATATATATATATATATATATATATATATATATATATATATATATATATATATATATATATGTGTGTGTGTGTTATTTTTATTTTCTTTCAAGACTTGCAGTTTTATATTAATGCGCAGTTTCAGGTGGTTGAAAAGGACAGGAAACTGCAAATTGTGAAAGTCAGGGAAATAAAATTATCTTTTATGTATTCCATATTTGTGTATCGCTCTATGTCGCTTATTCAGTTAAAAACTGATGTCACATAGTGGCGTTCTTTTATCTACTGAGGTGAGAATTATAAGAGCGTTCATAGAATCCATTAAACAGTCTTAGGTGTTGGGAATATGATGAACACGACATTTTTACTTAAATGCCAATTCATATTATTTTGTAGTTATTAAACGAATGAAGAATATTTCGCTTTAATTTTTAATGTTCCACTTTGCAATGTATCAAACTTTTCTAATTTTTCAAATTACGTTCCCAGATTCATTTAACAATATTAATGGTTGTTAGAACTCTTTTTTTATGAAGCTATAAACTCTCAAGTTTCTTCTCATAATTTAATGTCTGTGCAATGAAAATTTACTTGCGTGCTTTTAAAATCCATGATCCCGGGTTTGGTATAAATTTATCATGTTTTGGTAATTTTATTACATTTATTTAGTGTTCAATAAGAGCAATTGAACCGAGGATTTTCCTCTTTCCAGTTTTATGCTTAATTTTCTTTTAATTACTGTTTAATCTTGGACTTAAGTTGAAAATTGACAGAACACTTTCCTGTAATCCTCTTATGATAATCAAAGCTATTCCAGTTTTTTTTTTTTTTTTTTTTTAATTTGGAATGAAATCATTCATTCTTTGTCAGTCGTAATAATGTTTAATAAGGCCTTTTGCTTAGCAATTCAAAGTCCCGGAGAAGCCTTTCGAAAACCACTTATGGCTCGTATTTTTTCTAGAGATAAAAGGTTCTAATTCAGTCATATTTCTTTACTCCTTTTTTGGATAGTTGAAGGCTTTAAGCATATTGCCTGATGTTTCATATATCGCCCAACACACACGCAACAAGAATTGTTTGCCATGCTCTTTTCTCTTTGTTGGGATGTAGGTTCTTCTACAGAGTTTGTCTTGCTAAAATAACTGTCACTTAAGTTAATGTCTTTATTTGTTATTAGTAATTATGATAGTAATGTTAACCGTTTCCTTATAAGGAAACACTCGTCATTCATTGACTGGGCAGCGAGTGTTATTTTTAATATTTCTACTGAAACAGTTTTTCAGGAAAGTATGTTTCTCAAGTCCAGTAACTATTATTGCTCTTTCCAGTATTGATCGGGACTTTCATCACAACTTTTTGTTTGATGTTATGCTGAATGTCAGTATTTTTATTATGTCATTATTTTCTCTTCAAGTTACAGCTGCTGTCCATTTTATTTGTTACTGCTGTTTAAAGTCTTCAAGTGATGTAATTTATTTTATTTGTTAAAGTTCTTTGTTTGTGATTCTGTAGTACCAGTTCAAAAGGTTCAAAGATGATGGTCCTCGCTAAGACCTACAGGCTTAATTCTTTCCAAGCCATTTTTCACCATTGATCTGTGAAATCGGTTGTATACAGCTGATAGTTTACATATTAGTTTGGAGCCATACATGATGTCCATATGAAAGTATGGATCTGACGAGAAGTTTAAATTAAATATAATCGCAAATCGATACCAAACCCAAATCTTATTACACATTCACATTGCGTCAAAAAGCAATATTGATAAAGAAAATGGAAGCAGAAAGGACACTAATAATTAGAATCAGAAAGAGAGCGTTTAAATTTTAGGGAAATAAAATGAGGAAAGAGGTCTTGGAGAAATTGACACTCACATGACACATTAAAGGCAAGAAGAGCAAAAGGAAATATTGAGTAACCCAACGAGCTTGTGGCAGAACAGAAAGTAGGAGGGATAGTAAAAAAGCAAACATCACTACAAAGTTGTGTTGTACCATGACCGGCACGTCTTGAAAGGATAAGGCACATGTAAGAAGAATTTTGGCTGATTCAAATATTTGCTGTTAGACGATAAATAATTTTAGAAATGTATGAAAATAACTAATTTGAGAGGAAAAAACATCCCAAATTTTTAATATAAACAACATGCATATATATATATATATATATATATATATATATATATATATATGTGTGTGTGTGTGTGTGTGTGTGTGTGTGTGTGTGTGTGTAAAAATATATCAAAAATAGGAAAGAACTCGTTAGGTAAATAATCCAAGGTTCTTTAGTTTTTTTGTTATTATTTTTAAAAAACAGTGCTCGATACAAAAGTAGACCCTAAATATAATTATTCATTTAAAAATATGATTCCAACGCTACATAAGAGTTTTCATGTTTCAAAACAAGAGCCGAAAACTTCAGTATAATTATTTGAATTAAATTGAATTAAAGTACCAAGTTCTGTTCCATCTTCAAGCGAAATTTTTTTTTTTTGAATAACTAATTCCTGAAATTTACGCGTTTTATCAACATATTCATTATTAAAATTAAAATTACTATGGTAACGGCTAGAGCAATTATTTAAAAAAAAAGGGTCATAAGGGTTAATAATTTGTATCAATATCTCAGCTACATTCAAAGAGGTCAGGTCAACGTAAGGTTGGGGTGTCTAAATTCAAAGCGGAAGATGACATCGTCTAGTCTGGTTAAGTGTCTATGGAGATTTATTTAGTTTCTTATTTTATTTTTTATTTTTTTCCGGAAAGGGTTTTGTGTATATAAAAAAAAAAAAAAAAAAAAAAAAAACAAAAAAAAAACTGTCATAATTCGCTAACATTTGTTTTTTGACGACTTCATAAAGGTTTTTTTTTGGCGGGGGGGGGGTAGGGCATTTAAAGTTTTTATTTAGACTATGGAGTTTAAAATTTGTATTTATTATTTTATTGTTTGTTTGTTATATATATATACAACAGATAAAAATCCGTGGGTAAGTAATCCAAGTAGAGCCTAATAATATAAAATATTAAAACTGATCTACAAAAGAGAGCTCAATATATTTATTATAGAGCATATAAATGAATTACATAAAAATGAAACTCTATTACACTATTAAGATCCCTGGGTCGAAATGGCCATCTGAATGGGGCAATATAGTTTCATTTTTATGTAATTCATATATATATATATATATATATATATATATATATATATATATATATATATATATATATACTACAATTCGTTAAACTTCTATTTTGGCATGTTTCACCGATGAGCTAGCGTCGCAAGAAAAAAATAATTTTATTTGAACAAAACGGGATTTATGTTAAGGGTTAAACACTTGATTTCTTACTTTACCTGTTTACCTGTATCGTTATAGAAATTAGATTTTGCCCAATTTCATTTCGGCTTTATTTTCATTTATTTATACGATGTCTGATTAAAATGAGTCGGGACTTGCGCTATAAAAAGAAAACTACAACACATATCAATGCGGCATTTAATTTCCTTCAAAGTAATCTTCTTCTGAAGCCACACATTTTATTCAGGATCGTTTCCATTGATAGAATAATTCCTGGAACATCTTTTTATGGATAGCGAGCAGCAGTCTCTTCGCATTCTCTTATATTTCCTCGACATCTTGAAATCTTCTTCCTTTCAAGTGGGATTTGATTTTTGAATAGGAGAAAGTCACAAGAGTAAGATCTGGAGAATATGGAGCTTGTTAGACCTGAGGAATGTTGTGCTTAGCCAAAAAATGTTTCACAAGTCATGGTCACTGATGGTGTGGTGAGACGATCACGCTCTATACACTTTCCTTCCTAGCAGTTCTATAAACAACGGACGTGAGCGACATCGTTATAAGTTAGTGAGCATGCGCAAAAAAGTTTAAGGTCAATTTGTGTCTAGCGATTTGACTCTGTGTACTTTAGTTCCATTACCATAGCAACAGTCTCGGTACTTTTTGATCGGAGTTCGTATATTAATCTGGTTTAATTTTATTTTCATTTCTTTCATTTAATAAATAAAAATAAATCTGAGGTGAATTTATATTAAAATCTAAAAAAATGATACAGTTAAAATAAAAGACAAGCATTCATATCAATACGGCAAATTGCGTTTTTTTTTCGTTACTGTAGATTTTTTTCATATATTTATTTCTTTGGATTCTCATCCAAACTTTACTTATATACGCATACATACACTTCAAGAGATGGAGCAATAAAATTTCGAGATAAACTTTAAAATTTAAATCTCACGTTAAATTCGTTTTTTTTTAAACTCATATAAAATTCTTCCATTTCATTGTTTCATGTACACCGTACATAAATGAAACATTTAAGCCTAAACTTAAATAAAATATTCCTATCTATTTATAGAAAAGGGCTAATTACATTTGACTGGCAAGTATGTTTGCTACCTTTTCTCGGTGAAGATTTGACTTTCTTTCTTTTGCGCATAAAACCCTTTTCCATATTTTGAAGTACTACTCAACAAAATGGCCGCGCATCCAATATCTTGCTTTGTAATTATTTGATACCCTTCCCATGGTTACCACAACAAGTTTGATGGGATTGTCTTAATGTTTTGCTGAGGAGTGTATCCGTTAAGGAGAATATTTTTATTGCAGCCACCACCACTACTACCACCACCACCACCACCACAAAGCATCATCATCATCATCATCATCACTGGAGTTATCATGATCTGTACTATTTCTCTCTTTACCGTATTTTTCTTGTGCATAGTGCGATAAATTTTGAATGAAAATTATGGGTTAAATGGGGGCAGTATTATACATGAGTACAGATTTTCAGAAATTTTTACTCGGCTTAAAAAAACAGCAAGATTGCAAATACACTCAACACTGTATATAAAGCAGGCAGATGTTGATGACAATTGTTTACAAAAGTTATTTGATATGTCGGCCATATTTGTTCTTTGAGAATCAGCGTAACTGGACGTCTTTTGAGTCAGTTTTGCACACAATATACTGTTTGTTTATATCTTGATTTTCTTGTTATAGAATTTTCTCTCTTCATTGATAATGTAAGACAATATTTTAATTTTATTTTCATACAATATATAGAAATATAATAATGTCATATCAAACAGAAAAGTATGATAGATTATTTATTTTAGCACCTTTCCCCGAAAATTTGAGAATAAGTTTTGAAAAGGAAATTAAGAAAAGAAATACACGATGGCTAAACATCCTGTTTCTTCCTATTCTTTAATATTGTGAAAAATTAAATATTTTAATGAATTATATGCACGACACTGAAAATTTAATTGATAATATGAGACATTTTTTTTTAATGCAGAGGAAAACGTGTACAATAAGATCGTAGTCAAGAATGTAATTTATTTCATGTTTTAGTTTCAGAAACACGCTGTCGTATTATGATCAAATCGTGCTATATGTTGCGGGCGGTTATGCGTTTCCGAAATTGTTGCGGGGGTTAGTAAAGTCGGTGTTTCAGTTTAGAAATAATAGATGTCTCCTGAAATATCCCACCACAAAAATGGTGGACTCGAGATGCGAGTCCACGTAAAAAAAAAATGCAAATAAACAAGAACCAATACATATGTACAAACAAATGATAATGTATTAACAATAAAGGTATACGAGGGACAAAGAACATGAATGAGTAACAAAAGAAAGTGAAAACATTTTTAGTCCAAAGTATGTGTATGTGAATGTGCTTACGTACGTGTGCGTATGTATGTGTATTGTTCATGTGTTTTCCAAAGGGAACGCGTTCTCTGCCATAGCTTTACATGTTGACGAATAAGCAGATATGGTAAGAAGAGAGTAAGAAAAAATATGTATTTGTAGCACGGAGAACGTCCCCTAGTAGCGGTTTCAGAATTAGGAGGGATTAGCTCGACATATTCGTTTGTTTTGTTTTGTTTTACGGCAAATCAACACCTCAATGGGTTATTTAATGCCGACCAGATTTTTATTACTGGCAATATTTCTTTTTCAAAAATGTATTGTTGGTATTTTTTTTTTTTTTCAAAAATGTATTGCTGGTGATATTTTTTTCAAAAATGTAATGCTGTTAAAATAAATTTTCCCAAATATATTGCTGGTATTAAAACCAATTTTTTACTTTCATAGTTTTTTGACCCTTTGTTTTGCGAGGTGGGTTAACTGTTTGCCTATAGCTGGGACCCTAACAGGTGCTATCAACCCGGGTCAGGGTGGACCTGGGAACACCAGCAATTAAGAGGTGGTTTTATGCCTCTCAAAACCTTCTGATCAAAAGCCTTGCTGTCGGATGTAGTGTATCGTCTTACCCAGGATGCCCGACATATTCATAAGAATATATGGTAATTATTTTATCTGATTATTTTATTTCTAGTTATGTGAATTGTAGTTTTTTTTTTAGACATTTTATTATTAGATATTTTAAATATTTTGCAGTAATTAAATGTTCTTTTGTTTAATGAAGAAAAATTAAGAAAGTGAAGTCAAACTTTAAGGCTGTCCAATTCAGTGAAATGAATAAAATAGAAACAGAACATTTATTCCGAAGAATATGGCAAATTATAAGAATGATTCCTCGAAGAATTTCAGTCAATATGAAAAGACAAAAGGAACGATATTTAAAATCATGTCAATGGATAGAATATCTGAAATAAAGACAACGGAAATGATATTTGAAAAAAAAAAAGAAAAAGAAAAAAAGGCAGAATAAATTATTTGATACAAACAAAAAGATCGTTTTTTTTTCAGTGTTCTCTTCTTTCTCATTTCTGGGATTCTTTCTGTTAAAATCTTTTTCTATTCGTTTTAAAACACAGATTTTTATATTAGCACATAGTTCTGGAAGTTTATAGCATTTTTCATTAAAATACAGTCTTTCCCACAACTCAACTAAATGCCATAATTGCAAATTTATTTTTCTTTAGAGTATGACAGGATACAAATAAATGGAATAGGAGAAAAACATAACGATCTATTACAGGTTAATGACTTTACAGACGATTTTCTTTTATGTAATGGATTAGAAATCATATCTTCTCCCGATGCTAAGTCTACATGACTTTTATATTAGAGCGAAGTGACTTATCAATTTGGAGACTTGTTGATAAATTAACTAACCACTATTCAAAGAATAATTTCTCTAAAAAGTTTAAATTTTAAAAGTATGTCATTTATTTAAAACCTTTCTTCTTTGTTGTGAGTTTTATGACAAATTAGCTCTTTATTTCAATAAGTTTCAGACGTCTTCGTTCGCAGAATCTCTTAAATGTCACTGTCTGTACGTCAGCTATTATTAGAGATATCGATTTTGTCGAAGTCAGATTTGATAGAGTTAAGACTGGGAATGGAAATGATTTCATTACTGACGCTGTTTAGAAAACATATGGCGGTCATAATGGTAGTGGAGTGATTCTGAAGGTAAATTTGTTTCGTTACAAGCTTTTCAGGCACTAGATTCAGTGACAGACATTTGCACATATGAGAACGAAAAAAAATCCTAATATAAAATCTCTGTTTCCATCCACACGCGGAAATCCCAATGTAAACTTTATAATTTTTCATATTTTCTTTGGGGGAAATGGTTGCTTCATATATGACCCTGGTAGATCTGCATTTGTCATCTACTGGACAATTTTCTTTAGATCTACAATTACAGGAGAGTTCAATACTAGGCTTGTTGTTTATCCCATAGAAAATTTTTAAAATATGGTTATTATGTGAGTTGATAATTTTATACATGTTATTGGTACAATTTAGCTAATTTTAATCGTTTTCCTGTTGAAAATCTTACTGAGAATGTTTTCTTCATGAAAGTGTTTATTAACTTCAGAAAATACTACCAATATTAATGTTTCAGTTTGCAGAAGGTGGGTGGTTGAACCATATAATTGTTCTTTTTCTATTTCTGTGTCTACATTTCACTTTAGATATCTCAGTGTTACTTATGGAAGTTAGATAAGATAATTTATTTTTAAAACCACTTTTATGGAGAGCATTTTAATACAATTCTTTAATTTTATTAAGAATGTTTATGTTGGATAAT
Source organism: Acanthosepion lycidas (assembly GCA_963932145.1). Taxonomy (NCBI): domain Eukaryota; kingdom Metazoa; phylum Mollusca; class Cephalopoda; order Sepiida; family Sepiidae; genus Acanthosepion; species Acanthosepion lycidas. Next base: position 118,308,766 of record OZ010579.1, read on the forward strand.
AATCGACTAATCCTAGTGCAAACACTGGTGGGTATCTGTTTCACAACGGCATTGAGGTGGTTAGAATTAATATTAATATAGGTGAGGTTTTCATTGTCTTTATGGTATGATGTAAACTTTCTATTATTGAGGTTAAGGGTGATATTTAGATAATCAACTATTTTAACGTTAGAAGAAATCTCAAATCAGTTTTAATATTTTATATTACTAGGATCCACTTTGATTATATACTAACGGATTACCTTTACTATATATATATATATATATATATATATATATATATATATATAGTAAAGTAATTACCTATATATACAGTAAAGTAATATATATATACAGTAAAGTAATATATATATATATATATATATATATATATATATATATATATAATTACTTTATTATATAATATATAATTACTTTAATATATTTTTTTAAGCATTTCACCCCAAGCAAGGCGGGAAGCCACTAGGACGCAAGGGGTTACAATATATATATATATATATATATATATATATATATATATATATATATATATATATTAAAGTAATTACATATATATATATATATATATATATATATATACAGTAAAGTAATATATATATAATTACTTTATTATATCATATATAATTACTTTACTATATATATATATATATATATATATATATATATATAGTAAAGTAATTACCTCTCTCTCTCTCTCTCTCTCTATATATATATATATATATATATATATATATATATATATACATTAAGACATTTTCATGTTTATACATTCTTTTTATAGATACAAATATTTAAGTAAATACCCTGTTTATAATAAACAGTATTAATAACATTTACCGGCCTGAATGTCCGAGAAATTTTCATAGAAAATATTCGTCCTCCGACAGGAATCGACCTTGCTAACCGAACGATCCTCTGTGGCTCAATCGGTTAAGGCACGTCAGGCTATATGACGGTTCCGTATAGGATACAGGTTCGATTCGAAACAAAGAAATGTAAAATAAAAACTTACGCATACATTTTGCACAGTTTAAGTTCCACGTTTTTAAGCTTTAGTCCAAGCCCAAGTTATCAATTAAAGATAACATTTTATTAATTAACTTTAGTCGACTTTTTTTTCATTGGAACAAAAATAAAAACAAAAATGTCAGAAAGGTTAATTACTTTAAAGTATATAATTGCTACGAGCTGTTAATGATTCTTGTGTACCAAATAAAAGTGCCACCATGATTAAATTATTTCTTTCAATTTTACTCCCAACACGCATACACGTCACTATAGGGTAACTTCATCCTTCCACGTTTTGCTGAAACGAAGATTTAAAAAAAAAAATACCTTCTTGGCTTCAATCTATGACTATTGAGGTGTTCTGTATCATTTGACTAAATTAATTACTACCATTAATGTAAAAAAAAAAATCATAAACCTTCATTTTCGGATTTTTTTCGAAACATTTGTTTTTAAAAGTTTTACGTAAGTTTCAGATGCAGAAAAAGTAGCGTGGGAGAAGGATTGGAAAATGACCAGGACAGCAATGTGAACGTTCCTTATGTGGACTCTGCTTTAAACACCTCTAGCAGATCGATCAATGGATGCCTCAAGCCACCCAAAGTAGATGACTTCTACTTAGTGGCATTGCCCCTCGCACTGGCATAAGAAGGACATTCCACTCCTAACTCGAGAAATTGAAGCAGGAAATTGACCCTCGCTATGCACTCCACGGCTGTGAGCCAATGGCAAAGAGGCTCAAGTGAAGACAGCTTTTTACACTCATCGAACCAATGAACAGCACAGCTTCTATTCAGCGTCTGTCCCTGTAGTGTGATGCCTAGCCCTTTCTGCCTAAATCGTCTCCGAACAACTGTTGGTCGCTATAGAGCTTACCTTCAGAAATGGGGATATGCTACCGATGTTGATCCCAACTGCCAATGCGGACAATCACAAACTATGGAACATTTAGTTTGCCCCAATCTTGAAGATCCATGCACATTTAACGACCTTGAAACCATAACAACCCAGGCAAGGCTCTGTGTACAACACTGGATGGGTGTGGTGTAGCGACTCGATAAGAAGAAAAATATCGTCTGTAGACTGGGAGTTTGTTATACTTACACTATTTTATAGATCCAAGTATCATATATGCATAATTTAAGTTTCGTGATTAAATTAATCTCGTGAGTTCATTAATTTTAATCAAAATGACAAGACTCCCTCTCATTCAGAATAAAGTCTGAATTAAGAGTTGGCTGAGATTTTTTTGAGAACTCAGTTACTTTTTGATTTCCAGGGAGAATTCTGCTCCACATTGGGCATTGCAAGAATTAATTAAAAAAAGACGAAATTATGAGATTAGTTTCTGCAAAATTACTGAAAAGATGTACAAGCTACACATAATAACTCTTAAGTCATCATCCTGTAGCTAACAAGAAAGGCATGGAAATTTTGAAGACAAAGTAAAACGCCTTTTATTCCAACTACACCGTTTCCTGGCCTCTTGTTTGGGATCAGAAATACAAATTGGCTAAAGTCTAGTTCTAGGGTTCGTCCCACCAAGTAAGAAGCTTCCCCCATTGCACTAAAAGCAAGAGGTTGAGGGTCACTCACTGATTTCCGTGACGTCACAAAAGTAGAGATGACGAAAGAACTGGGTAACTTTTACTACTAAACCCATTTAAAACACGATCTTATTTTGTTCAGGAGGGGATTCATTTGAAAATTGGCTGTACTAAAATTAGTCAGTTATATGCCGTGCGTGATACACTCTTAGGCGATCATGTATCTTTGGATACATGACTGACGAGGCAGAATTTTTCCCGCAATATATTGCCATTTCTTTCTCTGGTAGACCAGTTACCATCCAAGACTATAAAACCCGGTCTGTCCTGCTATTTACTCATAGCTGGGGGGAGAAGAAGAGGATCCATACCTTTCCCAAGGATATTAGAACGTAAGTAAATGTAATGGATTCGCCTGGAATTTGCCTCTCCGATTCCTCAATCCGAGCCGCCCTCCATTACTCCGCCATGCCTCCTTGTACTAAAATATAAATTGCAGTGTAGGAATACGTTAATGGGATACTATTTTGACCCCCCCCCAAATCTAGATGACTAGATTAGAATTTGTACTAAAATATAAATTCTAATTTAGTCATCTTGCTCGTGCATTTTGTTTAAAATAGTATCCTATTAACGTATACCTACTCTCCAATGATAATTGTTGGTCGTAAATACAGTCACTCCTAAACGACCGGGTTCCGTTGTAAGGGCCTGGTCGCTAAACGAGTCTGTCGCTAAGTGACAAGTTGTACCTGATTGCTATTTCAGGCATACTACATGTAAAAATTATAAAACTATAAATTATAAAAGTTACAAAAAATATTTAGAATACACAGGCATATTATTTTACGAAGTTTTATAAATTTTTATAATTTTTATAAATTTTTATAACTCCCTTCTCTATTCCTGTTTCCCTGAGAGCTATAATCTCCAGCTATTCAAGTGTAATGTCAATCGACATCTCCAGTTGCCTTGATCTATCCACTACCCTCCCCCCCATCATTTCTTCTATCACTCCTATCTGATCTTGTTCTAAATTTTCTGTAACCCCTTGCGTCCTAGTGACTTCCCGCCTTGCTTAGGGTGAAATGCTTAAAAAAAAACAAAACACTGGTCATAAATTCGGGGATAGTTAAAACAGGTAAGTGGGTAAATGAGAAGTTGTAATAAGGAAATATACAACCCAATTCCTACGATTTTGATATTGTTTTATTTAGAGAACACAACAACTTTTTGATATAGGAAACTGTTGTAAAAATTAAAAAAAAAAGATTTTATTTAAGAATCATTTTTTCTAAGAAAATAATATACAAGCTGATCATTTGAAGCATAACTGGTCCGCTAAAAGTAGCAGACATCAAAAGAAACCAGACAACAATGACGGCTTTTATAAATAGTTTTCTTTGGTATTTGGGAGTTCATTATCAATTCATAGTTACAAGATCCGAAGAATAAAAATAAGTGGTTATTTTTAGATCGCCATAATTGTTTTGTCAAGTTTTGGTAGACATGACCTGTACTTATTGTTGGGTAGAACCCCGGAAATTCAAGGAAGCACTTAACACATGCACCGTTAAAAGATATACTGGCAGTATTGTCTGGACAAATCGATTTGGACGGAGATAGCTATATATATATATATATATATATATATATATATATATATATATATATAGATAGATAGATAGA
>OZ010579.1:118315509-118373009 GCA_963932145.1 Acanthosepion lycidas
ATTAGACCGAAACGCCCGACGTTGACATATTAACATTAAAACAGCATAATTGCATATAAGAATTTTTGTTTGTTTGTTTTTTTTTTCGTATATTTTCTTCATATATATATATATATATATATATATATTACATCTAATCTAATTGTAACGCAAATGAGGTTTTCTATCATTGGATCTAAAAGCTGTCTTTCTAGAAAAAGAAACGAAAATCTTGTGTTGGTTTCCATTTGTATTTTCAATCAAGCACGAAAAAAAACTGATAGCTGTCTACAATGTTTCGGTTATAAGTGGTTCTGTTGACTCCATCTAGTTGATTATTTTTTATATTTCATCTATCAATTCTACATATCTCTGATGAAATGACTCGACGCATCAGTAAATAGGTATCATTTACTTAACATTATTTATTACAATGTCAAAGAAATCATTAAATATTTTTTTGTCTACCGTTGAGTTTGCTTGGTAGCTGAGATAATAAAAATTTTGCTTCCAGTCGCATTTATTGAAGCTCATGTCTCGGTTATATCAAGGTAATTTTTCAGATTTCAGGCTGTCATAGCACATTCAGGTATTTATAATAAATATATAATATAAACATCTATTTTATTTGTTTCAGCTAATCGCCAGTACAGAGCTCTAGAAAATGGCTGTACAGAGCTACTAGAAATGACGTCGCGTTCACAATATCCAGCATTCACAATCTGACATTTTATTTGACTTCAGGCAATGACTTTTTCAGTGGAGAAGAACATGCAAACAATGAATAGTGATTTTCCAAGCGTAGCTTAGATATGGCACAAGGCCAAAATTAGGGAGCACCAAGTTTGCGAACAATTACACCACCTGTAGGTGCCCCATGCAAACAATGAATATGTGATCTGTATGATGATTTAGTTACGACAAGTTCAGATGTTTTTCTTTATAATGAGTTCAATCAAAGGGCAGATAGACCTTCTCGTAGGGTCAGCTGCCATTTAGTATAATGTGGTCATTTGGGTTATGTATGTAGCCAGGCCGGTGATGACCCGACGTTGCTAGGCAGAGTGCTTCTTATACGAAAGAAAAAGGCAAAGATAGAAGGTTTCACCGGGATAATCACTACAATCTTGACCTCTTCAAGTCTAGGGTTAACACTTATCTTCCTTGCATAACTCCATAAACTTCACTTCTTGCTTTTACTTACGCTCATCCAACACCAGACAGTAACACTCTACCTTGAGTGGCTCTTGGGCTTTATACTTGGTGAACATCAGTATAAGAATAATGAAAAAATTAACGGCCATGCGTCCGTGACCAAGGCGAGCCTTTGAGTTGGAAAAATATAGACTGTGGTTTAACCAGGTTATAATTGTTCAAAATATGTTACACATGAATGAATATCTCTCAGGTGTTCAACCTAGATATGTGAAGGAAATTGGTCATGTGGTCATCTGTGCAGCGATTCTACGATTCCACCCGATTATGACATGATGATGACAAATTTGATTCGTTCTCGGTATAAATTTTGTCCGTTTATCTCTTTTATTCCCCTTTCTCTTTTGTCGATGATCGCTTTTCAGACAGAAGATTGTTAACACAATCAATAAATGCAATTTTTTACCGACCATTCACTTGACATCTACTAACGACTCAGTTTCTTGCTGTCATGGCGCTATTTGTCAAGCATAGACAAAATGAAGTGACATTACAAAGATGTAATGTATTAGGTTGGTGCAAAAATAATTTCGGTTTTTCACATAGTAACATATGTTAGAAAACGAAATTATTTTTGCACCAACCTAATAGAAAAATCAAGATACTGCTGATAGCAGTAACTATTATTTTGAAGTTAAGTGTTTCTATTCATTTGACTATCACTGTTTCAGTACTAATACATGTTTGGTTCAAGGCTGAAAATGGTAATAGTGAGATATGCCGCTTCCTTACAAGGAAACATTTCGCATTTATTGATCGAACATTTAGCGTCACTGTTGGTCGAAATTTACAAAATGCTTTTATTAAAACAGTTTTTCAGGAAAATAGGTTTCTATGTTATCTCTCTTTCTAATATTGGTGGAGGAGTTCCTTCTCAACCTTTTGTCACAGGTAGGATGCAATATCAACATCCTGATTGCACCCTTGTGCAAATTTAATTGAAACAAAACGAATAATTCCGTTATTATTTATATTTTTTCGTATTTTTCCACTGAAACATGACCCAGTGCACATCTTTATACTTCGTATGTCCATTCCACGAAGTCTTTCCTTGCAGATTGACCAGAGATTCTCGATTGGATTTAAATCAGGAGAGTTTCCGAGCCAGTCGATAGTACTTTCATTCGCTCACTGGTAAGGCTTGCCAGTGTGTTCGTGTAGCGTTAAAATTTTCGTATGTTTCCTTGGAGTAACGTCCATCGCAGACAATGGCCGTAAGACAACTAATTGACAATCGAGACAAAAGTGTCTCGGCGTGATGAAAATCTGATGCAATCACGGATGGCGTAATATTATTCAAGGGCAATCAAATTTCATCAAACACCCCGAAAATAGATTCATATTACTGCATACCACTGCAAATGGCCTAATCTGAGGAAAAAATAGAAATCGACACTCCAGTGGGTCTAAAATTGACCGTATGGTGAAAGAAAGGAAACTAAAGCGGTTGTTTCAGTTAATTTGCACAAAGCTGTATGTCATTATTTTCAATTCCAGTTAGATGTGCTATCCATTTTAGTTATTACTTCAGCTGGAAGTCTTCAAGTGATGTGGATTCTGATATTTAGTAAAGTTCTTTTTAATTCTCTAGCAGCAGTCTGTACGGTCTATGAAGTATTTTCTTTAAGACTTACAGAATTCATTCGTTTGAAACAATTCTTGATAACTGATCTGAGGAAACGGTCGTATATAGTTGATTGTCTAAACTATCAGCTATATACAACCGTTTTCTCGCTATTAACCCACGAGGAGACGTTTTGATACGGTGTCATATAAGAATGTTGACAGTTTTTATGAAATACGTATGAGATATTATGTCGAAATAGATATTGCACTCAAATTTCACACCAAATCATCAAAGGACGCTAAATGCAGAGTTGACCTGTTTTTGTTCTCGGTCATCGAATATAGAAGTACATGACCTGACATATATTTCCGGTATTGCCAGCGTGGGAACAAGAGTTTTTGATAAATTGATGTATAGATAAACGATCTAGACACGATTGGGCAGTGGTCACACATCATAGACAGAATATAAGAACCGCCTATCGGGCTAGGGCTCTGGGATGCAGCTTGATACACCCACTAACCGAGAGTCACTGACGAAATACTGAAGTGAATAAAATATTAAGTAATGGAGTAATGGTAATATTAGCTGTTTCCTTACAAGGAAACATTTAGCATTCAGTGATCGAGCAGCCAATTTTCTGTTGAAATTTATAAAATGTTTCTCTTAAAACACTTTTTTTTTTAGGAAAACAGGTTTCTCAAGTCCAGTAGCTTTTATCGCTCTTTCTAATAGTTTTATTTAATTGACGCACTCACTTCATTAAACATCTAGCAAACATATATAAAAATTAATTAGAACAACATTATTATTGTGCCCGAAAAAGTATTTAACATCACAGTGTGACATAGAAATGATTTAGGCTTTGTACAATGTAACAAATCAAAGGTTATTTCTTAAATTAAGATTGGTTCCCTGGCCTATCCGGAGTGGGGAGTAAAATTAAAATTAATATTAGGATCGAGCCCAGAGAACAATATCCACAGCTAGTACTTCTCCTTTGGGAGGAGGCTGGGGTCATTAACTGATGTCTGTGCTATCCCCAGAAGAGGAAGTACGGAGGGAAATAGAGCAATTTTTGAACGGTTGCCAAAATTTTTACTTTAAACTTGACCTTGTGTCACATTCTGTGCGTGTGGGCGGATGGATCAATTCATATGATGCATCACATATTGATAAGCCTATCTCCATCTATAACGCAATCTATGTGCAGCGAAAATTAAATCGAATGTGTTTATAATTTCTACATAACTTTGTTTTCTCTTATTTGCTCCCAACTGATAGCGCAGTTGGCAATCATTAAACAAAGAAAAACAAAACTTTCTGTTGGCACGTTTTAAATTAAAAATATGAACACGAAAATGAAGCGAGTGAAATGATCCAAGGTTGACGCAATAAAATGAGCCCTAGGCAACATTCGAAAATGATCATTGTTTCATTTTTTATGTATTCTATTGAAAATCTTTACAGCAACAGCCATCATGCCAAGGAAAAAAGGAAATTAAGTGTTGTCATTAAAGTTCTTGCTGTTGTAAAACAAAAATTGGGTGAAACCTGGATTGTTTGGACAGGAATCTAGTTAAAGACATATGTAAAGGTCTTAGATTACAAACATAGATACAATTATAAGCAAAATTAGGGGTGCTTATTATGCTCAGCTACAAAAAATCTTTAAAAAATTGCCGTATCATAGGTCGACTTCAATTGCAAAATGACTACTCACCACAAACATACGACGATTTGACACTAACATTCGGTGACTGCGACCCCATAAGGATGTCAAATACAATCATATGTACCTAACAATACGTAAAAATGTAAAATAAAATAAGAATTAACATAAAGCTACATTAGAATATTATTATCCTAGGTTTGATACCACTTTTTATTTTTTTTTTTAAATAAGAGTAGGGATCGCTCACTAATGAAATTGGAGAGGTACAATTTAGAGGGTTTAATTACCAAACAAGGAATGCGTATTATGCGTGAGTAGAAGCATTTTCCTCCACTTTCACCACAATTTTAGGGGTGCGTATTATGGATGAAGACGTATTATATATCGGGAATTACGGTAATAAAGAAAATAAAATCTAGCCTGTTTTGTGGCTGAGTTGTTTGCCATGTTGGTCTACAGTAGTTGTAGTCAGTTTGAAGCCTAAATAAATCTGTCATTCGTCTGTGCATTGAATACAGTTACCATATCTGGTCTGATGTTTCTACTGTATATTTCGAGATTCTTGACAAAATTCAAAGAACGGTCTGTAATGTAATCCATCTGACATCTCGACTTTAGTCACTTTCTAACCGATGTGACGTTTCTTTCCTTTATCTTTTCTACAAATATTTCCATGGCAACTGGCGAGATTCTTTCTTTAATGCCTCGACTGCATGAATTTAAGCATACTACTAGATTGGCAATTAGATCTCACTATTTTAGTTATTTGACCTAACTAGATGTAATCAATATATGTGTGTTTGTGTGTGTGTATGAAGAAATATAGTCTTAAGATGTGCTATATTTATGGAATAAAGTGATCAATATCAGAGATAGAGCGTGTGTAAATATAAAAGTGAACATTAAAGTCAACACTTAGAGGCGACAGGCTGTTTCATGCTAGACGCAATCGTCAGGCCACGAGTGCTGTTTATTTTCTCGGCTATTTATATATACGGGTCAGTGGTGCATTGTGGGTAGTCTGTTTTGGTGGTTATTTTGCCGGAAGTCGTTTATTTGTTTATTTATTTGGGTTAATTCATTTTGCTTTTTATTTATTTTTACTTATTATCTTATTTATTTATTTTTATTTTAATCGGTGTTTTATTAACGTAGTAAAAATTTGTTCATATCGCTTATTTAATGGTTTTGTTTTGGTTTTGGAAGATAATTAAAGCTATTTATTCAATTTTGGGGTTGATTTGTTGTAGTTTATTCTAACTATTATTTTGGCGGGAGCAGGTTTTAATTTGTTTATTACTTCATTTATTTATTTGCATTGTTTATCTTTACTTGATTTTCTAACGTATAATTTATCGAGAGCGCTTTGTTAGTTTATTTATTTATTTATCTGGATTAATTTAGATTAATTTATTTTACTTGTTTTTCAGTATTTATTTATTATAATGTATATTTTTATTTACTCTTTTCGGTTTTCAATTTTTAAGTAACGTAGTATTTTATTTTATTTTATTTTAGTGTATGTTAGTTTTTTATCGTTATATAACAGTTATAGTTATGTTTTTCGTCCGATTTTTGGTTTGATTTTTATAGTCTAACTAATATTTTGACCATGTTGATTTGTTAATTTTTTATTATTTACTTTATTTATTTGGGTTCATTGATTTTGTTTTTTTATTTATTTATTCTATTTCGTCTATTCTAACGGGTGTGATTTGGTAATTTGTTTGAGTTAATTTATTTTACTTATTTTATTGTCATTTTGTTAATTTAATTATTTTTTTTCAGTTTTCGATTTTTAAGTAACGTAGTAAAAATTTATATTCATGTCTGCATTTTGAGATGAACTCGGATCGTTTATTTAATAATTTATTTTGGTCTGGGAAGGTAATGATAGCTGTTTTTTCCTCCAAGAAAAGTTTGCAAGTTTTTGATTGATTGTTGTAGGCCGATGATCTTTTCCTTATTTTCCAAGATATTTTTGGTGTGATGTGCGTTTTGTTTTTAATTTCCCAGATATACTTAGACAGCATTGTGCTGTTCACGTATTTACTATTTGTGAAAGATGTTTTGTGTGCATAATTTCTTTGTTTCCAGAGTCCTTTAGTTACTCCTATGTATACTTTTTCTTCATTATCTGGTGATTTTATCGTAGATTGGTATATTACGTTGTTTTGTAAGCAATTACCCTTTAAGGTACATTCGTTCTTTATCCTGCAGTTACAAGTGGGTTTGATTTGTTCGTGTGGTTTGTTGATAGTTTTCCTGTTGTGCTTTTTTATTATGTGTGTCATGGCACAAATAATAAAAAAGCACAACAGGAAAGTGGTATCTATATCCGATGGGTATTAGTATACATATTCGATTTTATAACAACTTTCCACCAAAAGAATGTTATTAAGAAAACTTCGTTTTCGACGGTGGAAATAATTATAAGACAGTTTTGAAAATTTGCATATCTGGTTTACTTCAGAATGCCAAAGCCATCCGATCTAGGTACCACACACAAATTTTCAGAAGAATTTGTGCAGTAATAAGAAAATTATTAACAATTTCATGAGGTGTCTTATACATATTTCCACCACTGTATATGTGTGTGTGTGTGTGTGTGAAAGAAGACTAGATTTGATCGATATTGAACTCATACGATTGAACAAACAGAATGCAACCTACGAGCTGTCTGTAATCAATTCATCTTGTCGACATGACAACGCTGTCAACGGGATGCAAGTAATCTGCGTTGACAAAGAATGACTTCGTCACACATGAAGTCACTTTTTTTTTTTCATACGATTATATTTGCTGGCTGGAATAGAATAGCTTGTTGTTTTCACGGTTGATTACAGTTTATCTTGTCTCATTTTACATAACCCATCTATTAATGTCGGTAACATTCTCTGTATTAGATTTATTTTCCTTGACAACTGACGTCACCAGCGCAAGGGAGATAACTCGCGGGCGAACCCTATACGAATCTGAGAAACAAAAAACTAATTCTATGAAGGAGTCGAAACAGTAACAATTGGAAAATTAATGTATTTATCCCATGGGTAAAATAGTTTCTAGTATAATATTTATATATTATTTATATCAATAAATCAAATGTTACTTATCTAAGACCGACTAAAAGTTTCACGTTATTAACGCTCCTCAAAATCCAGTAACAATTTGAGAATCAGTAACATAACGAAACATTTATTCAAGCTTATTTTTTTATAATAATTATTGCCCTAGATATCTCCTAATAATTCTTAATGATAACATTTTGTTGGCCTTGACATACATTAAATTACATAATTTTACATATATTACAAAATGTTGTTATAATAATTCAAGAAATTACAATTGTCATGAGACCTGCTATCATGAAGAGCAATACAAATGCAAAAGGATGTATACCTATGTTCTATTGAAATATTGAAATTACAATTGTCATGAGACCTGCTATCATGAAGAGCAATACGAATGCAAAAGGATGTATACCTATGTTCTATTGAAATATTGAAATTACAATTGTCATGAGACCTGCTATCATGAAGAGCAATACAAATGCAAAAGGATGTATACCTATGTTCTATTGAAATATGTCACAAATACCTGTTGAAACTGCTAGGTGACCATGACATATTTGGGAAGGATATTAGAACAATCCAGAACCGAAACTGGCAGAAAATTGCCTGCATACGGTTAGAATTCAGTAAATATACAAAAATAGAAAGGGGTGTAAGACAAGGATGTGTCATCTCGCCGGACCTATTCAACCTATACAGTGAGGTGATTGTGAGAGAATTAAAAGTCCTACCAGGATTCATTATTGGCAGCCACCATCTTAACAACATGAGATATGCAGATGACACAGTTTTGATTGCAGATACGGAAAGGAAACTAAAAGAACTCTTACAGAAGCAATGAAAGAAAGATAGAAGAAAGAACTAAGCGTTCTTTGCAAGAAGAAAGAAAGCATGGATGTTAGTAAAAGGAAGAGCCTAACATGCAAATTACAAATTTGAGATACCAAAATCAAACAAGTACAACAATTTAAATATCTGGGATGTGTTTTAACACAGGACGGGATGTGTGACACTGAAATGCAAAAGTGCATTGGAATAGCGAAAGATGCCTTCAAAAAGCTAAGCAGACTAGTAAGAAACAGGAAAATTTTGTTAGAAACAAAGATTACTGAATTATTACCTAATATCAGTCCCCTTACATGGATGCTTCACAGGGGAAGAAGAGACTTGAAGCAACAGAAATTTGGTTCTACAGGAGGATATTGAGTATACCATAGACTGAACATGTGAGCAACGACAAAGTTTTAGAGAAAGTGGAAACGAAAAGTACGCTTATACTTAACATCAGAAAGAGACAATTGAAATGTCTAGGGTAAATAACGAAGAAAGAGGGCTTGGAAAATCTGATACTCACAGGACAGATTGAATGCAAAAGGAACAGAGGAAAAGCATAACCTGCCTAAAGAGCTTGAGTAAATGGATGGCGGAACAAGCTTTAGGAGAAATAACAAAAAGACCAAATTTAATGAGCTACAACGGACAGGAAATTGTGTAGGACCATGATCGGCCACGTCCTGAAGAAATATATATATATATATATGTGTGTGTGTGTGTGTAAGATATCGTGGGGTTGGTGCATAACTATCAGGCGTTTTTATATTATTTTATTTTCAGGTTATAAAAATGCGTGTCGATAATCTTACGCTCCGGAAAAAATCATTTAAAAATGTTATTGTTGAAGTGTTATGTTTCTTTTTTCATAATAAATATTGTTTAAAAACGCCTGATAATTATGCACCAATCGAATACATGCGACTATAAGTAAAATAATTCAACCTTTAGATTATTTACTTTATTTTTCTTTTCTAAATAATCATTTCGAATTTGATATGAAGACATCTAATTAATGTTTGTAAAATAGTTTAATAATCAAATCGATAATTAATAGAAGATAATTAGTATTATTCATTATTTCCTCAATCAGAAGTAATAATTTCAGCATAATTATTCAACCACGAGCTGAAAAAAAATCAATTAAGCAGTAAATTTTGTCAAAACAGAAGCTGTAATTAATTGAGCCGTTCTTATTATTCTGGATATTGTAATGAACAACATCTTTTTTAGAAAGCCTAATTGACAAATTAAACATTCGTTCATTCTGGAATCATGATGAACACCAAAGGTCACTTTCCTTTGAAAACAAAATTGATTGAGGTTTATCAATGCATAGAAGACTATGAGAAAAATTTCCAACCTCTTTAGCATAACTCTTTCCACTGTCTTATCTATCGTTCATAAATGAACCGCATCAACGCTTGTAAGATCGGATCGTCCAAGCAAGATTTTATCACGAGACTACTAAAATCGAAAGAGAAGATTCAGGCAATCTGAAATCGAGCGTAAAATATATTTAGACAGTTCTGAAGAATGCTACACGTCTCAATAATTTTAGAACATTGAACCGACAAGGTTTTCACGGACGGGTACACAAATAAATAAAAGAAAAAGAAAAAGAAAACAAAATAAAAAGTACGGAAGACAAGGAATAAAGATTTTTGTTTTACATTCGCTAAAAGGTTTTCTGGATCAGTGAAATGATTATTGGAATACAGTTATTTGTTTAGAAGAAACAAAAATTGATAATTTAGGTCAAAGCAATTAACGTTATGTTTGGAGGAGAAAACAATTATATCGTATAATATAAGAAATACCAAGCGAACAGTAAAACATAATGGCGGACGCAACATTTTTTGTGGTTACTTTAGCATTGCAGATACAGGAAAATTCACCAAGACTGAGAGGAAAATTAATTAAAATATCAGTCCAGTCAATCAAAAAAATCTTTTCATCTCTATTATACTGCTAAAACTTTGTTGATTTATTATCCAAGAAAAAATACCGAATCATACTTTGAAAACCACATCTGAATGGTTTAAGAAGAATAAGATTAGCGTAAAGGATTAACCTTCTTAATCGCTAGACCTAAATCCAATAGAACATTCGTGGCAGGAATAGGTGTTTATTAACGGAAGCCATCGAATCTCAAAGATTGGAAACAATTCAGTAGAATGGCTGAAACTAGTAGTCGAAAACGTCCATTAGTGTCAAGGAAGCCTCAACTAAATTTTTGTGGATTAGTGTCACGTACTTATGCAAAAGTTATAATGGAATATTAGTAACCACGAAAATCAATAATCTAAATAAGGATTTGTAATGTAATCGATCCTAACATGGCATCTCGACTTCAGTCACTTTCTCACAGATGTGACGTGGCTTCCCTCCGTCTTTTCTACAAATATTTTCATGACAACTGCGCTGATGAGATTTTTCCTTGGTGTCCCGATTACATGAATTTAAGCGTGCTTACAAGATCGGAATTTAGGTCCCACCCGTTTACTGTGGAAATAGCTAAATTCAACCGCCACTTTCTCATCAACAGTTTCTTTTCTCGCACTTCTCGCCCGTGGAATTCCCTTCCGTCCATTTGCTTCTATGATAACTATAATGTCCAAAAATTTAAATGGAACGCCATTCTCTATCGTCTTAAATACCGTTCAACTTTTGCGGTTTTCTCAATCCTCCCTATACACAGTCTTTTCTCTTATGTTCACTATCGTCTTAAATCCCGTTCAACATTTGCCCTTTTCTCAATCCTTCCTATACTGAGACTTTTCTCTTACGTTCACTATCAGCTTAAATCCCGTTCAACTTTTGCCTTTTTCTCAGTCCTCCCTATACTCAGTCTTTTCTCTTACGTCCACTCTCTCTAAACCTCTGTGTACTAGTGGAATTTCCGCCTTGCTTGGGATGAAATGATTAAAAAAAAATTAATTCGCTGATTTATTATTAATTCATATATTAAATTATTTTCTAACGCTACATGAATAGAGAAATAACATCAAAATCAGAACGATTAATCGTTAAAAATAAAGAAAATAATTTCTTCAGGCGGATCCTGAGAATATCATGGACCGAACATGTGAGTAACCATGTAGTTTTAGAAAAAATAAAAGCAAAATGCATGCTTATACTTCACATCAAAAAGAGACAGTTGAAATATCTAGGACACATAATGAGGAAAGAAGGCTTGGAAAATTTAATACACAAGGAGAGATTGAAGGCAACAGGAATAAACATAAACTACGCATTACCTACTTAGAGAGCTTGAGTAAATGGATAACAGATCAAGCAGAAAAGAAGAAAAGTTAAATGTAAATGTAATCATTTTCTTGCTGAAATAGAATGTGCTATGCTTTTCATGTTTGATTATGCAGGATAAAATATATTCATTTTAAAAATTCATGGCAAGGTGACATTGGTTGTAGTCGCATTAAAAAAATGAATTTGTTTTGGAAATAAAATTGAAAATGAAAAATAATTCGTTTCTATTTTTCATTCGTTTTACTTCCTAATTTATTTTCTTTCCTTTCTTTTATCCACTTTCCTTTCATTTCTTTCTTTTATTCGTTAATATCCATTTCTTTCTTTTTTCTCTCGTTTTCTTTCTGCTTTTTTGTGATCCGTTATTTACACCCTTCACAGTTCAACTTACACCCTCTCTTTCTTCCCAGGCTCGTTATATATCTTGTTTTTTTTCCTCATATATCACCCATTAATTCCTCTCTCTCTCTCTTTTTTTTTTCAAAATCCATTATCCCTTACCACATTTCTCCTTTATCAAACCGTCCTTTTGTTGATTTCTCTTTTGGCACCACTCTTGGCCAATTCATTTTCGTCCACTTTTGCCTGTATGAAAGACGACATGGATTTATTGAGAATAAAGAAAAAAAGAGCTAAAATATCGAATCTCAAAATTGCTGTTTCTAAAAGTCAAAGAAAAATAAAAAAAAGAACGTCAGTGCCAAATAAATTTGAAATGTATTGGGATATTGACAACATGTCGGTTTAGATATTTATTTCAACCACTTATCGTTGAATACGAGAAGAAGGTTTTTGAGATGATGAAGCCAACGGGCATTATGTCAACATATAATCGCACATTAATTCGTGAGTCGACGCTACAAGTCTTACATACGCAGATACACGATATCACATACAAAGAAGAATAAGCTCATATACAAACCGAATTGTGATATTCCCGCATATCATCCTATATAAATATGCACATTATTGCAATCTGATACATCGAAAAAATGGTACAACATACATACCTTATAGTTTTATATAGACGGGCCATAATGAATATATCCAGCCAGGACATCTTTATTCCTACCACCCGTTTTATTAGATATCCAGGGATTTGTTTCCCTTTAGTCTACGAGGATTATAAGACAAAGTTTTTCTTTAATGAATCCTCTAAACAAATATAATATCCCATCTTTTATTCAAGTCTTCCCATTTATTTCAAGGTCTCTTTAGATTCTAGGTCGAATTGTTTCCATACTGAAAATTATTTAAAAAAAATACTAATAAAAAATCCAGTCCCCAATTTATTCCGTCCACCTCGTCTGTTTGAAACACTAGTCTACGTACACGCACAAATATTTTCACATAATTAGATGGGAAGATTTAAAGCAAAAACAAATGTTATCTATTATTGTCCGGACTAACGTCTTTATTTTTGTTATTATCGTCATAAAGTTTCGAACATTATACCCTTCGGCCTTTTTCAGGTGTCTGTTATAGTTGGTAACTTTCCGGGAAATTTATGTCTAATTATTTATTCAATTCAAAGAAGGTAACCTGTTCTAATTTCATTGGTTAGATAACTCATATCATGAGTAGACATCTATTCAGTTGAAAACACAGTTTATAGAGGAACTTTCAAAAACCAAGATGATCAGAGTCTTGCAATTGATCCCTCCACCAATTTGTCTCTAACAGCTCAATGGGAAAATAACTGGCTTGTAACTTTCAGTACCTAAAAATGCAAGGTAATAGCATTTAATCATTACCAGTCAAATGTTGAGTTTTCTCCAGACATGACGAATGGTTACAACCTCAATGAGGCTACATGCTTTGGATGTCTGTTTGATCTCAAGTTCGCTCCAGACCTCAAGTGAAACGCATATATACAATCTATTGATAAAGATGCCGTAAAAATGGTCAGCTCATTCCACTGCTTCCCTGCCATTCTTGGCCTTTACAAAACTCAGATTAGGCCAAAAAAAAAAAAAAAAAAAAAAATGAAATAAATAAAATAAAATAAAATAAATAAATAATAAAAAAAATAATAATATGAAGTATTGCTGCTATATCTGCATTAGAATTGCTCAGTCCTCACTTTCCAGCACTGACTTGGTTTGACTAGCGTCTTCTTTTTGGTTATTATCGTTACAAAGTTTCGGACATTATACCCTTCGGCTTTTTTCATGTGTCTGTTATAGTTATGCTAAGATAGATAACTCATACATAGACATTTATTCATTTGAAAACACAGTTTATAGAGGAACTTTCAAAAACCAAGATGATCAGAGCCTTGCAATTGATCCCTCCACCAATCTGGTTCTAATAGCTCAATAGGAAAATAACTGGCTTGTAATATTCAATAACTTAAAAACCAAGCCTGTGTAGTTTTATCGCCATCGATTAGATCCTGAGTTTTCTCCAGTTACGGTGAATGGTTCTGATCACGCTAGGGTTCCATACTTTGAACGTCTATTGGGTATCAAGTTCTCTCAAAGCTCAGATGAGACTCATGTTTGATCTATTGCCAGGATCTATTGCTGGAAAAATGGTGGGCTCGCTCTATTGCTCCTGGAAATATCTGACTCCTTCTTCCATGCAAGTTCTCTACAACAGACAGAGTAGGAATTATGGCGGTCATATCTGGGCTGGTGTTGTTCAGTCTTCACATTACTTTCTAGCTTTGCTATAGTTCAACATTTTTTATGCGGTCTTTTGGGTGATGTTTGCCTCTGCACTCTCTTTACCACAGAAGTAACCATGAAAACCTTTCGATACTCTATCAGTAAAGGTTCAGATTTTTACTGATACGGCATGCCATGCCACTTCGACAGAGTCAAATCACACTCATTTCCACCGCCTTTCAAGTATGAGAAGAAAGTTCTATTCAGCTTTTTCCCATGAACCACTAGTTTGTGGAACAGACTCTCATGTAAATTCTTCGCTGAACACTATAATCATAACTTCTTCAAACCAAGAGTCTTTGTGGAATGGACATACGAAGTACTAACATGTGCACTGGGTCATGTTTCATTGGAAAAATACAATGAAAAAGTAAATAATAACGGAATTATTTGTTTTGTTTCAGTTAATTTGCACAATGGTGTACCTCTACTAATTCCCGATACCTAAGGTTTAAAATTAATTTTTAAAAATGAAAAAGATTTCTTGAAGTTTTCATTTTAGTTTTAATTGAAAGCAAAAGGATTACATTTACTATTTCCAGTAAGCAAAATACTCTAGTGTATTTCAAACAGAAATTATATTGATTGGAATCGACTTTCATTTATTTATTTATTTTCCTAAAATAGCTGATTAGTGCTTTTTTAGTCGTATTTCATCGCAATGTAATACACTTTATTGAAAAATCTTCCAAAAGTATAATATACTTTCCTGAAACTTTATTTGAAGAATATTAGCTGATTTAAAGTATAGTTAATCTGATTTAAAACATGTTGTGGATTCCGAGTTGAATTCGGTCTCCAAGGAATGACAAACGCAATAATTAAATATAAGAAATAAAATGTATTTACACAATCATACAAAGAGTAATACTGTTAGTAAGTCCAGGAAAGTGGTTAGTAGCAAATACAGATAGATATATAGTCTCGAAGTAGGACTTCCTTAGAGTCTACGTGCTTGTAACTGACTTCTACAAGAGGTTACCTCACTCTATCCGACTCCCAACTGTAACTCTGGGTATTTAACGGCAGCAGTCCAGGTACACTTGGTAGAGTCCACTTATATGAAAAAGGGGTGGACCCCATAACAAAACAAATATTAATTACAATAAGTTTAAAATAACAGAAAAGCATTTTAAACCAAACAGTAACTGTTTTTTAACCGACAGCAGCCATTTTTACGTGTTTGACGAGTGATAACAAGGTGAGGACAGGTTTGATGTTGTTCTACGAAGACTATCTGTAAAACATAATTTAAGAAAATGACGTGAGCACCTCTTTTATATAATTTGTAAGTACTCAGCAATCTTAAAAGTATTAGGAAATATTCTCCTTAATCTAATTTTAAGAATGTTCTCTTTAAATTTACTATTGTCATCGCTTTTATTTTCTGATAATGTTGTATATAGTCGCCTATACCTTCAAAATGGACACGTTTATGCACATAAAAAAATTCAAAATTCTTTTCATAAATCTTGGAGTTTGAAGACGTATTAAGCTTTTCAATTTTTTATTGTTAAGTATAGTCTTTACTTAATATTAGGTTGGTGCAAAAATAATGTCGTTTTTGACGTTCAACTTTATGTGAGAAAACGACATTATTTTTGCACCAACCTAATAACAAAATCACCTAATGCAATCAAAGTAATGCAGAAATTTAAAAGATTTGAAACTTTATAAATAACTAGCAGTAGAGCCCGGCGTTGCCCGGGGATGTAACAGTAAGAGATAGATCAAGTATCGACCAGCATAAAGACTGAAAAATAAAATTGACAAAGATTATTGTTTAAGGTTGACGGACACGCATGTCTTAATTAATTTTTGTTGTTTTTTTTTACGAATTGGTCAAACTCAAACAAAAATATTGTTTTCAATTGTTATGAGTCTATCGATTGAATAGAATTTTATTATAAACAATTGTCTTGTAAATGTAATTTTTAAAGCATTCTGAATGTAAAAATAATGAAAAAAGTGTGCAAGACAATAAGAAACACTACCTGCCAAAAAAAAAAAAGTGAAGTTTTGTTGAAATCGGCTGAAAAATGTAGGAAATCCGATCCCATATATAAACGAACACACACACAAACAACCTGGGTTTTATAAGTATAACTCGATATGAATTGTCCCCCTTTCATTGTGGCGAGAGAATCGTGTTTTCAAATTGATTTTGTGCAAAAAAAAATTTTTCAATTTTGGGCGCTGTCAGAACCACCGTAAGGTAATTTTACGCAGTCCTGTGAAGTTTTGTTGGAATCGGTTGAAAAATGTAGGAAATCCGATCCAATATATAAACGAACACACACACACACACACACAATCTGCGTTTTATAATAAGTAAGATTAAAATAAAAAAAATGAAAAAAATTATTGTAAAAATTCATTATTCAACGAAAAAAACATTTTTCTTGAGACAGTAGTGTCATTAATCTATCTTAATTATAAAAGAAATTGAAAGCTTTCCTAATTAAACAATGTCATAGTTTTATTTTTATTTTACGATTCGGAGTAGATTTCTGGAAAATGTGTAACTGTTTGAAAAATAAAAAAATGATTTACATTCTCCAAGGTGTCCTGTTTTAACTAATAAAAACATTTTGCGATCAAATTTTAATTTCTTGAAATTTCATAAAATTAGATAAGTGGGGGTGGGGAGTAACATATGTAAAAAATATTTTTACCAAGATTTTCTAAAGAAAATTTCAAAAATAATTTCATTCATTCGTGAATAAGTCCTGTAAGTTTCATTAAAATTCGACAATTATTTGATTTTTGGAAGAATTTCCAAATCAATGTGTTATTTACCATAATAATCTTTGGTCTACCGTTGACGCAAAAAAAAGCAAGATTTCAATCAAAATTTCGAACGTGCGAGAAAGAATTAAAAATAATTAATAAAGTAATAAAAAATACTTTGTTATTTTTCTCTTAATAATAACAAACATTTTGACCAATTTTGGGTCTCTTTTTCGTTTTGCTGTACTGTTTTTTTCAGTGAATTAGTGGAGGTACATACTTTTATTAGTTATGCCATATGTACCATACAACAATTATGTGGTGGAACCCAATGATGTTTTTCTACCCTTTCAGCTGAATATAGGTATATGACTTACACTACCCGTAGTGGAATTAGATGGTTTTCTACATAGGCTTCAATGATCTTAATTAAATCCCTTCTATGGTGTTTATATTTACGCTAGGACTACTGAGGAGGTTTATTATAGCTTAGAATGTATACTGGATCTTTCAATCAAGATGAAGATACACATCCAAACACATCTGCATAATAAAGAAAAATTCCTCGCCTCGAAAATTGAAGCAAAATATCTATATAGATACGCGTGAACGGATATTAGTTTTAAATACAATATTATAAAATTGTTACTGATATTGCCTCATATCTATTATAACAAAACACCAGGGAATGTTATGGAGACGCAGTCATGAAATCTATGAAGCTGTTATTATCGTTGTTATTACTTTTCTGTTTCTAGCAACAATTTGCAAAGTAAATAGTTGTTACTCCCTCAACATCAAATAGTAAATGGCCGTGCGTGATGGAGTGTCGATATTGTTAGTTTTGTGTAGGTGCAGGCACCAGAATACGCCAATGTAAAGACATGGCGAATTTATTTTATTAATCAGGGATGTATTGAGTTGATTCTAAAATGAAGTCTGCAAGAATTTCGATGTAGCGGTCAAAACCTAGGCATGCAATGCACCATCTACTAATTACTGTTCACATCCAGTTCACTCTCTACTTTCAGGTTGCAAATAATCAATTATATAGAGATGGTTAAAGATGAAGCCATCCTATCATTCTTTTAAAGATGTTGCTATAGGGATTGGAAGTGGGCCTCGATTAGTTTAGAGAATAACCTCAACACTATCTATCTATCTATCTATCTATCTATCTATCTCAGTCTGTTCATATCTATCTATCTATCTATCTATCTATCTCAGTCTGTTCATATCTATCTATCTATCTATCTCAGTCTGTTCATATCTATCTATCTATCTCAGTCTGTTCATATCTATCTATCTATCTATCTATCTCAGTCTGTTCATATCTATCTATCTATCTATCTATCTATCTATCTATCTATCTATCTTAGTATTAGTATTATTAATAACTAAAGAATAACAAATAAATATATGTATTTTACATTGTATACTTACCAGAGCTATGTTTTAGAATACTAATTTCTGTATATATCTTTAGCTGTTAATGTAAACTAACATCATTCTCAATATCTATGACCCCTGTCACTGAAAGTTAACCTTGACATCTACGATTAATGACATTAAATATTTTAATAGGCAGCAAATATTGTAAAATAAGTACCTCTTAGGTATACATTTCATTTGTTTCATGTATAAGAAATTAGTTGGGACTAAGTTTCAGGATTTTTGTTTCTATTTCTTTCAGTCTGTTTCCATCTATCTATCTATCTATCTATCTATCTATCTATCTATCTATCTATCTATCTATCTATCGTACATTTACTATTATTTTACATTGATCTCAATTTTACATTAGTTTTTGTTCTTTTTCTGTTCAGAAAGTGTCCTTATTTAATAAACAGAGTTGCACACACACACACACACACACATATAATGCCTTGCCGTTTGTATTCCTGTCTGCTAGGGAAGCTGTTCAAAAATATTTGTGCTTGCTCATTACCCAACTATGCCAGAGGCTCTGGTAGGGAGCACATCATCTGGTATGGTCAATAGTCTTAACAAGCCCAGAAGGCTACGATGACTTGTGACTTCGTGTTAGCACAAGTATCGACGTACGATTGCTTCTACTCAATTTCACTCACAATTGGGTCAACACGTAGGGTATAGTTTTCTGACATTTCCCATTGGTACCGCCTGTTGAGCCGATAGCATCGGCCATGGTGAGATTTGAACCGGGGTGTCATTATTGCAACGCGTAGGTTATCACTACTCGGCCAATATATATAACACAAAAGCACATTACATGATCAACATACCTATGCACGCTCGCATACATACTGACTCAATTAATTACAAATACATCTACACTACCTCGCCGACCTCACCGGACTCACCAGTAGCAAATATGTCGCTAAAAAAATTTTTCGAACTAAAAATCTTTAGAAACATGAATAAAGATAATTAAAGTGTTAATTAAAAATTCTATCAGTCGAAAACTAAAGAAATTGTGTATCGCCCGAAGCGTCAAGTGGTTAGATGCGTCGGCTGAAAAACTAACGATATCAAACATTCCCTAACAAATATAATGACAAACAACTGTATATAGAAAACCACATGCTCTTGGCAATTAATCGATTATTTGTTAAATAAGCTATAAAAAAGACAAAGGTTGTCTATGAAAGAGAGTGTTATAAGTACGTTACTCTGCGAACCACTGAACGTCTGTATTGTTTGCTTTGAGCACAAAGATTTCTGAAAAGTTTTCTGTGGCATCCGTAGATTTCAATTCAACTGGTAGCAGTAACATTATGTGTTAATAGATAACCAAACATCAACAGGATAGTAATGAGACACACATTGTTTAAAACTATAAAAGATAGGAAGTAGTAGAGACTAGTGATCGCCCACGTACCGAAAAGATACGGCACATAAAAAAAAGCAGCAGCATATTATTTTCATAAATTGTTAGCGCGTCCAGCACCTTTGACAGGGATTACTGGAAAATTTAACACTCACAGGATATATTAAAGTCAGAATTGATTGATTGATTTTTTACGGTTTATCAACCCTTTGTAGGTTATTTAAAGCTAGAATATATTTTTAGATTATAAGAATATTTTTAAAAATAGTAATGGCTTAGTGATACAAGTCTTACTAATTAACCCATAGCTGGAGAAAAGGTGGATTCATACCTTTCCCAAGGGTGAGTGTTCGTAAATGAATATAACAAACACAACGAGAATTGAACTCGTCTCTCCGATTAACAATGCCGAATCATTATCCTTTACACCATCTAAACATCCAAGCTTACAGCATCTGTTATTCCCAAGTGGTTACTAATCTAGGTACTGATCAGTCTCGATGTTGCTTAACTTCGGTGAGCGTACGGGAACAGGTTTTTCAACGTGATGTAGCCGTAAGTCTTAATGCAAAAAAAGTGTCGGAGGGAAACAGTAAGTAACCCTAACCCTAATGAGTTTGGGTGGATGAATGAGAGAACAGGAACGAGGTGGATACATGGCACAGTGGATAAAGGCGTTAGTTAGATCCAGTGACAGGACCCAAAGAGTGTGAGTTCAATACACGGTTAAGGCAGTGGAGAACTTTCAGAGGGGAATTAACTGGAGATAACTGATAACTGACATCCATTAAATAAGGCACTTGGAACTAGAACCGTCTACCCCAGTGAGCGAATTCAGTTCGACATTCCAACCACCTGAAGAAGGATGGATCGTACAACGACCGAAACGTTGTAATAAATATGGCGACAAAGATGGGGACAATAGTCCAAATAATGTAAATAATGCACATAATATCTCATCTCAGAAATATAGAAAGGCTGAAACGTTGTAATAAATATGGCGACAAAGATGAGGACAATAGTCCAAATAATGTAAATAATGCACATAATATCTAATCTCAGAAATATAGACAGATAAGGAACGAGGAGGTATAGACAAATATTATTTAGAATGACAAAGGATAGGAAATTGGAAAAAAACAATGATCACCTACGTCTACCATATGACACGGGGTCTAAAAAAAAAGGCTGTAATTGCATAGCGGGGAGTTTTTTTTCTTTGTTTTTTTTTTAAATTTTTTTAAACTCAGCTGGTGGTGGTAGTAGTGCTGCGTCTGTTTTACCAATCGAATGTAACCTTATCACGGTGTTTTGCAGCGAACGCTGGCCTTTACTCTTCAAGGAACATCCTCAGACTTCACTTCTGAAGCCTTTCTCATGATTGGATATGCACACAAGATGGCGGAATTTTGAAATCATTTTTCATTATCTTACACTGACTTTCCTGAAATACCGGCAACTGGTATACTTTTTTTTTGTTACTCTTGTTCACCCAATATATGGCCCAAGTGCCAGTCAAGGTAGAATTTTACTGAATGAGATTGTTGAAAGTAGATAGCCTCATCTTTCTTTTTCTTCCCTATTTCGCATATAAAATGTGCGCGTATTATTCTGTGCAATTAAATGTATTGTAACTTTATTTGCTGTTGAATTCACGAACCTGACATTAGTTTAATACAAAATTCTTTTTATTAGATTTCTAAAAATAAGAATAAACTTGCAAGCAATGGCTTCAGAGATCAGGTCTCTAACCAATGTAAAAATGATGAGTGATCGCAAATATAAGATAGAAAGATAGATTCGAAAGTGGTTAAATATTTAAGCTCTGATCATTGCGCAACGATGATCGGGCAAAAACCGACACATTCACCGTGTAAACAGACCTTAAAACCTGGGATCAAATTCATTGCCCTTTTGTGGCGTTTTGCATGCAAGAAGCAGGTCTTACGTAACTTTGATATTCCTATATTTTACAGCTCAGTTCTTTCTCCTCTCATTTTTTAAAAATATTTTATTTTTTTTTATTAATCTGGTTCCTTTTCAATTTGTAAATGAATTTGAATTACTGAACTTGTCAAATTTAGATCACCAAATCGCTTAATATAGTAGTTATTCAAATTCTCTGAAGAATATTGCTCATGACTGTTTTAACGTTTGGGATGGAACTAATCATCCATATTTGAAATACTATATAAAATCAGCCTAAAGGAATTGTAATGAATGCATTTTACAAATTTCCCTGGTGATAGTTTAGTTCGTACTAGTAGTATGAGTGAACACTTAAGCTTTAATAATCAGTGATTTTAGTTTGGAACCAGACTAAGATTTATTTTGGAAACATTCGTTATATTTGAAAAACTTAAAAAAAAACCCAAAAAACTCATTTGCACAAAAGAACTTATATAGACGAGTCAAAATTTACCAAAACGGAAGTTGGCAACACGCCATTTTTATTATGTTCCATGTAGAACAAACTAATTATGTTTTATTTGTTAGCTATTATTCTGTAGCTGGCTTTGAAATTAGTGCAGGGTCTGCAATAATTGTTTCCAGTATGGGCACAGGAATAATGGGGCTTCGAGGAGAAAATCGCACCAATGGGAAGATCTTTTTCGTAGGATAAGTTTCAGACATACACAACTCTAATATAAATATTATCTGCCTGTATATGTATATATTTGTGTGAAGGGAATAAAAATGAAAGAAAGAAAGGAAGAAAGGAAGGAAGTATCGTCTGCTTCTTCCCTTCCTTAGGAAGTAAAAAGAAAGAAAATAAAGAAAGAAAGAAATGAAGGAAGAAAGAAAGAAATGAAGGAAGAAAGAAAGAAAGAAAAAGAAATGAAGGAAAAGAAATGAAGGAAAAATAAAGAAAAAGAAAGGAAAGAAGGAAGGAACCAAGCAAGATGCTTGCTTTTTTCTTTCCTTAGGAAGGGAAAAATGAAAGAAATAAAGAAAAAAGAAAGAAAGGAAGAAAAGGGAAATAAAAATAAAGAAATAAAGGAAAAGAAAGAAGGAAAAATAAAGAAAAAGGAATGAAAGAAAAAGAAAACAAGAAAGGAAATAAAAAAGAAAGGAAGGAAAGAGAGAAGGAAGGAAGGAAAAAGAAAGAAATAAGAAGAAATGAAGGAAGAAAGAAAAAATAAAAAAGTAAGAAAACAAGGTTAGGAAGTAATTAAAAAGAAAGAAAGAAAGAAAACGAATGAATTAAACATGGGCTAGAATACATAACTCTGTACATAATTCGTACGTACATTTGTGTCTATTCGTGTGTATTGATCTTCTAGATTAAAGTTGAATTGAAATTTCTTTGTTCTTAGAAAATAATGCTTTTTTTTTCCGCGATTGAAGCAATTCAGTATGACTTAATTTGTCTTTCAGTAATTTTTTGTTTCACTGTTCTTTATACAGACGTATATGCTCGATGAGAATCAAACAGATGGTAAATATATAAGACAATTCAGTATATAATAATATATAAGACAATTCTACTTAGACATATTACACGGATTCACCGACGTCATCAGAAAAAAGAATTTTGTTACACAATATCCACATTAGCGAGGCAAAACGTGATTCACGTTAAGTATCCGAACGCTTGTTTTTCTTATACTTTAACTGTATCCTTATAGAAAGTAGATTTTAACTTTAAACTCGGTTGTTTTCTATTTCTTATTAGTAATATTCACATTTTTATATATCTTGCTTCGTTCGCACATGGTATAGAGGCCTTCCATTGGATTTAGAGTTACACTGATGGCGTGATAGATTTATTTGATGGATAGAGTTCTCCTAATATGTGAATAGTGGCGAGGAGGATGATCTTCTGGACGTCTTGTCTGTTGATGTTGGCAGGGTTTTTGTTAGTGTTTATTTCTATCTTTCTTGACCAGTTACATATTGCTAATGCCAGTCTTATGATCTTCATGTTTTATAATCTTTCAATTTCTATTTCTAGGTCTATCTATCTATCTCAGTCTGTTCATCTATCTATCTATCTATCTATCTATCTATCTATCTATCTATCTATCTATCTATCTATCTATCTATCTATCTATCTGAGTCTGTTCATCTATCTATCTATCTATCTATCTATCTATCTATCTATCTATCTATTATTATTATTATTATTATTATTATTATTATGATTTGTGTATGCTGTGTTTCCTGCTTTGTATCTTGTAGAGCGGGTTTCCAAACTATGGCTCTTAGGTCTTATAGGAGAATTGTCATTTAATTGATAGCACTTTTCTTAGTATATGGGAGGTTACTAGTAGATCTTCTAGGCAACTTGTATGTTGATGTTACCTAGGATACTGTTAGTAAAATTTCTCACGAAGCCCAGTGCTCCTATAACTATTGGTACAGACTCAGTCTTCATTCCCCACATCCTGTTAATATCGCTTTTTATTATTATTATTATTATTATTATTATTATTATTATTATTATTATTATTATTATTTCCATTCATTTCTGTTGTATACACATTATCTTCCGGGTCCCAACAAGAGACAAAAATGGCTTCATGACAGTTTCCACTGAACATTTTTGTAAAAAAAACAAACAAAACAAAAAAAAAAAAACAAAAAAAAAAAAATCAAAAAAAAGGGGAAAAAAAAAAAAAAAAATCCAAGATCACATACATTTTACATAGATAAAGCTCTTCGTAATGTGTGAGCTCTTTAAGGCTAGCTCACCTATCAGGAATCCCGTCAATGAGTTTCTCGGCACCTTTTCCAATCAACCCGGGCGCTCTAACTACGGCTGGAATTACTGATATCCTCATGTGCCACATTTCTGAGATTTCCACTTAAAGATCCGTCTATTTTGATAGTTTTTGGAGATCATCAAAGATACAATTTGCGTGGAATACCATGTCAATAAGAAAGCATATTTTGTTCTTGTTGTCTTTGATCACAATGTCTAAACGATTAGCTTTGATTGTTCTGTTTGTATGCATTTTAAAGTCCTATAAAATTGTTACAGACCCTATCTCTGTAGCTAGGTTTCTTGCAGTTTTCTTCCCGTAAAAAATTGGATATTTTCCAGTGCAGATATTAGCCCACTCTATCATACCGAGTTTCATATTCAGTAGCTACTAACACCGTGCAACCTGATACGAGATGGTCAATTGTTTCTGGCTATTTATTACAGAATCTGCATTTCAACTTAATACAGTGCTTCAGTATGTGTGCTTGGTGATTTCTAGTTAGTAAGCATTGGTCCTGTGCAGCAAGAATAAAACATTCGGTTTCAGTTTTTAACCCTGCACTACGTAACCACCAATGGGTACGGAGTTTGTTTACATAAGCTTGTTGGGCACGGGAAATTATTATTATTAATTAATTAATTAAAAAAATAACAAATAAATATATGTATCTTTTAATTGGATACTTGCCAGATATATTACATTTTATACTTATCAGATCTATTTTTTAGAATATTAATTTCGTATATTTTATTAGCAGATCCTGTAAACTAAAACGACTGTTGATATCTATGACCTGTGTCAATATGTGAGAAAACGACATTATTTTTGCACCAACCTAATAATTGAACAAAGCAATGCCCAAAGGAAAATAAGGGATAAAAAAAAGAAAGAACTAAGACCATGAAATTGAGGCGAAAACAATCGTCTAGAATCCAAGCTCAGAATCCAAACCTCCAAATGAGTAAAGCAAAGGTAACTACGTAAAATGCTCAATACACTAAGTAGAGCAAAACTAAATATGAACAAAAAGACCCAGGTAAACCTACCTAGGTTTCAGCTACACGGATCATCAGAGTCAACTGGCCAGTTGATCTTGATGATCCGTATTTCTACACCTGGGCGCTCGGTTAAAAAGAACATTCTGACAGTTTTTTATATAATTTATCATCCGAAAATAAAAATAAAAATTAGATTGCATGAGAAATTGTATAAAAACTAAATAAAAGCACCTTGTCTGTCGTATTCAATGAAATGTGCATGAAAGAAGAATTGCTTCCTAAACACACACACACACACACATACATACATATATATATATATATATATATATATATATATATATATATATATATATATATATATATATATATATATATGTAATAGATATGTTTTGGGCAGCAAAATTTTTTGCTTTCATATTTATTGAAAACGGCCGACAATGAAGATTTAATTAATCTTTTATTTAGTTTTTCCAGCAATCTAACATTTCTCCGTTTTTCGGGAGTTAAGCAATATAAGAATTGTCCAGAGTTATAATTATTACGAGCGATTTCGGCTGCTTCTCTAGTCATTATCAAGGATGTGTTTTTGGATGGTGAAATTACAATTTTGTGGAAACTGACTCGCACATGAATGGATCAAATGCAGATCAAATATACATCGGAATCCGACAGGATAATAAAATAAATAAGAGATAGGAAAGGTAAATCAATCCAATATGTCTGACTTTTTTTGAACCTTCGTCGCTTCCACCCTCAAGCCAATACAGAGTCTATTAATTCATAAAAATGTCATCGGTTTGTTTGTACACGAAAAGTTGACGTGGCTACAAAAATATTATTTAATGCAAAGAACATTTGATATAATAATCAACGTTTATACACCTGGTTAGGTGGTGTTCCAACGATAGAGCCATATTGGTCCAAGAAGAGAAATCAATAATTAATGGATTGATAAATTTTGAGACGATACATGAATGTAGACATGTCAAAACTTCTGTAAAAAAAGGGGAAAATAAATAACAGTAGAAAGAAAAGGAGAAAAGAAATGAGACACAGATGGAGAGAAAAAGAAAGTGAAAATGATGATAGAGAGAGAGAGAGAGAGAGAAACAGAAATAGTGAGAAGAATCGTGGTAATAGAAAATAAATAGCAAAGAGGCATATAAGAAGCTAGGTACGAATATATTGAGAAAGAGATTTACTAAGTGTAGGTGTGGCACAAGGCCAAATGTATGGAGCACATAGTACTCAATCGTAATTGATTTAGTGAGACAAGCTTAATAACCATTATACAAAGTCGAAACACTCACGAATCTATTCAGACAGATATGAAAAACTATGATAAGAGGAATGAAGGAAGGAATGAAGGAAAGAAAGAAAGAAAGAAGGAAGGAAGGAAATCAGGTGGGAAGAAATATATATATATATGTATAGAGAGAGAGAGAGAGAGAGGGGGAGATAGAGATAGATAGATAGAGAAGAAAAGACAGATAGATAGACGGATATATATATATATATATAAAGAGAGAGAGAGAGAGAGAAAGCAAAGACAGACAGATATACAGGCATATATATATATATATATAGAGAGAGAGAGAGAGAGGGAGAGAGAGAGGGGGAGGGAGGGAGAGAGGTAGATAGATAGAAAAGAAAAGAATAGACAAGACAGACAGACAGATAAACAGGTAGAAAGAAAAGACCAACAGGTAGATACTAAATGCGCATTAATTGACATATAAATATTTTCCCTTTTGATTATGACAATAACAAACAGAAACTGATATCTACCAGTCCGCATTTGTCATCTGTTACCACCTTTGGGTGATTCAATAAACCAATTTCTGAATTTTTATTTTCGTTCTGCCACACATGTGGTCGATTTGCTTTAACAACTGACTTAATTATATGAAAAATGCAAATCAACAAGAAATCAAAG
This sequence comes from Acanthosepion lycidas, assembly GCA_963932145.1. NCBI lineage: Eukaryota > Metazoa > Mollusca > Cephalopoda > Sepiida > Sepiidae > Acanthosepion > Acanthosepion lycidas. The sequence goes on from OZ010579.1 coordinate 118,342,972, forward strand.
CAAGTCGGAATATTAACTTGACCACTTGAAGCTTGGCACTAATTATTTAATCCTGACAGATTTAATGCTTTTGGACGCAGGTTTTAGTGATTTATTGGGAAATGCAGGATTCAACACGATAGTTATGTCATTAGTGCTAAGTGTTTTAGCTTAAGATGTCTCTAACTTTATTTCCGGTTTGCAAGATCGCCAAGCAGAAGAAATGCTTCTGATTTCATATCCGGATAAAGTAAGGTTTCTTGTCTAACCTTTATGGAAAATAAAAAGTACTCAATGTAAATAAATTTAAATTGGGTCGATAATGATCATAATATGTTAAATATTAAGAAAAACAGATTTAATTTCGATGCCGAAAGCGTAAAACCATTCATTTAAGTCTTTATTTGAAAAACTCTCCACACCAAACAATTACTTATAATAAAGTGTCATTATTTACGTTATTTAAATTCGGGTTAATGTCTTTATATTTATTATTATTTTTATATTTTCAGCCTTATTTAAGGTGTTTTTCTACCCGTGTAACCTTCAGTGAATCCCTTTATTACTTTTACAGTGGCAGACTGTTCTTGTTCCATTATCCATATCTAGGGATATATCTTGTCACGATAGATAATGATAAATAATGATAAATTATAATGAAAAATAATAATGAAAAATAACGATAGAATATGATAAATAATACTGATAAATAATGATAAACAATAATGATAAATAATAATAAATAATAATAATAAATAATGATAAATAATAATGAAAAATAATGATAGATAATGATAAGCAATAATGATAAATAATGATAAATAATGATAACTCATTCCAGAAAGTCATCAAAATGACAATATGTAAAAAGTTTCTTTGCCTATTACTAACTTGAAGTGAGTTTTCTGCAATAACTTTCTTAATCTATGACTAAAATTAATCTCCCAATAGTGTTGTGCAACTTTCTGTTGCCTATAGCTAAGAATATATATCATCAGTGGAGCTCCACCCCCTACTACACTATGTACATCAACGTTTTTTTTATCAAATTGGTGACTGGGAGGCATAAATTTTCAAAATAAACACAGTTAACTTATCTGAATAATATACACTTTCTTAAAAAAAAAGTTTTATATTTACAGCAAAGGTTGGTTTAATTAGCCCCATAATTTCAGCAGAGGCAGATTAAAAAATTCAGCAAAGATAGATTTAAATTTTTCAAAAATTTCAGCAATGGTAGTTTTAAACCGTTTTATATTTTCAGTAAAGGTTGATTTGAAATGTTTTATATTTTCAGTAAAGTAGATGTACAAAGTTGTATATTTTCAGCAAAGATAAATTTTAAAAGTTTAATATTTTCAGCAAAGGTAGAAAAAAAACGTTTTATGATTTCATCAAAGGTAGATTAAAAAAAGTTTTATATTTTCATCAAAAAAGAAAACGAAAGATAATTTATTTTCTGGTGTAGGGATTTTTAGAAATATGCGAAATATTTGGTGAGAGGCGGGAAACTCGATAATTTGACAAATGAACCGACTGATCAATCTTTAATGCCCCCTCCCCGGTTGTTTAGGGCTATGATTGCATTAAACCAACTGTTCTTTATCTTTTCTAGTCCTACGCTACTTTTCAGATATTTTTTACGAAATGGCGCCCCCATGTTAACATTGCACTGGTAAACGGAGCATTTAATGCAACATAGTTCATTTGACGTGTTTACATTTTGCTGTAATATAGTATCACCAATCACCGGAAGGAAACAGCCCGGAACAGCCAAACGGCAGTCACTGGGTTGGGCCATAGAAATCGCCAAAGTTTAGTTTGCAAATTTTGAGAAAAAAAAAAAAATTCTTCCATCAGCTAAGAGTTAAATAGTAAATTAGAATGCAGAATGGCAATCAGCCTAGAAGGACAACATTGAATTCAAAACCGTTGGAAAGGCAACAGGGATCCACTTCTCTATTTTCCCCAAGAAGTCATGGCAATTCAAAAACACTAAAGAAAAAGTACTCTGTGGAGAGCCATGATTTTCTACATCCTGAAGGAAAAAGCCATTAAACATGTTTATATTAGAAGGAAATCGCCGAATTCAAAACTATGGAGAAAGCAACAGAAAACCAATGTCATGCCAATTCAAAGATGATAAAGAAAAGAAATCTTGAAGAGATAGGTCATTAAAATGATTTGGAATGTTGTTTCGAAAAATTTCTTTTGATATATCACCCTTCTGATATTTTCTGGTAAAACTGATAAGAAAATTTAGAAAAACAAATCCTTCGTTGGTTTGAACTCTTATCTCCTGGGGAAGAGAGGTGGGGAAGAGTAAGAGAGTGATATATATATATATATATATATATAGATAGATAGATAGATAGATAGATAGATAGAAAGGGGGAGAGAAAAAAAATAAGAAAGTATAAATAGAGGAAAAATAAAATTTGATTTAACAGAGCAGAGAGAAGTGAAAGATCTTTGAATGATAGAAAGAAGAGGAAATAAGGAAGAGAAAAGAACACATGAGAGAGAGGGAAAACAAACAATAAATAAACTATAGTAAATAGGCGAATAAGAAAAATGAAAGAGAGGAAGAGAAAGAAGTAAAGGAAAGAAAAGAGAAAGAGAGATAGCAAAACAAAAAAAAAAAAAAAGAAAGAAAAGACAGGAGAGCGAGAGAAAAAGAAAGGAGAAAATGAGAAAGTCGGATAAAAATACTCTGAAAAAAGTCATTATAAATGACGCAATTTTAAAGTTACATAATACTCTGTGGATCTTTACACAGGAGCAGCTCTTGTAATTTTCTTCTTGACATTTCACAGGCTTCCTTTAGAATGTCATCATTTCAATATCCGGAAATTTTAGACCTTCGGCCAACTGACCAAAAGCCTAAGCGGTCATTGTCACAAATTCCTATTCAGTGCGATCTGGTCTCAGCAGAGAGACAAAAAGAATGTAGTCGGGAAATCAATGATATTCACGGATCAAAATATGTAAAGTGCAAAACATTAGGAGATGGTTCCGCAAATAATGAGGCTGTGTCGGTGGAGAAGGCAGCAACAAAATGGCGCAGATGATAAAAGAGCACTCACTGTCTTAGGTTCAGGATATTGAAAGAAGTAAATATTGATTCCGCCTTCTCGCTATAAATAAAAGTTCAAGGAGTTTTCTATCTCTGGTCTTGGTCGCTCATTCTCATCTGAAATCCAATTTACTTCTGATAACAAGAGAAACGAAAAATAAATAAGAGACAAATAAAAAAATAACAAAAAAGAACAAATTCAGTAAAGATGTAGCTAAATGGTGAGAGCAGAAAACACTTGATCTGAGGTTTATCCTCAAAACCGCTGTCTAAAATCAATGGTTAAAAATGGCTTTGAGCGAGTGAAGACCACAGTTCTTCGGACCTTGAAGACTGGCGCTACAGAGTTACAAAAAAAGTGTACCAAATAACCGCAACCATATCATTTGAGGACTTTCAATAGCAAAATTATCTAAAATGGATATCACATGTAACTCGAATAGGAGATAATGGCATCACTACTTGAAATAAAAGATTAGGAAATAGCCCGCACTGGAAAAAGCTATAACAGCTACTGGACCTGAGAAAACTATTTTCAGAAAATATGGTTTTAAACGAAAGCTTTTATAAATTTTAACCAATAATAGATCAAACTACAATGAATGCTGAATATTTCCTTATAAGGAAACGACTAATATTATCATTACCATTACCAAGGTCACTGAATATAAGAACTAATCTAGATGAAGGGTAAGAGCTGCTAGGCTGTCCTTAGCAAGCTTTCGCATTATGCTCTTATTAAGCTGTAACGTGTTGGGTCGTGTTCGTCTATTGGCTTAGGCCACCTAGATAGACTCACACAGTAAAGTGTTGTCAGAGTCTCACATGTGATCCAGTTCTTTGAGTAGTCTTATCCTCCAGTCATGTTCTCTGTCTTGATTTAATTCTATAGGAGTTGATGACCACATTTTCCCATTCATATATGATCAGCTAGCCTCGATTTTAATGTATCTCCCCCGACGGCAACCTTTTGATATTTGCTATACGTTTACTTTTACTTACCTCGTCCTGGCATTCTTTGTCATAATTGCGTGTGTTGGAGAGATATCTCCTAAGAGTTGAACTACTTTTGAACTACTTTTGAATATTCTGTTGTTGCAGATTTTTTTTAGGCTTACCCATTTTCTATGGGAAACAAAGCGTAGCAGAATTTTAATTATTGCCCTCGTCTCTTCCTTACTGATGGAAGCTGATGGTAGGTTTGAAGTTTGGTTGTTACCTTGAAGATATGATTGTGTCTGCATTTATGAGTTTAGCCTGATGAAATGAAGACCCCTTTCTTGACGCTGTATATGTTGTGGTACTTAAAGTTCAAGTATTTTCGGGGAATATTGGCTTGTCTGGTTCCCTGGTAATTAATTGTAAGTTTAATCCATGGATCGTGCAGAGCAGAAAAGCCATATACCCTGGTTCAGTGAAAGAAATGGACAAGCGACACAAAAGGGAATAAACTGGAGAGTATTTACTGATATGAGCTATCTCCCCTAAGTAATGAAAACGAATGAGAACAATCTACGCTTAGTGTTTGGAACAAAATTTTGAAATCGTTTTGAGCGAGTGAAGACCACAGTTCTTCGGACTTTGAAGACTGGCGCTACAGAATGACAAAAAAGTATACCAAGTAACCACAACTACTTCATTTGAGGACTTCCAATAGCAACATTATCTAAAATGGATATCACATGTAACTCGAAAAGGAGATAATGGCATCACTAAAAGATTAGGAAATAGCCCGCACTGGAAAAAGCTATAACAGCTACTGAACCTGAGAAATCTATTTTCATAAAATTTCGGATCAAAACTTAGAAATGTTTATCGACTCCGACTACAGACGTTTGAAGAAGTACATAACGGAGAATACAAACACTAAAACGATGTCAGTATAATTGTTAAGATGAAGATACTAATCCAGATGTAAATTCATTTAATACAAATGCATTTAATTATGATAATATCTTCCTACAAATATTTCAGCAAGAATAAATACAATGAATTCAAATATTAAATGTTTTCATGTTGAAGAAACAATCCTCTTGGTGCGCGTGAGTGCAATTTGAAAATTGTCGAAAAAATGCTTTCAACTTTATTTTGATTGACCACTTTTATGAGAGGGTAATATGTTCGTTAGCACCGGTTCATTCGCCAGCCAATTATTGCCACTCATTATCTATCATTATTAGGTTGGTGCAAAAATAATGACGTTTTTGACGTTAAAAAATACGTCAAAAAACGTCATTATTTTTGCACCAACCTAATATTAAGCCGTTATCGGTTTCGTGCACTTGCCACCTAAGATCAGTAATCTGATAGAACGCCAAGGCCTTTTTATTCGAGAGGTAGTGGATGGTTTTACAAGTAATATTATTGCATTAAAAACAAGATAAATAGTATCAATTGATTTCAACTGACTTTGTTTAAGTTCAGTGTCATAATTTCCCATGTTGCCTTTAAAAGAAGCATTCAACTCCAAACATTTATTTTTAAAGTGCTCTGAAATGATTATATGAAATGTTCATTGCTAAAACAAAACTATAACTACGAAGCAGTTTTGAGCTCGTTGGTCGGTCGAGAATAAGCCAATTTATAAAAAGACTACGTAGTTTATGTTTTTAAGACGTTATACACATTACATGCAGATTGTATTAAAAGAACCAAAAAAGGCATTGATTGATTGATTGATCAATTGGTTCATGTGTAGAAGCATCAGACAAGCGGGAATTAAAATTAACCTTTAAAGATCTATTTAGGTGTGTATAAACTATCTTATAGACAGATGGATATGAACAGACTAAGGTAGATAGATAGATAGATAGATAGATAGATAGATATGAATAGGCTAATATAGATATGAACAGATTAAAACAGCTAGCGAGCTAGTTAGATATGAATGGATTAAAATAGATATATGAATAGATATATGAATAAATATGAAGATATATAAATAAATATCAAGAGATAGATAAAAGAAATATATTGATACATATGAGCAGAATTGTTGTGGCGTGATTTCACAGTGGAGGCTTGTATTTGTACTAAGTTGGTCCTAACATAGGTTCGACGTACAAAACGTTAGGAACTTGATATAATAGGTAATGACGCAGAGAAATCTAGTTGTGGTCGATGATACTTTAGTATTCGACTAACTGTCGTCCGGCATCGACTGACTGACGGACAATATTTAGTCACCCCCCCACGATGGCATCATGTGGCACAAGGCCGGTTTAACGTGGGATATCCGAGCCCGTGGGCTCGGCCAAAAATATGCCAATTGAACCCGTATAAACGAGTTCAGGGTCGGTTTACCTCCCCGAAAGAGAATCCGCTCTTCGGTGTAGCCTCCTTCGTGTTCCTCCCCGCCCGAAGGCAGAGAGTTCAACCGATCAGCCAGTCGACTGAAAAGACAGGTTCATGCAGAAAAGACAGGTTCATGCAGAAAAGACAGGTTCATGCAGAAAAGACAGGTTCATGCCTTTTTCTTTTCCTTTTCCTTTTCCCTTTATATTACCGAATCTAAATTGGAATTTGCCATTTAACATTTTCCCGTCTCGAAAAAACAACTAACCATTTATTTACTTTTATTACTTACATTATGAATACGACCCCTAATAACTTTTGATTCTGACAGTTGTTGTGGCTTGAAGGGAGTTCAAATGAATGTTAATCTCGAAAAAGTATTTCACGCCCCAGGCCAAATTTTCCATGTTGTTTATGAGCGGACCACTGATTACAAGTAGTCCTCCACCCCACTATATATAGATATAGGTATGTGTGTTTGTGCAACTTTTATATTATATCATAAAGAAGTAATTTATACAAAGAATTAATTAGCAATGTTAATGCGATTAATGGCGAAATCACTTCACTAACAAAACTTAATGAGACATTAACTTACTATCAATTGCTTGAATAATACAATCCTTATGTTTGAGTTGTTGTATGTTTGAGTTGTTGTCAGATGGAATTGACGAGCCCAGTACTTTCAACAATTTTCAACAATGGAGAAAAAATTGCGCCCTGAAGGTGACAATGTGAAATTGTTGAATGTAATAGGCTATACAACAACTCAAATATAAGGATCGTATCATTCATAGAATTGATAGTAAGTTAATGTCTCATTAAGTCTTGTTAGCGAAGTGATTTCGCCTTTAATCTCATTAACATTGCTAATTAATTCTTTGTATGAATTACTTCTTTATGGTATATACATATATATATATATATATATATATATATATATATATATATATATATATATATATATATATATCGGAGCCACATAATTTTTATGAACAAAAATGCATACTAGAAAAGATAAATTTAACTATTTTTAAGGTGAGGTTATAATGCAATTAATGTATACCATTCAGAAAACAGAAAGAAAAAAGGTTAACCTTTTTAAAATCTTTCGTATAATCTAGATAATACAAAGCGCAAGATGTAAACTCAAATTTTGAATATTTCTGGTGACATCAAGGTAGATAACTCTGTAAATCTTCAGCAGCAATTTAAAAATCACCTTTAACAATAATAATAAAAAAATTACAAAAGATCCAAAGGGGTTAAATACGACAGACTTCCGGCCCCTATACTATATTTAGTGACTATTTTGCTTAATTTTATTTTATTTTTTTCTATAGATAATGATACACTCGGTGTTCATTCGACTACTGGCAAGACCAAGCAGAACTTAATTACAATTGTCATATTTCGTAATCCTTTTATCGAAAGGATTTTACTATAAAAGGAAAGTGCCACATTGATTTTTATTCCAGTAATCTGTTTAATCAGTTTCATTTCATTGCAAAAAGCGTGTATAGAGATTTAATTATTTTTTGAACATCTTTCCTTAACACGCGAGATTTAATTTCCTCTTTGTTGTAACTAGCCATATACTGTGTACTTTGAACAAATATTAATTCAGCTGGACCCTTGAGTTTTCACAGCCGTGATAGGATTTAGGTTTTATTAACAGCATTCTATATTACCCACGGTGCGGTGTCACTATAGTAACACGTTATCCAGGCTGATATCAGAGAAGGAACCAATCATCTGAGGTTTATCACATTCCACCTCAGGCAAAACTAATTAATCAAATATAACCAGATATTTTGATTCTACACTTAATCAAATAGAATTACTTGCAGATAACTTGGATGTTTGAATTCCTCGTCAGTGAATTCAGTTTGAACTTGGTTACATATTAAAAAACACAAAGTAAACACCAGTAAGAGTTTCTACGGGAAACGTAATCCATTTGATGGCATTGTAACCTTCCATAACATTTACAAGAATTTTGGAGTAACTTAGACTGGAATCTAAAGAGTTACTTATTCTTGGAAAGCGTACAGGCACACCCACCCACACGCACACACACCGATGTTAAGCAACGTTGAGTCTGGTCACTTCTTAGATGGGTGACCGCTTGGGAATACAAGGTGCTGTAAGGTTAGATGTGTGGATAGTGTAATGGATAACAGCTCGGAATTCGAAGAGCCGAGTTCCACTTCCAGTCAGGTTCATTACATTCACTAAATATCTTTGGGAAAGGTACGAATCCACCTGTTCAACTTCCAGCTATGGGTTAAATAGTAGGACTTGTATCACTAAATCATTATTATCTATAAAAAAAATTCTTATAATCTTGAAATATTTTTAGGCTTTAAATATATTGCAAATAGTTGATAATCAATCTCACATACAAACATGCGCGTGCACACACACACACACACACACACACGCGCGTGCACACACACACACACACGCGTGCACATTACATATAACAGATAGCCGGACTTTTGGACAGTCTTTTGAGAGAGACTTTCTTTATTTTATTAAATTCTCTCTAAAAAAAACCAAGGCCGGTATAATTAATTATAGCTAATGATCGGAAGTTCACGCATGATTGAAATAAAGTTCAAATATATACATATATTATTCCAGGATCATTTTTCAACTTATTCGAGATAATCTACTCCCTCTCTAACCTTCCAACTTTCTCTCCTGGAGTAACAGGATGTCTCACAGATTTCACGTACGATTTCATTTTCAAGTCTTTTTTCACTGCTATTTGGACTGTCATATCTGAAACTTCTCTCTTGCGTGTCAAACGTCTTATGGATTAAGTTGGATCTTTTCTAATTGATCTCTTTAGTTCTAAGTTGAAATGATGATTCCTCTTCCTGTTGTAACTTCCTGATCTGGTTTTCCTTTCTTCTATTCCCAATTTTTTAAAGTTATTCTCTTGATGGTTCTTGAATGGACTTTGAAGATGTAAGCCAGAGTAAGAATGTTGGAACCATTACTGAAAGGCTGAATGATCTTTTTCCTCTTACCATTGCTCGTTTCGGAAGACACTGGGTCTGAGACAAAACGATTTTAACCTGTTCTCTTTCTAGCTGAATAACTGAAAGGTATTTCAGTGATTCCTATGACAAATGATATCAAGATGCTTAAACTTCTTATCGGAAAACCAGGAAAAAAGAAACTCAATTAGTTTAGTCGTTTTTAGATATTAAACATTTTGTGGAATGGACAATTATGGACACGATTTGGGCAATTCTCCGGTATATATAACGAATTAAGCGATTTATTTTTAATCCGACATTTTCATTACTTCAAATTCTATTTTTAACAGATAACCGTTTATGAGTAGACGTCTCACGTTTTTTTTAAACATTTTTTGATTTCATTCAATTCCCTGTCTAGAAACTGCTTAGGGATCCTATCATCCTTCATTCTGACCAGATGGCCACTCCATCGCAACCGGTGCTGAAATACCAGAGACTCTATACTGGTAGACTGACTGCATTAGAGATTATCAAGGTCACTCATATATATATATATATATATATATATATATATATATATATATATATATATATATATATATACTTTAAAAAACAGGAGGCCAATTAAAGTTAAAAGCTCTACATGCTATTTTTATTTTTACTTATTTTCTTTTTCACGTGTATTGAGCACCTTTGAATACTACTGTTCCCTGGTCTGATTCAACTCTGAACATTAACCTTTATATATATATATATATATATATATATATATATATATATATATATGTGTGTATGTGTATGTGCAAATATAGATGCGCGTTTAGGTGTGAGTAAACATAGGTTTGAGATAGAAATCTATTTAATTGTTCCCTTCTTTTGGAAGGCTGTCAGAGAAATTCAACAAAATAATTATTCTTCAACTTTTAATAATAAATTAGTCGTGTGCTTATGTCAGTGTGTAAGTTACATGATCGTTAAAGAAAGTATCGACATTTTCCCCTCATTGATGCCACTGAAATGAGGCTTTTTCCAACGATTTATCACTGAACATTCCTTCATTTACTCAATTGAGATAATCTGGTATTTGGTGCGTATAAAATTTACCGATTATTTTCTTGGGTTCAAAGTGTATAAATGTATGTATGAGTTTAACTTCATCTTATCTCGCAAGCGCTATAATTTACCGAGCCTGGATATACCATATCTTTCGATATCGAAGACGATGTTTTTTTTTTCTCTCCTTGAAATGAACCTTGAAAAATTTTACTGCTTCTTTAAGTTTGAATTGTTAATTATAGAGGAAATGCTAAGTTTTTGTTAAAGGAAATTTGAATGAAAATCCAGGGTTGACTTGAAAAAACACGCGCGTGTGTGCGTGCATATTGTGTGTGTGCGTGCATATTGTGTGTGTGCGTGCATATTGTGTGTGTGTTCTTTTTTTTTTTTAAAAAAATAACGACAAAACGTGAAAGAGAGAAAATGATTTTCAGAGATAGGATACTGATTTGTTGCAATCCGAGCTCTTATTTCAAAATAAAGAAGCAATCAATCAAAAAGGCAACTTATTCAGGCGATAAAAAAGTTTATTGATTTTCGCACTTTATAGCCTCGTCCTCTTTTCCACTGTTTATCACAGTTTGCTCTCACATGTAATTTTATACTCCCTCTTTCTCAGTCTCTTCTCGTACGTGTTCCTAATGAAAGAGCGCTGCCTAAATCTTTGATGTTGCATTGATTTCAAATTTTCCCACCACTAAAAATCAGAATTTAAAAAGGGGCTAAATGAGTCAGTGAAAACCTTCTAGGTTTTATAACTGCAATTAAATGAAAGATATTTACATTATAATTTTGCACAATTTTCCGTTATTAACAAATGATAATTGCAGAACTGATAATTTGAATGTGGTATTTAGCAATAAGAAGGATATTTGGGGTTGATTTTGTAGTCTGCGGACAAAAAGCACTCTCATCTTTGGTTTACAAACTAAATCTAAAAAAACGAAGTCTTTCCTGTATGCAAATACACCACAACTGATAAGACGAACCATAAAATTACCTAGGTATTTTTGGAAAAATGTACTTGAATATTTAATAGTTTACTGTAACAGGAAGTCTAAGTCGCCGATTCTATTATGTCATTTCCCTTTCTGTCATAGACAAATTATCACATTTTGGACCGAGTATTAAATATTTGTGGTTATTATTAGTATATAACTAATAATAACCAATAATACTAATAATGACGTAATAATGTCGTTTTTTGGCGTATTTTTTAACGTCAAAAAACGACACTATTACGTCATTATTTTTGCACCAACCTAATATTTTCAGCAGTTTAACACAATGTAACCATAGCGAAGTATATATTATGCAGTGAAGGAAAGACTCGTTCGTATTGACTTGATGATCCCGACTACGGTCGATTACATTTTTTTTTATACCTATTCACTTCTAAAGCGACTCGTACTTGCCACAAGCCACAAGGCGTATTAACATATCTCAATGTATTCAAATCCTAGTTGATAAAGGATTTAGAAAATTTTTCAGATCTTAAATCTATATTTTATTACGTAATTTATAAGCGTCAAATTTTCGCTACTGATGCAATCATAATAATTTCACTGATTTTGTTTTAATTGGTATCCTCAATTAATATAAAGGGATTACGACTACATCACGTTGAAACATCCGTTCTCGTACGAACACTGAAGTGAAGCAACATCGAGCCTGGCCAGTACCTAGATGGGTGAACGCTTGGTGTAATGGATAATGGCTCGGAAGTGTTAATCGGAGAGTCGAATTTCAGTTCCCGTTGTGTTCGCTATATTCACTTACGCGCAAATACCCTTGGGAAAGTTATGAATCAACTTTATCTCCCCCAAACTATAGGTTAATGAGTAATAATTGTATCACTAAACCATTATTATCCCCCCGCCCAAATTCTTACAATCTAAAAATATTTTCTGGCTTTAAATAATTTGCAAAAGGTTGATAAGCCGTAAAAAAATAATCAATGTAAATTAAAAAAAAATTAGCATATAAAAGAAAAAAAAAGATCACTTACTTGATTCTGGTTTTAAATAACCTGCAAAGAAAAATATTGATCACTTCCTTGATTCTGGAAGACATTAATGCTAAAAGTCATTTGCATAGGTCATCGTTGATTTCTTGTACCCAAATTGTTATTATAACTTGTTTCGAAGGATTATATATATATATATATAGTACAGGTAATCGATCCGTTGGTATATAATCCGGGTGGATCCTAGTGATATTAATTATTAAAACTGATCCACAGAGAGCTCTATTTTTTTTATTTTTTTATTTTAACAGAGCATATGTATTATTTTTTACAGCAAAAAGCAACAACAACAACAAAACAACAACAACAACCAAAAAACAAAAAACAAAAAAAAACAAAACAAATATTACCTCAACATAGAGGTCATCTATTTCAAGCTATTCTGTACACAGCTATCATCAACCCCTAAGTGTCTGTCTCGGCGCATTGTTTTAAATTTATTTTCAATGTCAGTTCTCCTCTTGACTGGAGTTTATTTATGTCCAGGACTTGTTTTTTTTTTGTGGTTTAATATCAGTTCCTAGTATGTGGTGTTTCTTATGAGAGCCCCGGAGTGTGTTTTTCTGGGATTCACAGTAAATAGTTTTTGTACTACAGGTGTCCAATATTATTAATAAGCAATGGGGGATTTAAACTTAAACCCGTTAAGATGAATGTAAATTAGTTGAGTTATAGATTGTGAGAAATATCAGAGCACCCAATGGAATAAATTATGCTGTCCAACGCACTTATATGCGTACATATCTTGATACATACATATATGTACATTTACATGTTCATACATATATGCTACTATACGTACACATACACCCCACCATATATGCACATGTATTCTTATGTACTTTGTAATTTATTTCTATGTCTACATTTCGTAATTAGTTCTCTCTGTTGGTTTAATAGTTTGCATTGATCTTTATATTTTATTATCCTGAATTTTACTTCTGAACATAGCTTGCACCTATCCCTAAAACTATTGGGGGTGTTCGCTCAACCTAGAATTTTCCAAATTATTTGAGGATTCAGACCCTTTTCCTTCAATTCCCCAAATTTTTTTGAAAGGGCTGTTTGGTGTTTTAATTTTGGATTGGTGAATGAATGTTTATGTGTATTGATTCTCTTTTTAAAGTCTGCAGAAATGTCAATGTGAATATTACGGTTTGACCTATTTTCTTTAGGGGTAATGGTTGCCTGGTATACTACCCTAGCAGTATACCGGGCAACTACTGGGCAGTTTTCCTTAATTCTACAATGACAGAGGGTTTCCATGTTAGATTTAGTTTTATTTTTCCCAATTTAAAATGTAATTTCTATGGGAATGAATAATTTGGTACATATCAATGCAGGCGTAGCTAATTTTGACTGATTTGCTGTTGAATATCTTATTTAGAGATTTTTTGTTGAAGTGTAATATATATATATATATATATATATATATATATATATATATATATATATATGAGTGTGTGTTTGTGTAATTTTTTATTTTTTCTTGAGAATGTGCAAACTGTAGTGTTGAAGTATAAGAGATGCTTTGGTCTAATAGTGATCTACTTGGGAGCAAATTATTGATTAGAAATCACTATTTTTGATTGTTTTCATGCTTTACTATTATTTTCTTTAAATATTTTCTCACGCGTCGCCTTTAAATAGAATCGAAGTTTTTTTGCCCGCGTTGTAAACAGACGAGCTTTCAAGAATTTTCAAACTGAAAAAATCAATCGAAAGTTTCACATACAGAGAGGCAAACACTTATGCATATTTTGGGGCGACGAAAGTGAGAAATAAAGAGGGGTATAGAGAAAGAAAGAGCGAATGAGAGAGAGAGGGATATGGAGAAAGTGAGAGCAAGAGAGAAAGGACGAGATAGAAAGAGATAGGGAGGAGGTATGAAGAAAGAGAAATATTGTGTGAGAAAATAGAAGAAAATAAGGAGATACAGAGAGAAGTTGAGAAAGAGGTAAGGGATAATTAGAGAGAGGTGAATAATTGTAAAGACGTGCCTTCTCTTTTATAATAAATAAAGTGAAGTCCAGAATAATCATGCTGGTGAAAAATTTGAAACATTTGAAATAAACGTTATGATTCCTAGAACAAAATAATCTTGCCACAGAGAAAATTATTTTAGGCATAAGCGTACCATATCAAATAAACTACATACCGACAGAAAATTGAAAGAGATAATTTAATCGTACCGGAACTTGTATTTGCTACCCAAGAGAAATGGTGTTCTTGTATGAGTGTCGGCTCAAATAAACATTCCATGGAATTAAATAACTATGTAATTACTTGATATGCAATAAGCGTTCTGTACTATAAAAGAGTTGTGCCAGGTTGGGGAAATAAAGGAAATAATTTAATCATGTCGGCACTTGTATTTGGTACACAAGATCAAGTTTAATAAACTGGCACAAAATAATCATGCCGTAGAAAAATATTTGAAAAATAAAAAAAACGTGCGTATTGTTGACTTCACTGTTCACTTTTATATTTACATACGATCTATCTCTGATATTGAGCACTTTATCCCATAAATATAACACAGCTTAAGAGAATATTTCTTCATATATATATATATATATATATATATATATATATATATATATATATATCCTATTAAGACGAATACCTTCCACTGACCACTGGCTTGTGCCTTTCGTCTGAATGAAACATTGAAATGGATAAATTCTGTATTAGTTTCTCGACGTTTTTTTTTCTAGCTGTCACAGTTAAATTTCTAATCCCGATACGTACTCAGTTTATACGGCGGTTGAATATGTCTGACGAATTTCGAATTTCGTCGGTTGAAATAAGCTTATTCCCCTTAAGAGGTGATTTTGCATTTCATTGGGTACTACTTATATATATATATATATATATATATATATATATATTGATGCATGTTTCATTAAATAATATAAGCAACGACAAACTCGTGTATACGAGACGCGGAAGCGAAAATCGCATCGCTGCTCGTGACGTCACACATGACCACGCGAGAGTGAAAACGAGAAGTACTTAAGTATGGGAAGCCGTTGGTATAAACCAATGGCTTCTGTTATTAATGATAGACATTTAAGAATATTTGTGGAGATTTCGTAGTTTATTTTGTTCAGGTTAGGTTTCAATTGTTTTATGTATATAGCTTCAAGAATTTCAAGAATTTGTTTGTGCTTTGAAATTTTTCATGCAACAAAAACAGGCTATTATTATTGTTTCGCCCGTGTATTGTTTGATATATTGAAATGTAATTGTCATTTTTTATAATAGCTTATGTAAGCCGAAAGCTTAGATAGGATTAAAAATAAGTAACAATATGGTGATTTTCTTTCGTCTTTCTTTGATAATGTGATTAAGCTTATCAGACAATATGAAAGGAACTTAAATTAAATAGACAAAGCTTGTCTATATTATTTACTGAAACATGTACTAATAAAAAATTGCTGCCTAATATATATATATATATATATATATATATATGTGTGTGTGTGTGTCTGTGTGTGTGTGTGTATGTACAGTTTAAACATTGACTCAAAACGTCACTCTTATTTTGTATTCTACATGTAGAAAGTTAAAATTTGGATGATGGTTTATTTCATTATCGATTCTCATTTCATTTTACGCCTCTGACAACTTCCATCTTTCTATCTCGTCTTTATTCGTTCTTGATTAATTATGTTTTGCACAAATCTGTATATCGACATAAAAATTAATGC
This sequence comes from Acanthosepion lycidas, assembly GCA_963932145.1. Classification (NCBI taxonomy): domain Eukaryota; kingdom Metazoa; phylum Mollusca; class Cephalopoda; order Sepiida; family Sepiidae; genus Acanthosepion; species Acanthosepion lycidas. The sequence continues at coordinate 118,359,109 of OZ010579.1, forward strand.
TGTTGCCTAATTAGGCGAATTTTCCATCGATTTGCTTTTGAGAGTTCAGACTGCGCAATTTTGAAAACGTTTTTAATATCGTTATCAAAAATATTCAGTGTACGTACATACATTCATGTAGATATACACACGTACACATATATATTTTTTATTGCTTTAAACGTTATATTTTAGTGGATAAACGCGTCTGAATAGACGCCTTGTTTTTGTAAACAGTGTAAATTACATGTACCTTTCGGCTACAGAGAATTTCAACTGACCGGTCTTAGGCGAAGGCAAAGGGCGAAGTAGATTCGTAGCTTGCCAAAGATCACATTTTCTTTAGTAATATTTTCGAATACACAGGCCGGTAGATGTAATTCACACGGTTAAAAAAGACAAAAAAACAAAAACAACAACAAAAACATGGTGTCTATTCAAACACGTGTATGCATTAAATATAACCTTTAAAATAATAGGAAATTATATCGGACCAAAAATAAGATCCATTAATTCCTAGGAAATGTAATTCGACATATGTATTGTATATTTGATTGAAGACCGATGAAATATGTCCATTGGGTGTTTTATTTAATTTTGTTATACTTTTTTGTACTAATGTTCACCCAAAGTCATTCAAGATATAGTGTTACTATATGGTGTTGTATGAACGTATGTTACATATTTCTTATTTTCTTACAATGTCCATTTTATTTTATTTATTTTTTTTTTTTTTACTGATGGTTTAAAATTAGAGACGAATTTTCCAATATTTCTCCAAGCATATGCAACCATTTTACCCATCTCTTGTGAGTAAAGTTGGTTTCCAAAGGCTCAGGTGTTTGTTTTCACCGGCATCTTATTTTTCCAGATTTAGTTTCATATTTAAAATTTTAATCTCGTATCATGTCACGTGCCATGAAGTAATAGTTATTCACGATCACGAATCCCGTAACCCCTGGAGGTCGTAGGGGCACCACACGTACTGCAGCCGCAGAAGTACTGGTGTGTCTTGGGAAAAATAGCCTGACAGAACTCAGCCCTCTTCAGGATAGTTTGAATTCAGTTTTCCTTCTCCTATACTGGTTGCCAACCAAGGCTATAAAACTCAGTCTGTCCTATTTACTCACAGCTGGGAGCAGACAACCTTCCTCCAGTTTTGAATTCAGAGTTGTCCATTTCTTAGACTACTACCCAAGGCTATAGGACTCAGTCTGTCCTGATTTAGTTGCAAATAAATCAAATAACTTATAATAAATACAATATATTCAACATGGGAACCGTTATTTTTAAGATCTTTTAAAAACAACTAAAAAACATTTAAATGTATTTTAACAGAAAAATCAGAATTAGCATTGTCATGAAACGGTTTGAAGATAGGATGCTGAAAAATTGAACTCATAATATGACGTCACTTTGTTGTATACATCAGAATAATGGAGTTCCAATTCCTGTAAGACCAACAAGTTCGAAGAGAAAGGACCATACTGAACGCGACCAACCCGCGAAGACACAACGCCGGAAATACACGATCTCTAAGGCCAAACCGGTAGTAGAGGGCAGCGTTAATAGGATTTATGTAACCAAGGCGGACCTTGATAGATCAAGCATCCGACAGCCCGATGCAACCAGGTTTGTCAGATCTCGTCTTTGAGCCGCGAGTAAGGCGCTTTTTGGGCAAGTGTGTGGCCTTTTCTGTCGCACAGAGTTGTCCACCAAAATCAAATTCGCGCGCCTTGTCAAACACTTTTTGATTCACAGCTACTTTCATTACCGTTACTAGGGAAGAGAAAAGAAATAGAAAATCACGATCCTGATGCTCGCACACACGCACGCACGCACACACACACACACACACACATATATATATATATATATATATATATATATATATATAGGAAAGAAACATTCTTTGTGTGTGAAGCAAAATACAGAATCTATAGTGACCCAGTCTCAACATCAAGATTATCAGATTGTGTGGTAAGCGAGAATTTTTAAGCGTAATTGACCAAATTCTTAATAAGCAGAATTGACAATTTTCTCAATAAATAAGAAGAGGAAGAAAAAAAAACAGGGCAAAATAATACCACACACACACACACACACTATATATATATATATATATATATATATATAGATAGATAGATAGATAGATAGATAAGGAAAACTGTAATGATTTTATTTTGTGAGCACTTCTATACTCAAAATGTTTTGAGAAAACAATAACCTTTTTGCCCTTGTATATAATACTTGTCACAAAATAAGATCCTTACATTTGTCTTGATAAATTCCCTCAGAGGACGAAACGCGTCGCCTATGTTAAGTTTTTTATGTTAATTCTGTTCTTTTACAGATATACTCTATCTGAAATATTTGCACGCGCACACACATGCGTACACGCGTACATACATGTATATATATATATATATATATATATATATATATATATATATATATGTGTGTGTGTGTGTGTGTGTGTGTGTGTGTGTGTGTGTGTGTGTGTGTGTGTAATGTAAGTCAAAAGCAAAGCATGTTCAAGAGAGTAATAAAGCAAAAAGTTCACAAAATAGGAATAGTGTTCACGCACAAAAGGGATACAGTCAAATGGACATAGCCATCTGACGTCAAGGTAAGAAAAACAAAATGTGGTGATAAGATCAAGAATTGTTCATTATTTTTATTGTTTAGAAAGAAATCCCTGTATATTATTACATATGTAGGATTTACCTATAAATTTATTGAGGCAGGTTATTTAACAATCATTCCTGGACGATTATAACAAACACACGTCATACAACAGGAATTCCTTTTTGAAGACATCCAAAAATTCTAAAGTACAGACAGCTTCTTGATGGTCGACGTAATGTTAGAAGAACTCTTTCTGTGATACAAAGATACACTCAAAAATAATATAAGATCTATTAGAATACATCTAAACAATTAGATGAGTTCGTCGAAAAGCGTGAAATCGACAAAGTCTGACAATGCTGGAATCAATAAGCATGGGAAATGTCGGGTGGAATGGCTGAGTGAATCAAGGAAAGGTTGTGCAAACAATTGTGAAGGCAAACAATAAGTCAATGCAAATTAAATTAATTTGCAACAAATGTTGGTTAACTTAAATGGTCCGTGTGGGATTGGTATTACACAATCTCAGAAATAGAAACATGTTAGTTGTCTGAGGAAGTACACTACAGACCAAAAATTGGAGGAGACTCTCTGGATTTAATATTTATTAAATAACATAACCCTTCTTTGGTTTAATTAACTCCCACTAAACTAGAATGCTGAATCTATTTAATTTATTCATGCATGGCGTACATTTGTTTAGAGAGTAATTTACCCAAAATTTAAAATCTGCCAGGTAGATTAAGCAAAAAGAGATAGAGTTTTAAAAACATTTATGCCAATATGAGTTAACTTCGTTGTTATTACTATTATTATTGAATATATGATAAAGCCCTTCAGGAAGAGAAAGGCCTTCTGGTTTGAAGCGAGTTAGTAAATTAGTTTTGAAAAAAGATACGCAACCTTCCAATTTTAAGCGATTTTTCGAAATTCCGAAGGTGGCTTAAAGTGTTCATGAAAAACGATTTCTGCAAAATAATTTTTTTTTTGCAATGAATGTAGAGCTACATTGGACGAACCTGATTGCTTAACTAGAATTTTGTGCCCTTCATAGCTAGACAACATGATTCAGAAGACAACATTGTCATGTGAAGCAATGTTCTGGGCTAATATTATAGGCATTAAAATAAGTGGTATCTTCAGATTTGATTATAGCGTCAAGATAAATGAAGAGAATGATTGTAAATTCTTGGATAGGCTGTTCTTTGTTTTGATACGCGTTAGCACCATGAAGCTTTAAGCTAAAGTGTAAGTACAAGCAAAGCTATTCTTCAGATTTGGAAAATTTCACTATTGCCCACCTTGTCAAAGAAGTTTTCTTTTAAAAAAAGAAGCAAACTTATTGAATGGCTCCAAGCTTCTCGAGTTATTAATCCAATAGAAAACATGTGAATCATGAAAGAAACAGAAGCATATAAGAATGGGCAACGATATTTTCGCAATTAAGATCTCTTAGAAGGAATTCAAACAGCAGATTGTCGAAAAAATATAACAGTAAGATCAATGTTAAAAGATGGATGTAAGTTATAGATTTATGTAAAAATGGTTGCACTTTGTTCGCATGCGATCTTATGCCTTCAGACAAGTTATGAATATTTTAAATAAAAGTAGATGTAATAATAATGTTATAATAATAACAATAGATATTACAATATAACAGATGTTAAATAAAGGTAGATGTAATGTAATAATAATGTTGAAATATAAGATATAATATCTTATCAAATTGTGAGCATACAGTGGACTCTTTCCCAGCTTTCGATGTATACTGAAATTGTAAAATTAAAATGCAATATAAGCCATGGTAAAAAAAATAGTTTCTCGGTGTAAAGATTGGGCGAGGATCGTATTGAATGATTACACATATTAATCTCGGGATGAGTTTGTAATCCATGTATTAATCTCTTTGACTTAGTATCGTTTCACGTTTTGAAAAACCAAAAAAAAAACCCAAAAAAAACTGAAGTTTCCTCTCGCTCGATGCACAGAATAAGCAAGATACAACTTTCTGTATATAATATTTGCATTGTTGCTCCAGCGAGAGTATAGGACAAGTTACATTCACCGTTTCACTTTTTTTTTTTTACACCCACTGGCCTTTTTGCTCTTTATTATCAGCACCGGTAGTATTCGTCTTTTTAAGACTCGATAGCATTTGATATCACAGAATAAGTATTTGATTCAACACAAAATCAGCTCGACTTTAACTCGCAACGTATAGTTTACTTGACTGCAACATAGTCCATTCTTCGTCGTTGATAAATATCGAATGGCTATTTTTAATCATGACAAAACTTACTGGAACTTTTCTCGTTGATTTTTTACCATATGAACAAAATATTGACTTATGTTCTAGTATTCTTCTAACATTAATTATTTCGTGTTTCAGAAAAATGAATCTAACATAAATGTTTTAATATCAAAAACTTCGATTTTTTAAATACTTTTATTCGATGATTGCATAACTCACATTTATCCATTGGATTCTTCATAATTGGATGATTCATTGAAAAGGGGTCAATTAAAATATTTGAAACATAACGGGGACAAATTTCTGATCAATTTTGTCCTTAGTTCTTTTCGAATTGAAAAAGTGTAAAAAAAAATATGTAGTTAATAACTCCACATAATATAAAATGAAATATTTATCCATATATTCTATGTGCCATGTTACTTCAGTACATACACAATCACGGTTCTCCACAACTGCCTATCCTAAAATAAGTATCTATCACATATGAAATCAAAAAGAAAAGAAAAAAAATAAGATGTGGGTTATCAGTCGCTATTTTTTAAATTAATTTTCCAAATTTTTCATAAAAGCAAATATAAACTACAAGAAGACAGAATGCATGGTCTTCAGTAAAAGAATGAACCCGAAATGCGATTTAGAGGTCAGAGACACTAAAATCAAACAGATGCGGAAATTTAAATATCTGGGAAGTGTTTTGACAGAGGACGGCAAGTGCGACGTTGAGATCCGAAGACGTATTGGGATGGCTAAAAACGGATTCCAAAAGTTAGGCAGAGTATTACGAGACAGAAGGATTTCTTTGGTAACAAAGAAAAGAATATTGAGCTGCTACATGATATTTATCTTCATTTACGGCTGCGAATTTTGGACAGTCTCCTCAAAGATGAAGAAGAGACTCGAGGCGGCGGAGGTATGCAAACAAAGAGGAAGCTTATACTTAGGAAGAGGCAGCTGAAATTTCTGGGACACGTAATGAGAAAGGAGGGCTTGTAGAATCTGATACTCACAGGTCGAATAGAGGGAAAGAGAGACAAGGGAAATCAATGGATGACATAACTAGCAGACTTAAGCAAGTGGATGACAGAATACGGTCTTGGGGGAAGTAGTAGAGGGACAAAACTTATTGAGAGCTACAATGGGTACGGGGAAGTGGAGAGCCATGATCGCCTACGTCCTGATGGGACACGGCATATAAAAAGGAAAAGAATAATATACTATCTCAAAGATTCATTTAGCACTCTGAAAAGAAAAAAAGGAAACAATTAATGAAAAAAAAAATTAACAACCGTTTTAATTACCACATCTAACTTTATAAAAGATCACCAATACGTAAATGAAAAAGTGGCAACCCACATGTACCAATATTTTTTTTATTATGAGCTCAAGGAATAAGTAAACATTGTCTGGAACATAAAACCACCCACAGAAGCAATGAGAACCAAAAATTTTGCTGCAGGTTCTCACTTGAACATGCTTGTCCGTGAATGACAGATTTTCTGAAGAACAATGAATTATCTCCTTTATTTTCTCACTGATTAGCAGAAGTTGTAATAAAATAGATAATGAAGTTTTTTTTTTTTTCAATCATTTACTGTTGCATATGTATTTCGACATCATACATTTGCTGCATTTTTGGAGCTGTCTGTGTCACCAAAATTACTTTACTCACTAATACGGAAAGCTTTTAAAACCGCAGTTTGCTAAATGTCTATAGAATAGAAGTGACTTATCTTTTTGCAATACGTGTAAATCCGTCTTTTTCCCTAAGAGGAGAAAAGTACTGAAGTATATATGTATTCATTGCCATTGTACAACTTAAGAGAGTCAATCTTATATGCTGTCTTTATCTGTCGTTTTGTCTTGGCACAGGAGACAACCAGATTTCACCAGAATGAATATATGTAATGTGATTGGCCCTGATCTGGTGTCTCGTCTGCAGTCACTATCTCACAGACGCACCGTCGCCTCCCTCTGTCTCTTCTACAAATACTTTCATGGTAATTGCTCCGATGAGCTGCTTTCACTGGTTCCCAGTCTCCATGAATTCAAGCGCCCTACGAGGCTGGCATCCCTCTCTCACCCTTACACTGTATAAACTTTTAAATGTAGCCGTCTCTTCCACTCCAATAGCTTCATACCTCGCACCTCTCGCCTGTGGAACACCCTTCCCAATTACTGTTTCCCTGATAGCTATGATCTCCAACTATTCAAATGTAATGTCAATCGACATCTCCAGTTACCCTGATCTATCCACTATCCTTCCCTTCATCATTTCTCCTATCACTCCTATCTGCTCTTGCTCCAAATCTTCTGCAACCCCCCTGCATCCTAGTGGCTTCATGCCTTTTGCTCGGGGCGCAATGCTTAAAAAAAAAAAAAGAAAAAAAAAAGAAAAAAAATATTTGTTGATGAATTTGTTGATGCCTGGGACTGTAATAACAAGATATTTTGCTTAATAAAACACATTTTCTTTACAGAGTTATTCTCACTCGGTTCTCTTATATAACTATATATTCGCATATCATTCATTCATTAGCTGGTGTTTTCGCTTTTGGCAGATTGCGAACAATTTTTTCCTCCACCATTTATTACGATCTTAAACGAGAGAATTTAGCGTTTATTACAGAATTATGTGAATACAGAAGTATGTCATTCCTCTACGTCTGTTTTTCCAACCGACATATCAACAAGAAACAATGCGGCAGGTAGTACTAGTTTATATGGTACCAATAGCACTCGAAGCATGACCTGACATAAATTCACATAACGTATATATATATATATATATATATATATATATATATATATATATAGGGGGGGGCGGTGTGTTATATTAGTCATTCGATATTTGACAGCCTGTAGTACTTTCGGCTGAAATTTATAAAGTCTTTTTATTAAAACAACTAGGCTTCTCAAGTCCAGTAGCTGTTATCGCTCTTTCTATTATTGATGGGGGATTTCCTTCCTAACCTTTTGCTTGACGTCCTGTGGAATATCAACATTGGGATGATGTAATTATTTCTATTTTAGTTGTTTCTGCTATTGAATGTTCTCAAGCGTTATTTTTTATTTGTTTTATTATATATATATATATATATATATATATATATATATATGTGTGTGTGTGTGTGTGTGTGTAATTAAAAAAGTTAAACTTTTGTCAAATAAACGGTTAAATTAATGAAAAAAGCGCTCAATACAATTAAAAAAAATAACGGAAATGTAAATTAATGTAAGACATAAAACATTTAGAAAGCCAACCTTCCTGCTACGGCAGTTTCTACCAATTAGGTATCGTAAAGTAGTAAAACTGAATTTTCTATCCCCAAATACTCTCATGTAGATAAACATGTCGCCGATAAAGTGGAAAAGAAAAGAAGAGGGGACAAAATTAACATATTTTATATAAATATACCTACCTGGGTTTATAGTTTGCTAGGAGAAATTTTCTATCATGTTTGCACGCCGTCATCACCTCCAATTCTTTATTTATCAGCTTATGTTCAGGATACTGCATTATTGTCAATTTCTCCTCTTGACATAATTTACACATTTTATTCCCGATACTAATTTAGTATTAAGCTGCTACTTTTGAAAGTCCTCATGTGATGTAGTTTCTGTTATTTGGTACAATTCTTTGCTTGTGATTCTGTATCGCCAGTCCACAAGATTCGAGGAAGTATGATATTCTCCAAGACCCACTGGTGTGTTCTAAAATATTGAGGATACACTCGAACTACTTACACAGTGTGAAAGTACAAGAAGAAAAAAAAAAGATTGATACATTATATCAAAACGATAGACAAAAATTAAACTATTAACGCCTGCTCTTTATAAATTTGATTCTTCAATTAGCCATTTTTTATATCCTTTGATATGTCTCTGTTTTGTCAGAGATGAAAGTGACGTTCAGTAAATTGATAAAAATAAGAGACATAAACGAATGCCGAAAAAAAAAGACAAATAAATAAAAGAAAATATTCTTAAGTTAGCATCAACAATAAATCAAAAAAATAATTTGGCTATAGATTTATCTATACATTATACATAAAATTGTTTAGTTAAACCACGCATATCGTACAGAAACACACATATACTGAATAAGAGAAACAGAGAGAAATAGATAGAGAGAGGGGAAAGAGAGAGAAGAAAGAAAGAGAGAATTCTGGTAGAGAAGGAGATATTGCCAACGTATGATTAAATAACCTCACACTAAAATGTATATAGCGAAATAAATAAATAAATAAATAGGAAGTAGTATCCCCCACCCCACAAAATCAAGACGTCAAAAAAATATTTGACGAAGAAAACTTTAAGACATTAATAACATTGTTACTTGCCTGATTCTTCCACTGAAAAAGTGTATATTACTTTACAGCTCTAGCCGGTAATGGAATTGAACTCACGGCGCAACCAGTGAATTAATTAGCTAGGCCATGTCTAACGATAAAAAAGTACCAAACAGCATTGTATAGATGCACATTGTTAATTAAACACATATTAACAAGAGCAACTGACAAAGTCATAAACTCACTTGCCAATATTGAATATGGTCGCTGTTTAATTATATAGTTGCAGAAAGAGAACTCAGCGATCCGAGTTCAAATTCCAGGCTTGTCTGTTGCGTTCGCTTTCAAATCAATACCGTTGGGAAATACATGGATCAATATTTTATACTTTCAGCTATGTTTTGAATAGCAACCAGTCTAGTTTGAATTCCAAGTGTCACGCCTCTTCCGGATATTTCAGTTATTTCCCTTTAACTCAACTCTCCAAATTTTGGTTCACCACTGCTGTAGCCTGGTATTGAACTCACTAATCTGGGTTTAGTTACTGAGTCTAACCAACGCCTTCATCCTTGAGCACACTTGTATATGAATTTCTGGGACTTATAAACCTAATGTCTCAGCAAGTATTTGTTTTACCAATGCTCATATTGCAATTTTTCTGTTATTATGATTGCATATTTTTTACCATGACTTATATTGCAATTTTTATTGTCATTCATTGCTGAGACACCCGGAAGAGGCATGGCACGTGGAACTAGAACAAACTATACCGGTGGACAAAATAAAGGATTCGGTTCGAAATTTTAATCACCTGAAGAAGGTCGGAGTGTACAATGGTCGAAACGTTGTGAATATGGCAAAGAAGATGACGATAACAGTTCGAATAATGTAAATAATCTAAGTAATCATAATACCTCATCTCAGAGATATAGACAGAAAGTCAAGGCAATTCACAGATATCAAAGAAAAAGATAGCCCCGATCGCCTACGTTCTGAAAGAATATGGTCATTTTTTAAAGTTTCTATTGTGAGACCAGAAACTACCTACACAATAGACTCTTCCAGGCCTATATTAAGTAGGTGACAGAGCACTCTACAGAGAGTGACACAGATTGACAGTGAGAGTCTAGTACGACTACCAGTGTTGGACACTAACATATAGTAAGCTCCGCTTACACTATCTCTGTAACCTGTTGTTAATATATCTTTCTTACATCTAATCCGTGTTCCGTGTTTTACTTCTGTGGTCCCAACTTTGGCACCCACATCAGTTTCATTTCCTGTCTAGTTGATGAATGACTAACTGAAGGCATCGGTTTTGGGCTTACACTTGGCTCTTGGTAAATTAGAACCAGTATTCTTAGTTCATACCAGTATTTTCGGTGCATTTAAAATGAAAATACCTAAGATGTTGAAAAGATACAGGACCAATTACTATGAAGATAAGTTTAACTTAACATTAGCTCATTTTTTAAGTAAATTCAAATACCTAGCGGTCAACTGGTTTCCACCAATAACATTTTCAATACTTTCATTGTTAAAAAAAAAAAACTAAAACGCCAAAATATAAAACATAAGAATAGATTAAAATCAATATTTATTATAACTTAGAAAAAGTGAAGTTTGCCATTAACCTTTGTTGGCAATTACACGAAGATTTTGTTTTTAAATATTTAAAAAAAAAAAAACCTTTCGTTCTACTTTTGTGAGAATAACTTTAATATCGGTATCATTACAGGTGATGAAGATATTAAGGTTCTTCTTTTTCATGAACGACATCGTCGTCGTGCGTCTCCTCAATAATAACAGCTTCAATCTGGTGGACCTAATAATGAGAAACAAATAAAAATATTACTGAAAATAATATTTGTCAGTTTTCTGCGTAAAGTCCGCCGTTATTCTGATAATTAATAACCTCATTATCAAACTCATCATCACTATCACTATAATCTGTCATATGTTGTTATCGTCGTTGTTATCGTCACGAACCCATCACCATGACTAACATCATAACCATCATCATCATTATCACTGTATACTTGATATTCTTTGGCAATAATCTCTCAACATCTATACCCTCATCATATAATCCTATCGCATGGTTGCAATGTCACAGCTAGATATTTTGTAATTAGTAATGACTTTCAGTCAGTTTATTCGTGCGTTCGTATGCAAATCATTCGTGAATTTTTCAAGAAAAAATACAATCGTATAATCATCCAGTTATTTTCTCTTAAGTTGATCATCTTATCTTTGCGTGTTAAATTTTTGTTTGCTTGTAAAAACGGAGCGACACTTGTTAGTTTTAAAACTGGTCCTCTTATTGTCCGGATTTTCTCATGTATCGTGCAGCTTGCATTTATAATAACAGTTATCTTCTAGTTTGCTGTCGAAATTGAGGTTCTCTCTTTTCTTTCAGATGCAGACAACCACTATTTCGACTGTCAGCCTATAAAATAAGATGAGATAAAAACTAGTTTGCAAAACAACTGATGCTATTTTTGGGTTGCTCATAATTATAAGATCCTTGCCAGAATTTTTGGTTATTGCTGACGCAATTTGACTAGTTTTAGGCATACAAATGTTTATCAGATACTGTCTTCACTATACAAAGTAAATGAAAATATTTCCCTAATAATTGTTACTCCTATAGACATCATATGGAATATAGGCCCACAGTCTCATCGCAGTAAGTGCTGATACCATGGAATATGTAGGTTTTTGAGTTGAAGTTGCTTGGCCTATACCCAACTAGTTTTGAATTCAGAGTCGTCATTCTCCTAGAATGGCAACGAAGCACGATCAGAGAGTCCAGTTTGCCTTGCTATTTAACCCATAGCCAGAGATACTAAAATAACGGAACAAACTCGATCGAAATTTGAACTCAGCACGCCCGACCCCTCTTTCGACCACTACGTCATAGGCCCATCTATTTCTGTAGCAATTACACTGAGATATTTTTTTGAAAGAATGTCTATTTTAGCATTCTGTACATAGCATAATAAATCGGATTATGGATAAAGAGATTTATAGATTTTCTTAATACTTTGGAAGATCAGAATTATGCAGCTGTATAGAGTTAAGGCTGTGTCTTGCTAGTGCCAACAATTATAGCAATATTTTCATCTTTATTATAGCATTATCATTCTGTTCTTTTACCAATAATAATAATAATAATAATAATAATAATAATAATAATAAAAGCAGAAACGAGGCAATTTTAATGTCTGTAAAGTACTAAAGCTTATTTGACAGGAATTAATAGGAAAACACAATAAAAAATGGTGGATACGCAATATGTAGATTATGTGGACAAGGTATTTGAGACGGATGACCATTTTGTGTCTGGTTGTCCAATCTTGACACGGTAAGAATACAAAGATGAACATTACTGGTCACTAAATTTATTAGAAGATACATTAGTATTACAGTACGCCACATGCTGAAAAATGGTGAGAACATCACCCAGAATCAGTAATAGAAAGTCAGCATTCCTTCTGACTTTACCGTTCATTCTAACAGACCTAGTGATTAAAGTCAAACTACAAAAAACAACCAAAAAAAACAAAAACAAAAACGCTTCCTCATAGATATAACACTACCATCAGATAAATATAAATCAGTTAAATATCCGGGGGGCTGTAAGGTTGGATGTGTGAGTTATGTGATGGATAATGGTCGGAATTTTTAATGGGAGATCCGAGTTCCCGTACGATCACTAAAGTTAAGCAACATCGAACCTGGTCAATATCTAGATGGGTAACTTCTTGGGAATACGTGTAAACTTGGATGTGCGGATGGTGTAATGGATAACGGCTCGGAATTGGAAAATCGGGCAGCCAAGTTCCAATTCCAATTGGGTTCGTTTTATTCACTTACACACAAATAACTTTGGAAAAGATATATATCCACGATTTCTCCTCTCAGCCATGGGTTAACTAGTAGGAGTTGGATCAGTAAATCATTATCAGATCTAAAAGCTTCTCAGAATATAGAAATATGTTCTGACTGTAAATACCCTGTAAAATCTTGATAAGCCGTAAAAGCAAATTAATCAATATACCAGTTTTCGGGTAATGATTGTATAAGGGATTGTGCTGAACAGAAGATAATAATAATAATAATAATGATGATAATAATAATAATAATAGTAAAAAGAAGCGCGCGATTTAAGTAAAGAAAAAACAAAAATGGTTTAAAATGCTAAACAATTTTTCAAAAGCAGTTTGTGTAATTCCTCTTTGTAACTAATCAATCAACGGAAAATCCCAAGACGAACAAGATTACCTTCATATTAAGTTGCATGCCTTTACGCTGGGGGTGTTTTATTCGTTCTGACGCGTTGATTATCAGGACAGCCGTTTTTTTTTTCATTACAAGACAAGCAATGTTTGTAAAAAGATTTATCACCTTTTGTTGATTTATATATTTTTATACTTGAAAATAAAAATAAAAATATAACTTGAAGAAGACAGGCGTTCTGTTGAAATATTGTTTAACATTGTTAAAAATTGTCTTTTTCTTTTCTTTTCTTAAATCGCACTATTCTTTTATCTGTTGAAAAATATTGGAAGAGTTACGACAATCATTTTGTTTGTCAATAATATTAATAATGATGATGATGATGATGATGATGATGATGATGATGATGAGGTGGATGGTGATGATGATGATGATAATGATTATAATAATGATTGTTATGATGATAATAATGATAATGACGATGATGATAATAATAATGATGATAACGA
>OZ010579.1:118378009-118405509 GCA_963932145.1 Acanthosepion lycidas
CAAAACCTGTTCTCTTTCTGAATATTCCTTACGTAAAACGGTGTCAAGATTGCTAAACCTTGGAAAAAGAAACTCAAATATTTTAGTTTTTTTTTTTTTTTTTTAGATATTAAACATTTTGTTGGATGGACAATTATCCCATGATATACATAAAACGAAGCATGGTGGAATAATGGATAGAGGCTCGGATTGAGAAATCGTAGAGCAAAGTTCGAATTCCAGTAAAAATCCATTACATTTACTTAGAAAAAGACAACTCTGAATTCAAAATCTGCGGAGGGTCGTTTGGGGACCTTGTGGCACGTAGTGCACCAGGTTTCTGTATTCGGCCCTTCAAAAAGTGTGGTTGGTTCTGCACAAAGCCTTCGCCACTATTATCAAATCATATGTGTCGGTTCCTGGGAACTGAATTGTTTGACCCTCATACGTCGAATACGCTTACAGGTTTTTCACTTGAAAGTTTGACGCAGCAGACTCTTCCTATCATCATATGGTGTATTTTGGTGTATTTTACGGTGTAAATATATTAAATTTATCATTGTGTATTCGTGTGTGTGTGTGTGTGTGTGTGTGTGTGTACATTACGTTGATGCAAAAGTTTTCACATATATATATATATATATATATATATATATATATATAAGTGAACATTTAAATACACACTCAGAGGCGACAGGCTATTTTATGCTAAACGCAATCGTCAGGCCGCGAGTGATGGATTTTTTTTCGACTATTTATATATGTATGGGTCAGTGGTAGATTGTGGGTAATCCATTCTGGCGGTTATTTTGGTGGGAGTAGCTTGTTTATTTATTTATTTGGATTAATTTATTTTATTTGTTTTTATTTTCATTTTTTTATTTTATATATTTATTTCTTCTGTTCGGTTTTCGAAGTTTTACTAACGTAGTAAAAAAATTTCGAAAATTTCACATTTCCATCCTCAGGGCTTAATTTTACCATTTATAGGTAAGCTCCAAGACGAAGTAAATGTGGTGTAGACCGAAAGATGTTTTTTTTTTTTAAACATGCTATTTATTGGCAGTTATATAAGTATTAGAACCTGAACTGTTAGTAAGTCTTGGTAGCGAAGAGATTTCACCATTAATTAAATTAACGTAACTTATTAATTCTTTTTATGGTTACCTCTTTATGATATAATATATATACTGCACAATCTAATATATATATATATATATATATATATATATATATATATATATATATATATGTGTGTGTGTGTGTGTGTGTGTACAGCTGTTTATTGATCTTTTTATCTCTCTCTATGTATTAGGTTGGTGCAAAAATAATGACGTAATAATGTCGTTTTTTGACGTATTTTTTAACGTCAAAAAACGACATTATTACGTCATTATTTTTGCACCAACCTAATATATCAAAATTTCCTGTCTTTTCTATAATTTCTATTTTATTTTGTCGGCTTTGATGTCTTTGTAGATTCAAGGAAACATTCGACGCACCAAGGTGCAACATATAAATTGTTCTCTCCTTTCACGGCGTCATGTTTTCTCTTCTCAACCGGACATGAGTAGTTTTGCTTTCTCAATCTAACCGTCACGCAAAATTATTGTTGGATATGAATTTCTTTCATCTTGTATCTGTACTGATGATTACTGGTGATATCAAAAAGAGACAAAGAGATCTGATTACAGCTACTTACTTGCTGATGGCAACCAATCGGTAATGTGATAACATATAACTCATTTTATTCCGTGAAAGAGTCTTATCGTTTTTCATTCTAATAAGCATCCTTTTCAATGGCAATACATTTGCTAATTTGCTTTATGTATTCGATGTTATAGCTCGTTGTAATTATTATAATTTTTTCATATAGACAAAACAATTTACTCACGACAAAAATGCATTTAATGCACCGAAGCGAAGTTGAATCTTTGTCGTGTGTAAATTGTTTTTGTCTATATAAAAAATTATAATAAATAATTATTGCTCTACTATCGGTATTGAGCCCTCGTTTGAATTAATGCTGTGAACTTTAGAATTTATATATTATTTTCGTTCTCATTACATTCTGGTATATATATATATCCACAGACTCATTAGTGTGACTAGACATCCGATTGTTTCAAGCCGGGATCTAAACCCTACCTATTTGGCAGAGATTCTACCCAAAACCTATCGTCGTATGTCAGGGCGGAAGGGAAATTTTAACGTTTTTACTACGCGGAAGACGTCATTCACTAGGAGAGCTCGATTCGAGTAGAAGAGCATTGCATTAACAGCAGCTGCCACTGTTTATAAAATCACCCCTTCCTCTCCGAGAGCTCAATCAAATTATTTCGAAAGCATAGTCATCCACAGACAGACTGTTTCGCTGTATATAGTGGATTCTCTCTCCTTTTTTTCGATGTATGAAGCACAGTAGCTCAGTTTTTAGTATTGAACAGCCAGACTATCTACACATTTTATCATAGTGGTGAAGACTTCTTCAGACGTAAGCCCACTTTTTGGGAGAACCAAAAACTGAGAACTGATGTACATAATGTACCACACTGTCTTCAAACGATTATTGTTATTATTATTGTTATTATTAGTGTTATTATTAGTCTTCTAAAAAAGGGTATATTTTACGAGTTTAAAACTAAGAAAATGAACTATTGCTTGGATTTCGAAATTATTTTCTCTCCGATATGAATTCCTTTTAGCGAATGCTGTGATACTCTTGTCTCAAAGTGTGATTTTAAAGTCGCCCTAACTGTAACAAGGGCACAAAAGTGGAGCGTTTAACAAGAATCGAACTAGAAACACTTTGCTTACCAATTTGCCTTTACAAGCAAACCTTGTAGTGTGCAAGAAAAACAGTGCTAATCAAAAGGTAAAGAAAGATACCTCCAAATATATATTTTATTGAATGCCACCAATCTGAAAAAAACAAATTAATGAGAAAGTAGATGACTGACTGATTTATCAATTGGGGTATGGACTGACATCGATTTGGTCTATGGATTTTGTTATATTTTTAGTCCAAATTTACTTGCATTTAAGCCTTTTCCAAACTTGTCTGATAAGTATATATTGATCCAAGAGGAGGTTGAATTGTTAAAAATAAAATATTGATATTGGCGAGCATTATTATTTTTTTTTACTATTATTTCCAGTACAAGGCCCAAGAGCCACTCAAAGTAGATGCTTACTGAATGCTGTACAGAGAGTGAGCAGAGGTTGCATATTGTAAGGGTATCTAGGATGGACATCGGTTGACCTTTTGTAGTTTTCAGGGGAAGCATCCTCTCGGGATCCTACTCCACAAAATAACAGTTCTATTCTAGGTTCGGATTCCTGATTACATCAGCCAAGAGAAACGTTTACTTTCAACATCCTTGATAAGGAGCTGGAAATAGAAACTGTAAGAATATGGAATTAAAAAACAACGCCACTATTCCAGTAATAATAGGAACACTAGGAATGATTAAGGAATATTACTGAAACACACATCTCTGGGAATGACAGTCTGAGATACAAAAAGCTGTCCTCATGAGCATTGCTCACACACTCAGAAATACACATTCTTGTTAGTAATGTCAACACATTGTCTCAAGTCTTACTGTTGTTATATCGTTGTACGTTTTTATTCATTTCATTTTCAGTATAAAAATGTAAAAAAGATTCCCGCTAGCAACTCCTACTACAAACACATATAACAATAGAATAATTACTTTAACTACCTTAACATCAGATCCCATTACAATGGTGACCCCGGCGTGATATTATTTGTTGGGTATAAAAGGGTTGATGTTAATGACAAGAATGTGTATTTTTCTTTGCCGTAATATGAATTACAGATATTGGCATGGTGTGTGTTAAAAATGTTCTCAGTGTTACTGTCTCTTTTGTTTCTTTAAAAGTTTAGGCCTGCTTCTTTTTGCTTGTTCTGAGAATTTCGTTGTCAAGAATAGCGTTTGAGATCGTCAACTTTCGATTTTCCGGAGCGATGGTGTAATGATTTGCTGTGTTCCTTTTTACTACTGCTACTTCTACATGCTACTCTAGTCTACTCTAATCTATTCTACTTACACTACTATCCTGACTGCTCTCGCTTGTGGTGAAAGGTCATTTTTATAATCAGATTTTAAAATGATGAAATATATTTCTCATCTTTCATTACTGGTAGCAAGGTTGTTTTTAGGATGATGAAATTTTTTATTGTTACA
The DNA here is from genome assembly GCA_963932145.1 of Acanthosepion lycidas. Taxonomy (NCBI): domain Eukaryota; kingdom Metazoa; phylum Mollusca; class Cephalopoda; order Sepiida; family Sepiidae; genus Acanthosepion; species Acanthosepion lycidas. The sequence goes on from OZ010579.1 coordinate 118,382,200, forward strand.
GTTTTTTGCATATATATACTAGTGAGCTAGTCAAAATGAGCTGACTCATTTTATAGTTCACCAATAGAAGGGTTAACCAATCAGAAAGCTCAAAATATTCAATGCGACGTGTATAAAGGCAGCCATTTTGTTTTTCCTCTCAAATTATCTTCACTGCCAACCTGATATCAAAGACTTAAAGAATTAACAGCCGCTACTTTCTCCGAATCTACACTGCCAACCTCTGATATTGAAGAGATTACGGACTTCATTGGATTCCATATTCAGAGACTACAGCAAACATGGTCAACATTTATCTTTATTTCAGAGATGATGAAATATCCTTATTTTTTTTATTATTATCACTGAAGGCAAGGTTATTTTTAGAATTATGAAATATCATCATCATTCTGGATCATAAAAATGTATTGTCATGAGTTTATTTATCTGTTTCTTCCACGCTAAATTTTTTTTCGTTAATTTTCGAATTTCCTTGACCAGAAAAATATTATCAACACACGCACACAAAAATATATTGGGCTTTGAATGTTGATTTCCAAACCAAGAAGGCAAGTCTTCCTCTAGTTAAAAGACTGGCAAAAATATTTCCCTACCACACATTGTCCTACGATTAGACTCTATTTCAAATAAAAGATAATCTGAGTGTTTACCTCTCTGCTTTATATAGGAGTAGATATGTATTTAATGCTATATGAATGTGGACACAGATATATGCTTTACAATTAATATCTTCCTGGAAAGCGAAATCTGACCTCTAAAAATTCCCCCGAGCTATTTTCCCATTCTTTTGTCAGAAATCAGTTCGATGTAAATTGATCGGTCTTTGAAAACATCCAAATCGCCCTGAGAATCATTATCCAGATGTCTATTCAATCAGAAATAATTGATTTCATAGAAACATATAGCTGGACACCTTTTCATCTTTTGAAGCACCCAATTTAACGCTACGATACCATCTCCATGTCAGTAGATTTAATGTTCGATATACAATCGAAGTTTACATCGGAGGGAAGTTAGATGCCCCGAAAGGGATTTTAAAATATTTACAATGACAAGCCACAAAACATCAGCAATTTATTTAACTGCATATGACAGTACAGCTGACTTTAATAGTAGATCCATCAATGATGTTGCAAGTAGCCTCTATGGAAATTACGCGTGACTTGTATGTTAACACGATTTCGAACAAGAAGTTATTTGTTGTTTTTTTTTTTGTTTTTTGTATTTTTTGCAGAGATCAACGTAAATTGAAATTCTTGCTGAGTAACTTTAAGGGATTTTTTTTTGCACAGTCGGTAAAGAAAAGATTTAAAAAAATGATCTCTTTTGAGACCAGTTAGTAAACTGAAATTATTGCCCAGAGAAAATATATTTGAAAAAGGATGTAAGAATCGATTTGGGTTATAAAGGCTGGTGTCAGTATTGGTTTAACTTATTTATTGCCGGAACAGTTTCAAAAACTGACAGTATAAGGACTATTTACTCTCATCCACATGAATATAGATACAAAAAACATATACACACACGCACACACACACACACACATATGTGTATGTATGTATGTACAAATCTTAAGAAAGAGAAAGAACAAATGGAGTTAGAATCCACAGTTCTTAGCATTTACTTTTTTAAAAAGTGCTTAATACAAACGTAGCAAAATATAATATTATTAAAATATTTTTATTATAATAGATTATAATAAAACATTTTACATCACTACACAAAAACTTTCATGTTTCGGAGCTATAAGAGTTCCTCGTCAGGCGATGGTAGATAACATAATACTTACTGTTATTTACCATCGCTCGATTACGTAATCTACTATCGCCTGATGAGGAACCATTAAATTTCCGAAACATGAAAGTTTTTGTGTTGTGATGTAGAATGTTTTTATTATAATAAAAAATATTTTAATAATATATATATATTGTCATCCATAGTATCACAGCTCATCAGTGTGTGTGACTAGATATCCGATTGTCTCAAGCCAGGATGGAAACCCGACTGACCTGGCATCAGTCGGAGATTTTTCCCCTAAGCTATCAGCTCTCAGAAGAGAGGAAGGTGAATTTTTACGTATTTATTTTTGAATAAACACCCCAATAACTCAGAGTGCTCGATTCATAGAAAAGCTTTTCATTATCAGCAGTATCAATCCCTGTTTACAAATTCACGCTTTCCCTCTAAAGTGCTCGACCGAATTTTAATTTTTCGGGGGCGTATATATTGTCATATATATATATATATATATATATATATATATATATATATATAGAGAGAGAGAGAGAGAGAGAGGGAAAGGCAGAGGGAGACATAGATAGATAGATAGAATGACATAGATAGATAGATAGATAGATATAGATATGTTTCATTCAAAATGACTGAAAAGGGACTTCTGTTAAATTTCCTATTGTGTTTTTTTTTTTATACGAACAAAAAATGTCGTTTTGTGTACTTAGTGCAGAAAATGTCCAAATGTTTGTTCGTTTCGATCTCCTTTTGGCTAATCTATTAACCATTATCAAGGGTTTTGGTTGCGCTGGTGTAAATGGTATGTCATTGCTATTGTCAAGAAAGGCAAACAACCCTTAACTACCTCAACTATGAATATCGCCACAGTCTGCTGGCCGTATTCCCAGTTACCTTTGTTTGAATGTTGTTTTACATTCTCATCGACAATTCGTTTAATTATGGCCCAATTTTTCATTGGATTAATACATGAGAGTCTGGGGGCAATCCATTGATCTGGTGTTTGCATTTTTGTAAATGAACATAGTCAACTTTACAGAATATGCAAGCGCGTTGTCTTGTCTGAATATATATAGCTGTGAATTTTACCACACAAAAAAACCTCTTGTCCATGAACTAACCATAATTCTCTGCATTATATTTTGACACTAAGCTCGACCTTGACATAGTCTATGATTTTATTGGCTCAAGCCATAGCTCAAAACATTACTTCACTCACCTTGTTCCCTTCTACGAAGTTTTTTTTTTAATTATTATTTCCACAAAAGAGCCAACCTCTAGACCTACGTTCATGCCTATCCAATGTAGCTCTACTTTCATCACTAAATTCATCATCTTTGGGTCCTGTCACTGGATCTAACCAACGCCTTTATCCTCTGTGTGAGTTCAATACTCGAGGGAAATTACCAGGAGATAATTGATAACTGACATCCATTAAAAATGGTACGTGGAACTAGAACAGTCTACCCCAGTGAGCGAAATAAAGGGTTAAGTTCGACATTCCTACCAACTGAAGAAGGCCGGAGCGTACAACAACCGAAACGTTGTAATAAATATGGCGACAAAGATGAGGACAATAGTCCGAATAATGTAAATATAATGTAAAAAAAAAACACGTTATAAACTGACATTTGCATGATCTATTATCATATGATTATAAATATACACTGGTAATATTAATTTTACTGATCAATCCTAATTTTACTGTGAAAACATTGAATTGCACAATAAAATTTCCCACAGTATATTTAGTATTTCACGTGCATTTCTAATATCACGTGTACGAGGTGGGACTGAAAAGTAATCCGATCGACCCGCTTTACTAAAATCAATATTTCAATACCAAAGCATCTTTTTTTTTTAAGTATTAAAGAAGGATTGTGGTCTGAGATATCAAAAGTGTTGAACTGCAGAGTGAGTGTGTAGGATGGCATGCACGTCTCCTTGGTTTAATCTTGAGAAATGTTCAACATGCTCTTGTATTTTCATCATTATTGTAGTTGTTTTACTTTCTTTAATTTGTGGTGTGTATATATTTCTTTCCGGGTTCCTCCCAGAGACCTAAGGCCAGAAATGGCATCATCACATTTTCCACAGACCAATTAAAAAAAGAAAAGAAAAAGAACAACACATATTTCACATAAATAAAACCCTTCGTAAGGTGTGGACTGTACTTGTGAGAACAAGTGTTTCGTCGAATTTTCGTTATATTTTTAACTATTTCATCTGGCTTTAAGGACGGTGTGATATTGCTTAGCGCACCTGGAATTAAGTGAGTTAATATCTCTCGACGGTCTAAGGAGCTCCCGAACGAGGATCTGGTTTATTTTCCTTCCTAATTTTTCAAGTCATTCTCAGTTTTGTGTGAAAAGAATTTTGCTGATAATTATAATTCTAAATTTTTCTCTTGTTTGTGAAATTGTTTTTTCATTATTTTTTTTCAGAAAAAGAACATCAGCATCTCTACCAATAGAACACGATCTTAATTACATCCCAGAACAAAGTTCGTGGGTAAAACAATGGGCCTTTATGCTAGATGGGACAGTTTATTATATCAAGTTCCGTGAGTATTTGTTAATCAGTTGTTTTAGTTTTTTTTCTCAATATTGTTTTAATTTTAAGTAAGTATTAACTGCTTACTTAAAAATTAAAACAAATAAAAGTAAACAAATAACCAGAAAACACGTGGAGAACTGATTATATGCTAATAGCTTTTAAAATTCATGGATATCAATTTGATCATTTTACATAAAGTCAAATAAAGTGCGAACACTTCAAATCATGATCTTACGTACCGAAGACAAGGGACGGTACGATTAAATTATTTCTTGCAACCCCTACCCTATTCGGTACGGCACGTTTATTATTAGGTTGGTGCAAAAATAATGACGTAATAATGTCGTTTTTTGACATTTAAAAATACGTCAAAAAACGACATTATCACGTCATTATTTTTGCACCAACCTAATATTTTTCAATTTTCTCCACGGCACGATTATTTTGTACCAGTTTATTAAACTTACGTTTGTTTACCAAATACAAGTGTTGGATCGATTAAATTATTTGCTTCTATTTTCATCCAGCCATGGTACTTATTTGATACGGTACGCTTATTGTTTTTCAAATAATTTTCTTCACGGCACGATTATTTTGTATCGATTAATTACGCTTACACTTGCGTACCAAATATAAGTGCTGGAAAGATTAAATTATTTCCTACTATTTTTATCCTTGAATGGTGCTTATTTGAAAAATAATAAACGTGCGTTTATTATTTTTCAAATAATTTTCTCCACGACACGATTATTTTGTACCGGCTTTAAAATTTTCTCTTGTGTACCAAATACAAGTGCCGGTACGGTTAAATAATTTCATTCTATTTTTCTCCCTCATCAGTCACTTACTCCGCACTGTTGCGGACTGCGCATCAACATAAGATGTTATTTCAATGTTAATTTTATTAGCTACTCTTTCATGCTGGCTCATGTTGGAAGAGAACGTATGAAGATGGATTCATACCTGTCCCAAGTGAATGTAGCGAACTCGATTGGAATTCGAACTCGTCTCCCCCGACTTCCAAGATGCGAGTTACGAATTGGAGATGCCAACATCAAGCAAGTACAGATGTTTTTCTGCGGGAGTGTTTGTTTTTAGAGAATATAAAACGTGGCACCGAAATCCGAACTTGCATTTCACTAGCAAAAGATGTCTTCCAAAAGCTAAGCAAAGTATTAAGAAACAGAAAAAATGCGTTTGAGATAAAGAAAAGTATCTTGGATTACTATGTGATATTTATCTTCTTATATGACAGTGAATGCTGCACAATCTCCCCATAGATGAAGAAAAAAATGGAGGCAAGACAAATGTGGTTCTATAGAAGGATAGTGAAAAGTCTATGGACGGAGCAACGAGGAAAAACGAGGAACAAAATTCTAACAGAAAGAATACTTCTCAGAATCATGAAGAGACAGCTGAGCCATCTATCTAACGAGCTTGTGCGAATGGATGGTGAAATGTGGCGGGGGGGAGTTCTAGCAAAGAGAGAAATGTCCTGAAGTGACGCGATACAAAGAAGAAGAAGAGAATGATGATGATGATGATGATAATGATGATGATGATATTAATAATAATAATAATAATAATAATAATAATAATAATTTTCTCAAAGCCACGATTATTTTGTTTCCCATTTCTTAAACTTATATAACGGCCATGCTTGTTGCTTTTCAAATAATTTTCTCCCTGACTCGATTATTTTCCTCCAGGAATCAAACATTCTTACCGGCATGATTGTACCAGATAGCACTTGTATTTTGTAAAAATCAATATCTGTTTTTAAAAGATTAATCTGATTTTATTAATACTTCAATGTTTATTAATTTTATCTTAAATGCATTATGTTCATACGGAGGAGAATAATAGTCAGGCGAAAGCGCAAATAAATATAAATTTGGGGCTAGTATTTATTTCAAATAACTTTGCACACCCTGCTGTACAGTAGGGAAGGTTGATTTTGGAGCCGTGGCATTGCACTCAATTTGAAACATGTGGTTTGACATGATAAATAACAACACAATAATTTTTCCAAATTTTACCGTTTTTTGAGGAAACGAATTGAAAGATGAAGTTTAAGTTTAAAATTGGTGCGTTGGAATTTCATTCCGGTGATCAGTGAAAGCCTTATAACTCAGATTTATAATTTACTGAAGCTTTAGAATCATTGTGCCATCAAATAAGATCTTCATTTGCTTCAAAGAGAAATTATACTGAGCAATTTAGCTATATTATGATGTAAATATATTATACAATGCAGGAGTTTTAAATGGGAATTTAAAACATTTTGTTTTATAATTTATACCCAGCAGTTATTATGGTGTTATCTATTTTTTGTTTTTATTAATTATGCTCTAAAAAATGATCTGAAAAATCTTAATCGTTGAGTAGCCTTTTTTTAATCTTTTACAAATTTTGCTCGGGTTTTTAACGGAAAAATTTGATCGCGTTGGCACTTTATGTATTTTGTGGCCATATATTTTGTTAGAATGTCTTTTTTTAATTTTCTATTTGTCAACGTCTCCGATAAGTTCAACGGCGTCCTACCTTTAGTATTTTCTGCGCCCACGCCATATTGAAAGATGCAGAGAGGTTGAATTTTTTTACCAAAACTTTGTCTAACTAGTCTAATCTGGTCACATGAAATAGTCACCAGAAGTGATGGTGATTTTTAAAATAAACTACAGAGGTACTAGATAAAAGGGTTAAACAAGGTTTATTATAATATGATTAAAAATCCCATAAAATATTCCGGACATTTATCCACTTAATCATAGTATGTCTTTGGACGTGCGTGTGAGGTCCATGTGGTTTGTTTTAAATTAACTAGTCGGTTTGCCGGGGACTAAGAAATGTTCCCGTAGTTGCAGACTGTCGTATTGTCGCGACACCGCGGAACGAAAAAGAGAAAGGCGTTTATCCTTTTGTCCTTTTATAGTCCTGAAACATCACCACCTAGTGGGCGTTTTCGCAGACTAGGTATGGAAGTACTGCCAATAATAATAATAATAATAATAAGTAGTAGTCGTAGTAGTAGTAGTAGAAGAAGAAGAAGAAGAAGAAGAAGAAGAAGAAGAAGAGAAATAAAAAAATTATCTACTTCTATTCCAAGTAAAAAATATTCAATGTCACGTGATGCAAAGAGACGTGAAATAGAAATTTATAAAGCAGCGAAAATAAAGAAATGGCGGAAAGAAAAAAAATTGATCACGCGCATGCACACATACACACACGCGCGTACGCGTACGCACACGCACACGCACGAAATGCTTTCCTTTTGACAATTATTTACTTCGGGTTTTGACGAGATTAACCTCAAAATTGGTGAATTTCTACTCTTATCCATTATAGCGATTGGAAGAAAAACGAAATTAAAAACAGACAAAAAATACATGAAATCTGGAGACAGTAATGGAAAATTTTACCGAACGAAAAAAGTGATTAAGGCAAAAAGCCAGAGTATCACAACTACCCATAGCTACCATTATCTATCTATCTATAAATAAATGCATATATAAATGAAGAAAGGAGAGAGAAGAGACAGTTGAAGGAAGAAAGAGATAGCGGGAGAAAGAGAAGGGAAGAGAAAAGAGTGAAGCTGAGTAGATAAATTCTGAATCTCACTTTTTCCTCTTCCTTCCCCTTCCCGTCGTTAGATAGATGGATAGGAACATGCTGAGATAGATAGATAGATAGATAGATAGATAGATAGATAGATAGATAGATAGATAGATAGATAATGAGAAATGACATAAACACAAAGAGAAGGGAGAGGAGGAAAGAGTAAAGGAGTCCTTTTTTTTTCTTTCTATAGCTTGATATCTTAGCCACTACTACACCTACACGGGTGATGTCATTGCCATTTATTACAATTCACTTTTTTTTAAAATGGCCAAGCATAGAATCCACCCAGCAAGTAAAATAGACAAGACAAATGATGGAAAAAATGAATGTAAGAGAAAAGGTACTGATAGATTGATTAGGAAGAGAGAAATATAAAGAAAGAAAGAGAAAGGAAATTAAAGAGAGAGGATGAGAAAGGAAAAGAACGAAAGAAAAAGATGGGGAGAGACAGAAAGGAAGATAAAGAGAAAGAGAGAGAGAGTGAAAGGAAGAGAGAAAGAGAGAGAGAGAGAGAGAGAAAGAAACAGAGCAATGAATAACGTAGGAAAGGAATTGAAAAGAAAAGTTCCAAATTGAACATTTTTTATAGAAACACTTAAATAACGTCGAGCCAAACTTAATGGTTCATTTGTCAGATTGTTACGCGGAAAAAATAATGACGGAACTATTTAAAAGAGAAAATAATAGAAAAAGTGGAAAAAATATACCTTTATACGTATGTATCTACAAAAATAAATAGAAGAAAAAAATAAAGCGGTCTACAAATAAAATAATACCGCAAAGGTCTTGGCTAATTGATATTTTTCGCGATCACTTGTCACATTAAAAATATCAGATCAAATTCTATAATGGAAATCTGCTTAAAAAGAAACATTCGTTGGTGTAGCTTCATGTTTGAAACATCTGATGGCCGCCAGAAGTTTCTATGCTTGATTCTTGGTAGATAACATTCTGTTTTCAGTATTATTATTATTATTATTATTATTATTAATAAAAATATTAATAAATAATAATAATAATAATAATAATAATAATAATAATAATAATAATAAAGATAAACCCCGTACTCATCAGTGGCTATGTAGTGCAGGGTTAAAAGCTGAAAATGAAGGTTTTATTCTTGCTGCACAGGACCAATGCTTGCTAACTAGAAATTACCAAGCACACGCACTGAGAAATTGTGTTAACCCAAAATGCAGATTCTGTGATAAATATCTAGAAACAATTGGTCATATTGTATCAGGTTGCGCGGTATTGGCACCCATTGAATATAAAACAGGGCACGAGAGAGTGGGCCAATATCTGCACAGGAAAGCCTGCAACACTTACGGAAAGGAAACTACAGGAAATTGGTATGAACGTCACCCGGACACGGTTACGTAGATAGGACCTGTAATAACTTTATTGGACTTTACAATACACGCAGACAGAATAATCAAAGCTAATCGCCCAGACATCGTGATTGGAGACCGCAAAGACAAATGTGCTTCCTTATTGACATGGCAGTCAGCAGAGACTGCAATGGATCTTTGAAGATCTTCAGAAAACTGCCAGAATACAAGGACCTTGAAATCGAAATCTCAAAAATGTGGCATATGAGGACATTGACAATTCCAGATGTAATTGGAACCCTGGGATTGATCGGAAAAGGTTCCAATAGGCTCATTGAAGGGATTCCTGGTATCTCATGCCTTAAAGAAATACCAAAAAAATGTACCCACAAGTACATCCCTCACCTTTATCTATGTAAAATATGTGCGATTCTTTTTTTCAAAACTGCTCAATGGATAATGTCATGATGCCATATCTGACCTTAGGTCTCTGGTCGGGACCCGGAAAGAAATGAGTATACACCAGAAACCAAAGGAAATATAATAATAATAATAATAATAATAATAATAATAATAATAATAATAATAATAATTGGGATCCAAACTCTTATAAATGACAATTAAATAAAAAAAAAATAGCAGGAGTAGGTCTGACCCCATGAATGTGACGGTCCACCATGGTATAGATAGGCTCTGGCACCCACCAAACAGACCCCACGTATGTGTCAATACGAACTAACTATAATGTTGACACAACGAAAAATATTGCTAAACAAGAACCGTGATCCTCATTGAGAAACCAGACTGGAATCTAAATGTCTGTAACTGAAACGAAGTCTACCCAACGAGAACTAGAGAAAAACCACGCAGAGGACAGTGGCCCTATATATTCATTAAAAGAAAATCCCACAAAAAGAACAATAAATAAATGGTCTAGGGAAGAGTATATTGAAGTAATGATAACATTTTACAGTGCTACAATAAACCCGATAACAACGACCAAAGCCGCCTATAATATCTTGCGAGAAAAACATCCCTCAAACAGACTAAATATCGATACCAACAAACTAGTCAATGTCAGGCGTGATATCATCAGGAAAAAAGAATACCTGACTTAGAACTCGAAAGCATTCGCGGAAACATTAAAAATAGATTAGACGTTAACATCGAGGGACTAAATGTCAACAACCCAGAGGAGACAAATGCAGAGGAACAAATAGAAACCAGTTGTAATAATCCCTCTGAGGTACACAAGCAAATAGAGGAAGATAATGACGAATTTAAGAGAGAAATAGAGATGACAAAAAGCATTCGATATAAATGGGAGAATGTAAAGGAAATTTCTTTCAAGGAAAGGCCAACAATTCCAAAAGTAAGAAAGAACTGTCAAGTGAAGGAAACCATCAATCTCGTTAAACAAGGAATTACAAAAATAAGTAACAAAATGAAAAGACCGATGAACCTGACAGAAATTAATCATCTTATATACGCAGCCTCGGCATTGATTGCAGAAACAATAGGTGAAAAAGTAAAAACACAACGTAAACGAAAAATTAAGTCTGGAAAGAAAAAAAATAGGAACCAAAATAAATAAACTAATAGAACAATTGTCACTTCTAAGTGAAGCCGACAAAGCCTCCAAAATGAAAGAAAGAAAATGGAGACAACTGAAACGAAGCTTTGATGTAAAGAATAAGACTGACGTACCAAAAATTAAAGAGAAGCTGAAACAACAAATTCAAGCGAAGGCTCAGAGAATCAGGCATTATGAAATAAGAAACAAATTCTTCTGGCAAAACAAAATCTTCAAAGAAAATGCCAAGAAACTATATCGAGAACTGGGGAAAATAAAATAGAGATAAATGACCCACTTAATATTCAGGAAGTCGAGGAGGACTAGGAAAACTGCAACATGTAAAATGAAAGAAGTACAGAGATCAAGCAACAACAGGAAAAGTACATACACATAGAGTTCCAGAAATGGACGAATATCAATATTACTGAAACAACCGCTGCAATCTGCAAAAACCCCAAAATGGAAAGCACCAGGAACATTCATCGAACAAGTTGTATTATTTTCCTACGTTCACATTAGCCTAGGAAAATAATGCATCTTGTTCGATGATGAAGCGATGTACCTTTAAGAAGTTTAGTGTGATTTTAATGTGCAATAATAATATGATATTTGTAAGGTCTAATATGTCTTATTTGTTCTTATTTTATCTTATATATTGTAATATTAGTGTAAAGGTGACTACAGGGATATTATTTTATGTCTAGAGAGCTCTTATAATGTCAAAAAACGTATTTAGAAGATCGTAAACGGGTTTTCTATACTCTAAGTACGAAAATATTCGATTTATAAATAAAGGATCCTACTTATCGTGGTAGGGTCTGGGACTGATTAAGCGTGATAAACGAAGGACGACTGTAATAAGAAATGTGCTATCATTTAAATGAGAGTTTTCCTATAAGGGCTAAGGACCATTGTCTGGACATGACTCTAGAGAATACAAAGCGGAAAAGATAACATATACAAATAATAATAACAATTATAATAGTTAAGAGAAGAGCGCGATTTAAGAAAAGAAAACGAGAAGAAAAAACAGTTTCTCACAGTGTTAAACAATATTTCGACAGTAGGTCTGTCTTCTTCAAATTATACTTAAACAATTGTTTTCAAGTATAAAAAATATATATCTCCAAAAAAATTATAATTCTTTGTACAAACGTTGATTTTCTTGTAATGAAAAAATGACTGAATTAGTAATGAACGCGTCAAAAAGAATGAAAAACCGCCAGCGTGGATGGCATAAAACTGAAATACAATGCCATACAACTATGATAGTGGTCTTGCTCATCTTCGAATTTTCCGTTTGTTGATTAGTTACTATACGGAATTAATTAAACAGCTTAGTATAAATCTTAGGGAAATCTATGATCATACTTTCCATTCCCCTGGGATGGGAAGTTAAATAATCTGCTTACTAAACTAGCCTCATACGTTTTAAGGGTCGAAAGGTCGATAGTTACTGAATATTTATTCAGAATGTGTACCTTAAGATGTTTGTCAAAATTACACTCGTTTGTAATAACATGTTCTGCAAGCTCCGTTGATGTTATATTGTTGCGTCTGACATCATACCTGTGTCCATTGAATCTTTTATTTAATTTTTGCGTTGGGCAAGCCACATAAATCAAGTCATGTTTGGTACAATGGTCGGCATATATTAAATGGGAATCAGTACAATTACCACCCTCTATTGAAATCGTGATGTTTCTCTTTGAATTTGTGATAGAACTGACTTAACTCATGTTAACTGCACAATGCACATTGTTTTCCTCTTCTATGACTGTTTTCGGGAGTACACCGATCCGAAACTACAATGTTGTTTTGAGAATGGAAGCTTACATTTGTTAAAATTTGCCTGTTTTTATTTCTTACAAAAAAATAATAAACTGGTTGGGAATAATAATAATAATAATAATAATAATAATAATAATAATAATAATAATAATAATTCCAGATGTAACAGATACTCAAGTCGACAAATATCCCGAACTTCCCAAGGGTGCAGAAAAGAAAATTAAGTTAATGGCGAACACTGCTTATAAGAAGACTCTCGAACAAAAATAGAGATCTAAAGATTTGTATGGAAAGTACTCAAAGCGTCTGGATGAATCAGACATCAATGTTCACCAAATCCATCAATGGCTTAGAAGCTGTGATCTTAACGGGGAGACAGAAGGCCTTATTATGGCAGCACAAGATCAATGTCTTATTAGTAATGATTGCAAGGCTAATCAACAAAGTTGGCTTAAATCCCGCCTGTCGTTTATGCCATAAATTTGATGAAACTTTTGACTACATAGTACCAGGGCACCAAATCCTTTGCTGAGAAAGAATACGTTATTAGACATGAAAACCTAGGACAATATCTCCATTAGCATGTCTGTTCGAACAACATTCATTACTTCTTATTGAAGATGTATTTCCGTTATTTTCTTTTAATTCTATTTTAGAAATCGGTTTGGTCAGCACCAAACTAAAAAAGTTATATGTAGGTTTGGTTTGCCGAAGACTGAAAAAGGTAGACAGGTTTGGCTTGCACAAAAAAAATTAAAAAGATCGACACAGCTTTAGTTTGCCCGATTCAAAAAGCTAGACATAAGTTTACTTTGCACGTGAGTCAAACAGGTAGACATAAAAAAACAACCTTTTCGACACCAAGCCATAATATTTACCATTACTCTCCCTTATGAACAGAGATGTACAGCGCATCATACCGTAGGGGTATACCTAACTGGCTATGGTCTGGCACCTGACAATTAAATGTCGGGTATTGTAATGTCTATTTATTGCAGTCCATCCTAATTCACTAAAACAAAGTATACATGTTAACACATCTAAGCAATTAAGATCAGAAGATGGTGTAGCATCAGGGCATTTATTATTATTATTATTATTATTATTATAAAATATGTGATTGTAAATGGTAATGAAAGAAAATATTTAAATAACGTTTAAATAAATTCTAGAAAATATCATTACAATCAAGTAAGGAAAGCTGATGCGGAAGCGCCTACTTGAGTTTAGTTGGTCTGTCCGAAGTCGTGACTTTGCAGTCCGCCCGCCTGTGGGACTCGACCGTGGTTCGAGCTCGCTGACAGACCACATCGCTTCGTCGGCCGAGCCGAATGACCACGCGCAAGTGAGTGAGCAGTCGATTTCACTTAGTTTACCCAACTTTGTGAAATTTCAATTTTTTTCGTTCTCATACACGTAGAGACAGGTTCGCATCGCGCGGCCGACCACGCCCGTATCTTATTTGGTGTCACAGTAGAACACACAAAAAAATGTAAGCTTTAATCTTTAAAAAATAAACGCGAGAAAAGCAGTCTTAATGCCAAATTAGTATATATTTGGTAAACTAATTTTTATTTTGCTGTAACTTTTTTTATAATTATGATTGTTATTTCAGCATTCAGTTATTTCTACAAACGTCTCATAAAGAAAAGGAAATGTTTCTAGAAAGTTGTCGATTTACTGATCGGTCAAGAAAAAATGAAATTCACACGCACACACGCATATATGATTAAAAAATAGTTTTCAGGTATACTATATTTATGAGTAAAAGTGCTCCATATCAGAGATGGTGTGTATGTAAAGATAAAAGTGAACATTGAGGTCAACATCGAGCGGCGACAGTCTGTTACATGCTTGAACACAATCTTCAGGATCACGTGAAGAGTACGTTCAAGCATGAAGTAGACTGCCGCTCCTCGCTGTTGATCTGTGTCCATATATATATATATATATATATATATATATATATATATATATATATATATATATATATATATATATATGAAAATTTCTCAGAGTTAACCTGTAGAAAAGACAATATTTATAAATATAAATGACAATAGGAAAACTGTAGTTATTGGACATCACCAATAACTACAGTTTTCCTATTGTCATATATATATATATATATATATATATATATATATATATATATATATATATATATTATTGAAAGAGAGACATGAACAGACAGACAATAGATAGATATGAGCAGGATGGTGTTGGTATGAACAAAGTCATATGAAAATACAAAATCACGTAGATATGAAGAACAGACAGACAGAAGATAGGTAGATAGATAGATAGATAGATAGATAGATAGATAGATAGATAGATAGATATTAAAAAAACCACTTAGATAGATAGATAGATAGATAGATAGATATTAAAAAACCCACTTAGATAGATAGATAGATAGATAGATAGATAGATATTAAAAAACCCACTTAGATAGATAGATAGATATTAAAAAACCCACTTAGATAGATAGATAGATAGATAGATAGATAGATAGATATGAACAGACTTAGATAGATAGATAGATAGATAGATAGGAACAAACTGTGACATATAAAGACGGAATGGCGGAATTACTAGGAATGCTCAAGCAAATGTGGAATATTTCATAAGAAAAATATAAAACTCATAAATATAAAAAGAAAAAAATGTATGAAAATGCTTATTGATGATTGTCAGATGCAATTTAATGTATCAATTGTTTGTTTCCTAAACGACTTAAGTCACCAAGGAATAAATACAATCGCCGGTTTATACTGTCGGTTCTTCGATTGAGATTCGGACTTGTCCTTCGTATCATACATAAAAAAACAATATGTTGTTGAAACGTATTAGTTTCGCAGGCAGATGGTAGCCGATTGAATAGGATTAATGCGAAATGTCCCGCCTGTAGTGAACGGTAACGTAATAGTGGCGCCATCTGTATATAAGTTTAATAATGGCGAAATAGATTGCCATCGAGTTGTTTTACTAACGATGGCTAAAGACTGTTTCACTGTTACGATAGTGTTCAGAATTAACTGTCGATAATAGACAAATTTCTTTCTTTTCATTACATTTTAGTCATTCTTTTTTATTCTTTCGACTTTTACTGTCGTGGAATTTTCAATATGTTTTGTTGTATTTTCTATCTTCCTGATTTTGTTTGATTTTTGTTTGACTTTTTTAGCTTCCTATAAAATCTGGCCTCCAGATCTCGAGTGGAAAGTCACTGCCTGCACAAATCGAAATCACGCTTAGTTGAATTTGTAATAGTTTAAATATTTTATCTTAGAAGTTTTATTCAATATTTTAAGCCAGGTTGTAGAATGGTGTTCTCCGTAGATGACTTATATTCAGTTATTAAAACTTTAACAGTAATTACATATAAATCTCCACACATTGTAATTTTAGGCCTACCGATATATCACGCTGAAACACCGATTCTCGTATGATCACCGAAGTTAAGCAACGTCGAGCCTAGTAAGTATCTAGATATTAGGTTGGTGCAAAAATAATTAATTTTAACGTCAAAAACCGACATTATTTTTGCACCAGCCTAATAGATGACCACCTGGGAATAACAGGTGCGGTAAGCATGGGTATGCGTGTGGTGTATTGGATATCTGTCAAGTTCGTTATAGTCATTGACACACAAATACCCTTGGGAATGCTATGAATTATCTTCATCTCCCCCTGCTATGGGTTAATTACTAGGACATGCATCAGTAAATAATTATCACCTCAAAAACTCCTTACAGTCTAAACATATCTCTTGGCTTTTCATATCACGCAAAAGTTTGATAGGCAGTAAAAAAACAATCAATCAATGGATAATTTTAATAATGGCTTCCTCTCAGAGTAAACATGTGGAATTAGCACATATTTAGACGTGTTTTAATATTTTCCCAAGAAAAAAGTTGCGAGAACCTGTTACTGTCTGGTGGTTAATTCTTTATTTCTGTTCCTTGTTGATTACTAACAACTATAGAATGACGGTGGATACTGTTTTTTTTTTTTTAAGTTCCTGAAATTAAGATGAACAAATACGAATCAATCGATTAATACTTGAGAATTCAATCTCTAAAAGAGAGGCAACTTCCAACAACTTGCTCTATAAAATACAAATTCCTACAAATGAGGCTTTATCTGTGGTTCGAAACTGATTCGAATCTGATCCCCACTAGTGAGGAACGTCCAGATAGATAACCTGATGGAAATATGGACATTCTGTATACAGGCAAAATTCTTCCAACCAGAGTCAGATATACCGGATGAACAGGAACTTGTCCAAATCGTATAACAGCATCGCACGAAATGTTTAATTCTTTTTTCAGGTTTTTAGATAAGCTTAGCCATCTTGAGACCATTTTTCTTAAGAATCATTAAAAACTGAGTTAATCAGCTAAAAAGAGAGCAGGTTAAAATTGTTTTGTTTTAGACCCACTGTGGTAGGAAAAAGATCATTCAGGCCTTCAGTAATGGTACTCTGACTTCCATCTTCAAAGTCCATTCAAGAACCATCAAGAGAATGGTGAATAAGTTTAAAAAAATAGGGAACTGTAGAGAGGAAAACTGGATCAGTTTACAACTTAGAGCTAAAGCAATCAATTAGAAAAGAACTAACTCAATGCAAAAGATATTTGGCACGTGAGAGAGGAGTTTCAGCTATGACAGTCCAAAAAGCAGTGAAAAAAGATTTTAAAATGAAATCGTACGTGAAACGTGTGAGGAACCCTGTTACTCCAGGACAGAAAGTTAGAAGGTTAGAGAGGGCGAAGATCATCTTGAATAAGTTAGGAAATGATCCTGGAATAGTATATAAGCTTAATTTCAATACTTCATTAACTTCCGATCCTTAGCTATGACTAATGATGAACATGTCATTTTTGTTCATGATCGATTTCATCGCGATTCTTCTGTTGAGCTTAGAGAGTAATTATACATTCTTATTGCTCAAAGTAGAGTCCAATAGTGTTATAAAAATCTCGGGGGATTCCAGTAAGATATCTTTAATCATTTCAACGGTTCATATCTTAATCTAGCAATTGGGCAACCTTGCTGTTACACAATTTTTCTGTTACACTAGATATACTAGCGAAAGCAAAGCTTGGCTATGTGTTCACCGTTGTCACCAGTGATGTAGAATATCATACATTGAAATGGTTTTAGGAGCTGTACCACTAAATACAACAGTATCGTTCAGATATGTAAATGAAATGTTCGTACTCTGGCTTAAGGAGAAAACTATACAAAAAATGCTCACTAAAAGCTTCGATCTGGTTCACAATGGAAGAGGAAGCAGCAAGCCTTTCTGGATGTACCAATAACCTGCACAGAGAATGGGTTTAGGTTATCCGTACATCACAAGTCAACATTCACTCTTGTCCCACTGTCCATGCCTCTGAAAAAGGGCTTCGGTAACCTTGATATATTTGAGAAGGATATTAGAATAATGAAGAACCTATACTGGCTGCAAACCGCCTGCATATGGATAAAAATGAATTCAGTAAATATTCAAATATAGAAAGGGGTGTAAGACAAGCATATATCATCACACCGGACTTATTTAACCTATACAACGAGGCAATTCTGAGATAATTAGAAGTTTTACCAGGATTCATTATTGGCAGTCCCAATCTTAACATAAAATATGCAGATGACACAGTGTTGATAGCAAACACAGGAGAGAATCTAAAATAACTCCTACAGAAGGTAGCGAAGGAAAACGAGAAGAAAGGATTAAACATAAATTGTCAGAAGACAGAATGCATGGTTGTCAGCAAAAGTAACAGTTTACATATTGGAAATACAAAAATCAAACAAGTACAACAATTTAAATATCTGGAAATCTTTTTAACAGAGGACGGAAAGTGTGGCAGTGTAATCCGAAGAAGCATTGAGATGGAGAAAGAGCTTTTCAATAGCTAAGTGAATGCTAGACCACCTCTTCAAAGAGGAAGAAGAAACTTGAAATAATAGACATTTGGTTCTACAGAAGGATGCTGAGAATATAATAGGACGAATATGAGAGCAACAATAGGTTTTAAAAGGAAATGGAAAAAAAGTTATATATAACATCAGGAAGAGACAGTTGAAGTTTCTGGGACACATAATGAGGAAAGAGGACATGGAAAATTTGATACTCACAGGATAGATTGAGGGACAATGGAAAACAACGCAAGAACTACTTCGCAAGCTTAAGTAAATGGATGGCAGAATAGGGTTTAAGAGAGAAACAAAAAGACAGAATTTATTAAGAGTTAAAAATAACAGGAGATTGTGGAGAGTCGTGATCGCCAACATCCTGACTTAATGAATTATGAGTCTTATGACGTTACTAATGGAGGTGAAATATCATTCAATGATTTGTCTCAGGGCAGCATCCGTAATTTTGTTGTCAACATCCGAATGATGACTGGTATATTTATATTATTATTTTTTTACTATTTTTTCACACAAGGTCCAAGAGTCATTCCTGGTAGAGGGTTACTGAAGATGGTTGGTGTGTAAACGTAAGAGGAAGACGTAAGTGCAGATTAAGATGATATGTGGGATAGATAACGGTGACCCTAAACTTGAAAAGGTTAAGATTTTAGAGATCAGAGAAGCATCAAGTCTGGAGTCTGTTCACCAGAGTATCGGTTCTCGGAAAGAACTGGGTGGAACTTGCTTCTTACCATTAGAACACGGTAAGAAGGTGGAACTAAAGAATGTAGCTCATTTGAACATTTGCCATGGAAATAGCAATAGAGTTGCGAGAGGTTTAGCTGTAAAGGGCTGAACATGTGAAATTAAGGAATGTAGCTTATTTGAATATTTGCCGTGGAAATAGCGATGGAGTTGCGAGAGGCTTAGTTGTAAATGTCTGAACAAGTGGAACTAAGGAATGTAGTTTGTTACAGCATTTGCTATGGAAATAGCGATAGACTCACGAGAGGTCTGAACTGGCGAAACAAAAGAATGTATCTCGTTTGAATATTTGCTATGGAAATAGCGATAGAGTAGCGAGAGGCTTAGCTCTAAAGGTCTGAACTGGTGGAACTAAAGAATGTAGCTCGTTTGAACAATTGCTATGGAAATAGCGATAGAGCAGCTATTCGCTTGAGACATTTCGTATGTGGCAAAGGGTCCGTAAGGTTGAAAATGATTAATTAATTAAATATCTCAGTATCACCCCATGCAAAGCAGTAAAGCCACTATAACACAAGGGTTTACAAAGTGTGGAAGAATTCGGAAGAGAAGCATGAATAATAAGCGAGAAGAGGAAAGAATAGTCACGAAGGCAGTAGTTAGCGATTGACATTGCATTTAATTTTTGAAGATTAATGTTGGCTGGAAAGAAACAGAAGGGAGTCCCACAAGCGAGAAGTGCAAGAAAAGAAACTGTTAGCATAGAACTTACGGTTATATCTTGCCATCCCAACTGTAAATTGATGAGACCTTTTCGCTAATCTAGTACTGCGCTTATATTCATAAAGTCTTGATAACATAGAAAATAGTTCATCAGAACAATTATCATGAAAGGATTTATAGAAAAGACACAGAGAATGATCCTTAAGGCGGTGGGGAAGTGGCTGAACCGAGCAGCCGGATCAGGATCAATAATATTGCAGATTCTTCTCTGGATTTTATCAAGGAGCTCAAGGTAAATAGCAGGGGCACGCGGCCATATGTAGCAGTAATATTCTAAGCATGGGCGAATGGTAGAATTATAGATATCCAGGTAGTTTAATGCTTACAATATGATATTGACGAGCACCGTTCGAATTCTGGTCAAGTTCATTTCGCCATTGTGAAAGGTATGAATCCAATTCTTCTAACACCACACCCATTTTTGCACAAAAACCCTTGAGAAAGCTATGAATCTATCTTTTCTCCCGCCCACTCACTCACTCACTCACTCACTTAAGCCCTGTACACTCCTCATGTCGGGCTAGAGCCTCAACACTCTAGGCGTTGGTTCTGTGCATTCTGTTGACGTTTATCGGATTGAGTTGCTAGCACCATGCACAAACGGTTTTGAATTCAGAGTTTTTTCGTTCTCCAAGACAGGTTGCCACCCAAGGTGGCAACCAGTCTTGGAGACTTATTCAAACCCAGTCTACCTTAATATTTAACCCATATTTAGAGTTAAGAAGATAAGAATTCATATCTTTCCTACGAGTATTTGTGCGAAAGTGGATGTCGAACTCAGTTCACCAATTTCTCGTTCCCAGCACCTAAGCTGCACATTCCTTTCTCCTGTTTTAGCAATTGCAATGGTGGCAGATTTACTCTTGACATCGCTAAATCATTGTTGGCTTTCAAATAAGATTCTGGAATTCTGTTTTCTTTACAACATCCTACATACTTGTTGCAAAATCTATAAACATCTAAAGACAGAATTATATTCTTTGGTAAACCTCTGTTAAAAGACTTAAGCATTCAGGTACTCGGAGTTGAATCATAGACAGAGCGACATACGGTTCAAAGATTCAATGCAACAGAGAAGAAGAATTTGGGAAACCAAAAGAATTATTGCGTGAGATAATCTGATGAATGGTAATTAATGAAATCAACTCGCCTCTGGCATCAAACTCATCTTCTACGGGAAATAGATTAAATGCGCTTGATTGCCACCGCCATTATCTTGAACGGAACTGCAGCGTTTGATTCCAATTCAACTGATATCAAAAATTCTAACCTGTCAGCCAATCAATCGATTAGTTTGTTCATTGTTTTTATTTGGCAGAAGATAGTAACTAAATCTACAGTAAGAAAAGGGAAAGCGCAACATTTAAAATTCTTTTGATGGTCGGCTAACATTGATAAAATATGGAGGAGGAATTATATCTGGGAACAAGTATAGATAAATAAAATTAAATTAGTTGCAACTTAATCATCTATCTATCTATCTATCTATCTATCTATCTATCTATCTATCTATCTATCTCAATCTGTTCACATGTATGTATGTATGTATGTATGTATGTATCTCTCTCTCTCTCACTTTCTTTCTCTCTCTCTCTCTCTCTCTCTCTCTCTATATATATATATATATATATATATATATATATATGTATGTATATATATATTTAAATGGTAATACTCGCTTGGAAAACCTCGGTTAGCTCAACTTGTAATATAAGAAATTGATGTCCGAGTAAAAAATTGGAAATAAAAAAAGAACGAACCAAGAACATAACACTGTAGGAATCTTTTTGTCATGTGCTTGATCTCCAAATCCAAAGAAAAAATAAAACGCAAAACGAGTAAGAGACTAAACGTAAAGGTGCTCAATACATTAAGTAGAGCAAAAACTAAAATAATCCTAAGGAGCCAGTTTATTTTAGCTTATATATATATATATATATATATATATATATATATATATATATGCGTGTGTGTGTTAAATGCTTAATATTTGGCAATAGGTTCTACTGACAACATAAAATGTTAAAACATTAACGTAACTCATTCAGCATTTCCAATAAAACAAGTTCATGTTTTGATGCAAACATTTTCCACAGGATGCCGTTTAACATTGTCTTTCCATGTAGTGATTTAAGAAAGAAACATTTGAACTCAACAAACACTTGTCTTCGTTTACTCTAGAATAATTTAAGCCCAACATGATTGTCAACCACAAGAAAATATCGAAGATTAGATTCAGGTCTGTGTTTTCTTTCTCTCCCCCGCTGAACGAATTTAAAGTCTCCAAACTGCACAATATGTCCATAGCTTTTGACACACCTTGTAATAAGAGTCCAAAGTTTTGTTTTGTGGTCGTTCTAGGTGATGCAAATAAAAATATGGAACAATTATATAAAATAAAGCACGCTACAGCTTGTCTTCGTTTGAAAAGAATTACTTTTAATTATCTGAAATCGATTTCCAATAAACTCCTTGCTTAATCAATATTTGTAGTATTACTGGCATTATTATTGTAGGAAGTTGGGAAATGGTAGCATGCAAACAAAATCATTGTGAATGTATAACTATTATTAAGAAAAAAATAATATTGCCCAGGAGACATGCCAATGAAGAAGTCCATAAAAATAAATGTATTGGGCAAATAACATACTCAAAAGAGCGTATTCTTAGCTATATTAATGTGCTTAGTATAAAAATAGAGCGTATGTATATGTAAATATAAAAGTGGACACTGAGGTCGATGACAGTCTGTTTCATGCTTCAACGCAATCTACATCCATCTAGCATATATACATATATATCTAACATATATATATATAAAAATTTCTTAGAGTTAACCTACAGAAAAAGACAATATTTATAAATGTAAAAGACATAGGGAAAACTGTAATATTAGCCGACGCGTTTCGTCCAATGTAGACATTTTCAAGGCAAAAACGAAACGAATTTATTAAAACAAAGAAACTATTAACAACAAAACAAAATGCCCTTAGCAACTGGAAGAATTTACAAAACGCTATTATATATTGACAATGTGAATCTAATAGCATTTTCTAAATTCTTTCAGTTGCTAAGGGGACATTTTCTTGTTAACGCGTCGGAGATTATTACAGTTTTCCTATTGACTTTTACACACACACACACACACACACATATATATATATAGCAGAGTATCAGCAAAATTGTCCAATTGTAAGATTAAGATCTGAACTGTTGTATCTTAGAAATGATTAAAGATATTTTACTGGAATTCTCCGAGATTTTTACAACATT
>OZ010579.1:118408009-118413009 GCA_963932145.1 Acanthosepion lycidas
TATATATATATATATATATATATATATATATATATATATATATATATATATATATATAATTTTTATGCGTCTCGGTTCTCGGTGCTAAGATCGAACTTGCTAACCGAAACGCTCCTCTGTAGCTAAATCGGTAAAAGCACGTCGAGCTATATGACGGTTCCGTATAGGATACAGGTTCGATTCCTGTCGGAGGACGCATATTTTCTATGAAAATTTCTCGGACATTCAGGCCGGTAAATGTTGTTAATACTGTTTATTATAAACAGAGCATTTATTTAAATATTTGTATCTATAAAAAAGAATGTATAAACATATTGTCCATTTCATAATATATATATATATATATATATATATATATATATAGATAGATAGATAGATAAACCTAGTGAGCCAGACAAACCTATCCAGGTTTCACCTAAACGGATCGTCAGGGAAAGAATGGCCATTCCGTTTAGGTGAAACCTGGGTAGCTTTGTCTGACTCACTAGGTTTATCTAGGTCTTCTCTACAGTTGTATTCAGCTCTTTTGTTAGTTGTTTACTCGTATCGGGGTTTTTTCTTTGGGCTTCAGACCTGCATCTGTGCGATCTTTTTTGGCAGAAGTTCATGTTTGTATCTTTCTTTTTTTAAAACCTTTTTTTCCCTCGAGATTGATTTGATTATTTGCAAATCAAGTATTCGAGGGTTTTTCGAGACGAGTCTAGTTGTCTATATTTGTATATATATATATATATATATATATATATATATATATATATATATATATATATGATTACAAATACTGAACACACACAAACACAGACAGATACAGTGGTAGAATTGCACTGAGAGGTCAAAAATTCAAAGTAGATACTTTGACTTACACTACACATTGATATATATATATATATATATATATATATATATCAGTGCAATTTTACCACTGTATCTGTATGTGTGTGCGTGTGTGTGTGTGTTCTGTATTCGTAATCATTTTATGCGGATTTGAGGCGGCAAAATAACAGTCTTATATTTGAGAACGAGATGAACGTATTTCCCATTCACTGTTCTTGGCCATCTTTATGAAATGAATTGCATATTTCTGCTTCGCTTTACTTGCCAATGTATAGGAGATTAAAAACTATGAAAATGAATTTCTTTTAAAACCTTATTTGTTATTCATTTAAAATCATAAAAATCCGATATGTCATGCAACTACAGGATTTGATTTTCTTAGCCGCAAGTCTGGAGGCAGATTATAAAATGGGAGGAACAAATAAAACAGAAAGATTTCGAAATCTGTTTACTGACCATTTTTCCCAACCGGGGAAAAATAGAATCCAAATGCCTTTCTATTTCTCATGTAACGTGCAACAGCTTTGACGTTGTTTATTCACTAAGCTTCACGAAATGATAGGAAAAGATTGAGAAACGTTTTTAAAGAGGATCATTATCATACTTGGAAACGTGTGATAGGAAAACAAGGAAGGCTACAATAAGCTGAAACTGCACGTTGCTGTAGTGCGAGAATTATTGGTGGGGTTTGTTACAGTTTTTTTTTATATGTATGTACTAGTGAGCTAGCCAAAATGAGCTGACTCATTTTATAGTCCACGAAGAGAAGGGTTAACCAATCAGAAAGCTCAAAATATTCAATCCGACGTGTATAAAGGCAGCCATTTTGTTTTTTTCTCCCAAAATATCTTCACTGCCAACCTGATATCGAAGACTTAAAGAATTAACAGCCTCTACTTTCTCCGAATCTTCACTGCCAACCTCTGATATTGAAGACATTACGGACTTCACTGGGTTCCATATTCAGAGACTACAGCAAACATGGTCAACAGGGTTACCCAATATATGTGTGCGGCCTTGGGTATATCTGCAGTCGATACAAATACTTATCCAAACATTTAAAATGATATATAAAGAAAGCTATGTAGAAACCAAAAGAACGTAAATGAATGTTTACCTATTTCCTTCAAAGATTTACTCCTATTAATGAGTAGGAATGTGCTGCATACCTTCTCTCTACCCTGAAAAGGAAAGCTAGTGGATGTCACAAAAGGTGTCTTTTTGCAGATGTTTATCACATCAACTGGGGAACTCAGAGTGTATTTGTTTCTTATATCACGAGCAACAGTTTTAACGTTGTTTATTTGTTAAACTGGCACGAAGAAAATCTAGTGAATATTACAAGCTTTTGGTCGGACAGTATTACAGTGTTTATTTAACAATAAATGAAAACATTATATATAAAGAATCAATAAGGGATTCAATAGGATGAGAAAAAGATCAGAAAAAAGTGAACAGATGGGAAAAAGATGAAATAAGAATAAGATGAGAAAAAGATGAAAAAAATGAGGAAAAGATGAGAGAAAGAAGAACATAAAAAAAGGATGAATAAATGAGAAAAAGGTGAGGAAAGATAAGAAAAAGGTGAACAGTTAGGAAAATGATGATAAATTAAAAAAATATGAGACAAAGAACAGGTAAGAAAAAGAGGAAGAAATGAGAAAAAAGATAAGGAAAAGAAGAAAAAAAGATGGGAAAACGTTTAAAAGATGAGAGAAAGATAGAAAAAAAGGAGAAAATCCTTGCGAAAATATTTCTCAGCCACAAAAACAGATAAATACTTATCGATCTGAGATGGTACTGTAGTCGTCTATGAAATATATGGTGAAGTTATTGCCTGGATACCGAACATACCAGATTTGTGTAGGTGTAAAGAGTAAAATTATGAAAGCTAAACGTGTATGCGAGTACAGAGACGTAACATAAATAAATACAGTTGCTGAAATCAGATTTTACACTTATTGATAATTACTGAATTTATTATAAACTAGCCGAATTACCTGCGCCTTGCTGCGTGTCACACATTTTTTTTTTATAAGAAAATGATGATTGACTTTAAATCGTTGTTATAATTTGTGGAGAAAAAAATGATGCATTTCAGTATTACTCAATGATCTTGCCGATGTCACCTCTATCTTCTGGATTTCTCCTTCTATATTTTGGATAGGAGTAATTCCCTTGTTCAAATCCGATTTTAAATTAAATCAAAGGGAAACAAATTCAGTGGGGGTTTTGTGCAAGAACAGCTTGATCTGACCCCTTTTATGTATATTTGATGCAATACTTAACTAAATTGATGAGCAGATCTCAACATTGATATGACAGTTGAACTGTCCCAACAAATATGTATTGTAAGGCACTACCCACTGACTAGTGATTTCTTGCTCAACTTTCTTGCCAATATTGTCTCATTTTGATCTTGCCGATGTGACCTCCATCTTCTGGCTTTCTCCTACTATATTTTAGATTGGAGCCATTCCCTTGTTCAAATTTAAATTTAATTTAAATCAAACGGAAAAATGTGTGCCCCCCACCCCCGGGAACTTCTTTGACCAAAATGAAATATACTTATCCAAGTACTCTGGGCAATGTAGTTTCAGAATATATATGGTTATGTGGGTCTATCTCGAAAACCCTAGGAGGAGTTCGATAACAAAGAGACAGAAAGAGTCGACAACTTTATATATATATATATATATATATATATATATATATATATATATATATATATATATATATATATATATATAAGCACCAGAAATATAATTGCTTAATTCATTTTGATTGCTTCGTATTCCAATTAGATTTGTTAGCTTTTTAAAAGGAGCGTAGTTTCATGGTGGAAATTTTCGCAGTTATGATGTATTGAAAATTGGAATTTTTCATTTTCAGCAGTAAACCGTATGATCATAGAATTCATTAATGAAGGAAATGAAAACTACCGCGTCTTGTTCAGGTTGACTTGGGTCATCCGAATCTTTTCTTCGCGTGATAAGATGCCAAACTGAAAATGGTAGTGTTTTTTAGTCCAGGAATGGCGTTGAGGAATCTTTTTTTTGTTTTAAATTATTATAAGAGAGTAAGAAAAAAAAAGTAGTTCCAATTCTTTAACAAAAGCATTGATTTTTGGAATATTGATGTGATATCATCTATTCAGTTGAATCATTTTGGGGATAACTTTTAAGAACTGAGGAAGTAAAAGATGAAATGAATACTGATTGTTTTGTTGTTATTTATCCCTTGGTTTTTCAGGATATCGCCCCAGTCTCGGACATTTTTATTTCATTCAAGATGGCGTAAGCGTTAGACATTTTTTTTCAATTTTACAATGAAACTAGAGGCTACACATATAGGTAGAGTGATCGGATTACTCAGAACTACAGTGGCAAGTCAGTAAACGATTTAGTCTCTCTCCAGAGAGAAAAATATTCATTATGTGCGCTGATCGCATAATCGTCATTTTGATTAATCACTGTCGATATTTCTTCAAGCAGAAGAAAATGTCTGTGACAATGAAATCGAAAGAAGATACTTTCAAGTGATAGGATGCGGCCAGGGATGGCGGCTTATGTTTATCACTCAGATCTGTAAGATGTGTTTCTATTATACACATTTGATATTAAGAGAAGCAATCGAGTTGCATTAGTGAAAAGATATATGCAGAAATATTCTTATGATCCACAATACTCGATGATCCCACTGTTAAACACACACACACACACACACACACACACACACACACATATATATATATATATATATATATATATATATATATATATATATATATATACATAATTTTATTTATTCAAAAATTATAACATAAAAATGTTATAACATCACTACAAAAATAGCCATTTTTTTTCAACACTGGTGCCTTCTCAAGTGATGGCGATGAATATATATATATATATATATATATATATATATATATATATATATATATATATATATATATATATATGTATGTGTTGTGGATTCCAGGTTGAAATCCGGTACCAATAACTAACAAACGCCAGGAGTGAATATATAAAAATAATGTATTAACGTAATAATACAAACTGGTAAAGCAGGTTAGTTGTTCCAGGAATACGGGTTAGTAGCAAAATATCTATACAGTCTTTGGTATTGAAGTATCGCTGTATGACTTCTTACTGAGTCTACGT
>OZ010579.1:118415509-118488009 GCA_963932145.1 Acanthosepion lycidas
CATGATACAGGTTTAAAGCCCAAAGAAAAAACCCCGACACGAGTAAACAACAAACAACAAAACTAACAAAAGAGCTCGATACAACCGTAGAGCAGACCTAGATAAACCTACCCAGGTTTCACCTAAGCGGATCGTCAGGGAAAGCTGGCTAAAGAGGCAAGAGAAACAGCATATTTATAGGCGATAACCAAAATCATACCATGTGACCAAAGAAAAAGAAAAACAAGAAAAAACACAATAACACCGGGGGGGGGGGGCGGGGGTTAAATATTTATTCAACGACCAAAAAGGGGAGGGGATATTAACACGAACAATAAAGGTGGAAAGACAATACAAACGGGGAGATTAGACTTAATTCAATAACCAAGATTTTCCATGCCTACATATGTTAAGAATCTCGGTTTTAGAGTTTAATAGATCGTTAGATGGGTAGGTTTGTCTGGCTCACTATGTTTATCCACATATATATATATATATATATATATATATATATATATATATATATATATCTTCATATATATATATATTCACACACACACACACACATATATATATATATATATATATATATATATATATATATATATATGATGGTCTCTCGTCGATTTCGACGTATGAGGATCCGACAACCTCATTCAGTTTTTATGTTATGGGACACATCAATCATGCTAGTGACCTGCATACAAGTCCACATATTGTACAATAGCGAGGCTCTCTGTACATAACAACAGGAATATTTGCTGACGCTTTTCGCCATTGTCTTTTTCGTCATTGTCTTTTTCGCCATCGACTTTTTCGCCATCGTCTTTCATCTCTTAGCCAGTCAATACGACTGATTTCAAAATTTCTGATACCACTTTGGCACAAATATCTCCAGTTTTTTCTGTCCAGAGTAACTCGCTAGAAGTTAATATGAGACCCATTGACAGCTGACTTGTTACTCTTTAGCTTGTCTATGCCTGAGCCACGGCCGCCCAACATTCTTTTGTCCGCTGTCAAGTTGGATATACATGAGGACCTTAGGTATTCTGTTATCACTCATCTTGGTAGCATGACCAGCCCGGCGAAGTTATGACTGCACCAGGAAAGTCTCAATTCCATCAATGTTGCATTTTATGAAAAAATTGAACAGCGTGTCGAAAAAACATATAGCCACAGATCGCGTGTAGACATCTTTTGTGGAAGACATCCAGCTAATTGATATGGGAACTATATGGAGTTCACGATTCTGAGCTATACATCAGAACGGCCGATCTATAAACCCGTATTTTGGCTTGCAATTTGATACCCCGGTCATTCCATAGGCGGCAGCTTAGCTTCCCAAATGCACTTGGCGATCCGATTTGTTATTTCATCATCAAGCGATGCATTTACATTCATCTTGCTTCCTAAATATGTAAATGACCACAAGTTCTTTCCGTCAATCTGTATAGGAGTATCTGGGAATTGATGAACTAGTGGAGATTGTATGACACCCCGAATCTGATCTGGACATGCAGGTGGCTGGTGGATTACCTCCGTTTTCTTTATGTTAACGATAAGACCAAATCTTTGGCTGCTGACAAGTTCTTGGGCTTCCTCTTGGGCTTCCACTTGTGATTTTGCCACAAGTGCAGCATCGCCAGCAAACAGCAGATCACGAATAGCGTTAGTTCGAAAATGTATATTAGCTTTGAACTGATGATGGTTTAAAAGGCCACCACTGATTCGATATTGAAATTTAACACGTGTCCATGTCACCAAAGGCATATTTGAGCTTTACTGAGTAGAATTAAGTAAAGAGAACAGTGGTCATGACACAACCTTGATTCGTGCCATTTGCAGCATAAAAAGAATCAGAGAATTACCTTTCAGATACAACAGCCGTTTTCATCCACTCGTGAGAGGAGATTATAACATTCAATATTTTATCAGGGTTTCCAAACTTTTAAGAACTTTTCAGAGTGCTTCACGATTTACAGTGTCAAAGGCCATAGTAAGGTCCACAAACACTATATACAATTCCTCGTTCTTTTCACACATTTTTTCAGTTACCTGACAGAGTGAGAAGATCATGTCAATAGTGCCACGACCGGAACTGAAACCCCACTGTAAGTGCAAATAAATCTTATTGACTACGTGCTTGATAATCCTGTTCAAAATCAATCTAGCTATTATTTCATCAGCAATTCACAGCAGAGATATTCCACGATGGTTGTCACAAGCATTTCTATTACCTTTGATCTTTTATAGGTGTTGAACTTAGGCGTCCTTGTAGTCTTGAGGAACACGTCCAGCCCTCCATATTACTTTGAAGAGCTTATGTAGCTTTTTGACTAACTTTTTACTACCATACTTGTAGATATCAGGTGTAATAGCATCCTTTCCAGGCGATTTTCCTGAAGAGATTTGTTTGATGGAGTCCAAGACTTCTTGCAAGGTAGGCTCAAAAATCTTTCTTGCATTTCAGAACGTTGGGAAATGATTACAATAACATCTTCATCTGTAACGGATGGTGCCTTTGAAACAGATTGCTGCTTCCAGCGACGCAAGATATCAGACTTGTCTGACAGAAGCGTCTGTCCATTTGAGGAGAATACTGGCGTAACTTTGTTCTCTCTAGAACCATAGACATTCTTAAGACCACTAAAGAAGGACTTAGACTTCATATAACGAGTTTTTCCTATCTACTGCTTCCTGAAGTTATGTTGCCTTTGCAGACCCCCAGTCCTCCACCATTTCTCTGAGAGATCGCATTTATCATTGACCAATGCTTTGTGTGAGCTGTGCATTTGCTCTATGAGTAGCTGGACTTCAGCGTTGCTTTCATGAAACCAGTCCGGGTATTGCTGAACCGGCAGTCCAAGCATCTTCAAAGATGAAACAATATGTACTGTAATGTGTTTTCCATGATGATTCAGTATCATTTGTAACCTCGGGAGCATTGAGAACAGGATCCAGCTTGCTGAAGAGATCTCTTTGTTTTCCTGGTGATATTAAAGTCAGGGTAGTCATTCGCTTAGGCAAAAACGTCTTCTGCAGTCTCGTGTGATCAAGACGAAGGGAAGCATTAATGTGAAAGAGACCAGAGTCACAGAATGACAGCAGGTAGCGTGCAAGGAACATGTGATATTGATGTCCCTTAAGTCTCTCTTTTTTGTTGATAACACAGTGTGAATAAGGTGTGGGCCAGTTTTTAAGATCAAGGATGCATCCATGAACTCTTGCAGAATTTCGTTTGCTGAACGTAAAACGACAAAATAGAAAAGAAGTGCAGTCCGTTGGAGTTCATGCGTCCAACACCCTGATGACCCATGCACACCATCCTATATCTATTGAATGTTACACAACCGAGCATTGAAGTCCCCCATTACGATAAGTTTATCCCTATGTTGGACGTGAGAGATGACATTACGGAGGTTGTTGTAGAAGTCATATTCCTCTTGCACAGAATTAGTGCCGAGTCACTGTCTTGGAGTGTGTGTACATTCTAAAAGCGCCAATTTCTTACATTTCTTTTTTGGATATAACAAGGACTTAGTGATACACGTCTTACTAATTAACCCATAGCTGGGGAAAAGAGGTGGCTTCATAACTTTCCCAATGGTATTTGCGCGTAAGTGAATGTA
Organism: Acanthosepion lycidas; assembly: GCA_963932145.1. NCBI lineage: Eukaryota > Metazoa > Mollusca > Cephalopoda > Sepiida > Sepiidae > Acanthosepion > Acanthosepion lycidas. Next base: position 118,419,118 of record OZ010579.1, read on the forward strand.
ACGAACTCAATTTGAATTGGAACTCGGCTCACCGATTAACAATTCCGAGCCATTATCAATTACACAAACAGCACATGCAAGCTTACTGCAATGATATTCCCAATCGGTAAACCATCTAGGTACTGACCAGGTTCAATGTTGCTTAACTTCCTTGATCTTACGGGAACTGGCGTTTGAGCGTAATATCGCCATAAGCTTAGTTCGTTGTTACAAATATAGCCAAGCAGTATTCATAGAATAATCAATGGTCAAACATTTAGACAGACGGTATTGATAGAATAATCAGTGGTCAGGCATTTAGACAGGCAGTATTGACAGAATAGTCAGTGGTCAGATATTTAGACAGGTGGTATTGACAGAATAGTCAGTCGTCAGATATTTAGGCGGTAATGATAGAATAGTCAGTGGTCAAGCATTTACACAGGCGTCAATGATAGAATAGTCAGTCGTCAGGCATTTAGACAGGCGCTATTGATACAATAGTCAGTGGTTTGGCATTTGGGCAGGCGGTATTGATAGAATATTCAGTGGTTAGGCATTTAGACAGGCGTTATTGATAGAATATTCAGTGGTCAGGCATTTGGGCAAGCAGTATAGTTAGAATGATGTTATTACAAATTCTGAACTTTATTGTAATTTTCCACTTTGAAAAACGTGTTTTGCTACCAACTTTACCATTGTGTAACTGAAAAAAAAACTTATCTTTAATATATATGAAAAAGTATTTTTCAGAATGATTTGTATATTTTTCTTGTCTAGATAGAATATATATGACTAAATGATACATCCGGAACAATACAACCAAGTAACAGAAACTCACCCAATAATTTGTTAAATAACTGATTTTTTTTTGTATTTCTTCGTTGTTACACTGTCATTTAAAGTTAAGTATGGATAATTTTGTAATTATCTTTCTAATCTGTCCAGTTCGATTTATGCAGCCATTGAGTGGAAGCCTTTCCAGTTTGTTGTCAACCGGATATTTCTTTCTATTTAATTAAAAGCTTTTCAAACATCTGAGACCATTATCTTTGCGCATAAAAGTTTATTTACCTGTAGCATGTTTATTACTTCAAACGTTTATTTTTATCATGTACACAAGCGTATATATTCACATTTATATATGTTCAGTGAAGAAGGTTGATTTTTACAACACAAGGACGGGCGGGTTATAAGTTGTATAAATAGCAACAATAACAACAAAGGCAAAATTAAAATAGGCCGCTTCATCAACTGTACATGTAGATCATTAATAGTGAGTTCGATCCTCACTGGCTGCCCCATAATTGTAGCTTTGGGTGGAAAATAAGTTAGAATATGTAAATAAAAACAAAAAGAAAACAAAGAATTGTATATGTTGACTTCGCACTTTTGTATTTTGCAAACATAAATTTGCATTCTAATTTTTTAATCATTTCATCCAAAGCAAGTGGATAATGCTACTAAGACGCAAGGAGTTACTGGGAATGGAAGAGAATGAGAAGACTTTAGTGAGGAGGAAAACAATAAAAGAACATGATTCAAGAAGATAGAATATTGCGATTGGCATTGCATTTAATTTTTTGAAGATTGTAGGTGGCAGGCAAGCAATGAATTGGAAAGGTAAGCTGTGAGAAAAGAAACTATTAGAATAGAAAATATGGTCGCATCTTGATGGTTCAACAGTAAAATAGTGAGACCTAATTGCCAATCTAGTATCACACTTAAATTTATGTAGTCGTGGTACCAATGAAGAAAGCTCATCCGAACAATTGCCATGAAAATATCTGTAGAAAAGACAGAGGCAAACCACATCACATTGGTGATAAAAAAAAAATCTTGGTTATCTGGTCCACGCCCTTCATTCTCTCTGTAAACTGACCCCCTGTGAAAAAAGTTTGGTGATCCCTGACCTAACCCATGCTACGTGAACACACCCAAACTATTTTGGAAATACTACCATTCACTAATTATTCTTTCAATACCGCTTGCCATGTGTTGTTGGAAAATCATCTCCATGGTTTCATGGGATCTTCTTCACACCTGAATCTTACCATCAGCTTGAAAAAAAAAAAATAACTGGATACGCGTCTCATTGAATGTGATTCGAATCCGTGTCGCTTTTTTATGTCTTTACCGCAGACAGTTCTAATTGGACACACCTTTGGTGACAATCATTAAGAACTGATGGTTAGTCACTTCGTTGTTCACGATAGGCAGTAATAACTTACGTCAGTTATTTTCTGGTACACATGTGACACCCTAGATCATTGAATATCAATGTCAGAAATGGAATCTCCCATTCGTCTGGCACCCAGTTCGAACTCCGAGAATTCACGTCAGCTTGCCATGTGTAACCTAGACGATGTTCAGACTGATTCATCAGATAGTGGTTTTCTAAGTACAGCTTAGATGTGGCGCAAAGCCGAAAGTATGGAGCACCCCGTGAGGATCGAATTCACTACTCAGTTGTAACTGTCTAACAAGACAAGCTTTCTAACCATTACACCACGTCGAGGGGCCCAGTGATTTTCTAAGCGCAGCTTAGATGTGGCACAAGGCCGAAAGTATGGGGCACCTCGTGAGGATCGAACTCACGACTCAGTCGTAATTGTTCTAGCGAGACAAGCTTGCTAACCATTACACCGCCTCGAGGTGCCCAACTGATTCATCAGATATAAGCAAAGATATAGTTCTAAGCATCTCTATGATGACACCATCTTCTTTTACTTTTACATACTGTTATTCCATGACTTTTGGCACGTCAGTGTATATTCGCCTATACATTTATATTCGCTTGTGTGCGCGCACACACACACATACGTATTGTGGTATTCATACTTGAGATGATACATAAGGTATAAAATATATATTGATTTATTTACAAGAATAAACATTATCATTTTTTTTTTTTTTTTTTTTTGCCATAAGCACGTTTTTTCTTTTTAGTGATTGACGTGGTTTAATTGATTGAAATGGCTAGAAAGTTAGCAATCCGACTATGAATCTCACCCATGGTCGATTTTTGAGGGTGGTGACTTCTTGATAATATGGAGACGATCACAGTTCGAGGCATCGTTAGGAGGTATCTGAAAGTCATACAATAAATTGACCAAAGCTTTGTGAGTGAAGATGAGTTTATAATAATTGTGCTAGCAATGCGGTTTTGGGCCAAACGGCCTTTGTTCAAAATTCTTGATCACGCCTGATCATGCGCTCTTTCCCAGAAACTGTTATTAAAGTCCACTCAAAATAGTTGCGGTGCACAATTGAACAAAAACACAAATATATTCGAGTAGAGTCTGCAACGGAGATTAACAAGGAAACGGACATAATTGGAATCAAGCGGTCAGCCATACTTCGTGACTGACATATTAAATCTTTATTAATATCTTCACAGATATCAACTTTTTATCACATAAAAGCTAGTTTAAGGATACAAAGATTTAACTTTAAAAGAATACGTGTGAATATGAAGTTTTTTTTTTAAAGATAATCAGCAGCTGGTAAAGGTTTAACAAACATAACCGATAAAAAAAAACCCCAAAAAACACGTGTGTTAAAAGTACGTTTTTTTTCTTGCTATTGCTGTATACTCACTGCCTAATTTTTATTGTTTTAAAAAATTATTTTTAGAATTTCAATAAAACCCAGTCATATGAAACTGGATTTACGCATTCCCTTTTTGCCTCAAGAATTGACAGAAAACATTGTATGATTTTAATGCCAAATTCTGCATTTTTAAAAAAACTGTTCACTGATTCCATATGTAAGATCGACATTCAACCTTGAACCTGCTCCCTACTATTCGATCTAGGGATAACATTACACGGGACAAGACAAAGCCCTTATAGGTACCTCCACTTTTTCGCTAAAAAAAGTGCATACTATGATGTTAAAAGACCCCAAATGTGATAAAAACAGTTTTATCGTCAAAGTGTTTGTTATTAGTTTGGTGCAAAAATAATGTCGTTTTCTCACATATGTTACTATGTGAGAAAACGACATTATTTTTGCACCAACCTAATATTATTAAGAGGAATTTGATTATTTTATTCATTTTTAATCCTTTCTAACACGTTCAAAATTTTGGTTAAAAATCCTTTTTTTTTTTGCATCAGCGTGTGGTTCAAAGATTACTATTGGAATTTTAGCGTCTCTTTTGCGGTGAAAAGCACATTGTTTTGGAAATTCTTGCAAAAATCAAATAATAGTCATATTTTAATGAAACTTTCAGGCTTATTTTTGAAATTTAAAAAAAAAATCTTGGTAAAAATATTTTTACTTATGTTACCCCGCCCGCACAGACACTTCGTGGAATTTCGAGAAATTAAATTTTGCTTGCAAAATTTGTTTTATGAATTAAAAGCAAGACTCCATGGAGAATTTATTAGGTTGGTGCAAAAATAATGTCGGTTTTTGACGTATTTTTTAACGGCAAAAACCGACATTATTTTTGCACCAACCTAATAAATCATTTTTTTTTTTTCATTTCCTGAAAATCTGCTCCGAATAAAATAATAAAAAAAATGCAATAAAACACTATTTAATTAGAAAAGCTTTTAATTGCTTTTATAAATAAGATATATTAAGGGCACTATTGCCCCAAGAAAAAAAAAATTCGATGACTAAAGAATTTTTACAAGAATTTTCATATTTTTAAAAATTTTTAATTATAATAATTTATTGTTATTTATATATAAATCTTTTAAAATTCTACACTACTTTGATTGCGTTAGATGATATTGTTATTAAGTAAACACAATATTTACTAATCAAAAATTGAAAAGATTAATACAAATCATTATGCACTAAAATTATTTAAAATATCTATTTTAAATAATTTTAATATTTTTATGTATATAAAATCTTATGTAACGTGCCCATTTTGAAAGTATGGGCGACCATACACGACGTTATCAGATAATAAGAGCTATGACTATAGTAAATTTAAAATCAACATTCCTAAAATTAGATTATGGAGAATATTTTCCAACATTTTAAAGATTACTGTGTACTTAAAAACTATATAAAAAGGTGCTCACGTCATTTTGTTAAATTACGTTTTAACAGATAAATTCACCGTAGAACAACAATAAAAATGTCAACATTCGTCAATGATGCTAACATTGCGATTGTCGGTTAAAAAAACAGCTACTGTTTGCTTAAAAATTCATCTCTGCTGTATTTTAAGCTTAAAGTCAATTATATTTGTTTCAAATCAGATTAATTATACTTTAAACCAGCTAATATTCTTCAAATAAAATTTTAGAAAAGCATATTTTATTTTTGGAAGATTTTTTCATACATAGAATTACATTGCGATGAAAGACAAAAATGGCACCAATTTTAGAAAAGAAAATCGATTCCAGTCAATATAACTTCTGTTTAAAATGCACCACAATATTTTACTTACTGCAAAATAGTAAATTTAATCCTTTAACTTTTAGTTAAATCTAAAATGAAAGCTTCAAGAAAACTTTTTCATTTTTTAAAAATCATTTTAAACCTTAGGTATCGCGAATTATTGGAGGTCCCTACCTTACAATTCTATCTATGGATAATATTGCATGGGACAAGACATAATCCCACAGTTCTATCTATGAATGACATTACATGGGAGAGAACATGCACCATATGCTTAAAGTTTCTTTAATTTTCATAAAACTGAGTTAAAAACTTAAATTCTATATTAACGTTCCAGCAAATTAGCGATAACCTGACACATCATCTGACACACAATCTGATACACATTAAAAAAAGAAGCTAAAGTTATCATGTATGACTTTAATTTCTTGTATAAAAAATCTTTTTTTGTCCATTTGTTTTTTTATTTTTATTTTTTATTTTTTATTTTTTTTAGAGTATTGATGTGTATTTATATAATCTTTTTCTTTTCTCTGATTGACAGATCTCGGAACGCTGACGGTGAACTGTAACGGAGAGGAACTAGATACTATTGTAAGTTTGCCCACCAAGTGAAGATATGCGCGCGCAAGTCACAGACACACGCAGCCATATTTTTTTTTCATATTTGAAAATGTAATATGAATCTTACTTAGGTTCAATTTTTTATAATAAATAAGCGGCAATGCTATTTTCTCTTTAATTTAAATTAATTTTACTCAAACTCATTTTTGTCACTAAAGTTTATGTTGAACTTCTGTGAGTTTTTGAAAGTTAACTTAAGATAATAATAAATAAAATAAAATAAATCTATTCACTTATCTTTTCACTGTCTCCACTCTGAGTTTCGTGGATAAGTGAACAAATCTATTTTATTTATTTATTTATTTATTTATTATTATTATTATTATTATTATTATTATTATTATTATTATTATTATTATTATTATATATCTTGATATCGTATATATCTTGATACCATAATTACAACATCAGCTCACCTTAAAACGTTATTTTCCAGGATTACCTGGGTCAATTGTTTTGAGGCAAAATACAGCCATTGTTATTTTGTTAAATTGAAATACACAGAAACACTATCAATAAAACAAGTCATAAGTCTTGAACATGTTTATGGAAAACAGAAATTTTAACTTAATGAGAAGACATTCTAACAATGTTTACAATTCCTTAAAATTATATAAAATGCCGTATCACTTAAAAAATAAAAAAAAATAGATACAACTATATGAATATATGATGAACGAAGTCGGATCAATAGCATAGAAAGAGCAAATATAATTTTGACGCCCCAGCCGAGTTACCCCTGAAATGTTTCAATATATATTTTCTGATTTACTACATTCTGAATGCTCTGGTCAAAAATAAAGTTCCAATATCATAATTGTACAACTCCAACACTAATTGCATCAGGCTTCAATACTTACATAATTTGTAAATCGTTTTGAAATGTCTGTCTGTTTGTTTGTTTAGCGGCATATAAGCTCCTTATTGGACTTTTAATGTCGAAATTTAATTTTCTTGGGAGCATTAGTAATTTTTTTTTTTACAAAAATGTATTGCTGGTATTTTTTTGTCCTAAAAATGTATTGCTGGTAATTTTTTTTTCTTTACCAAAATGTATTGCTGGTAATTTGTGTTTTTATTCCAAAAATACATTGCTGGTAATATCTTTTTCTTTACCAAAAATGTATTACTGATAATATTTTTTGTCCCCAAAATGACTTGCTGATAATATTTTTTTGTTTACCTGTTATGGTGGAACACACCTATTCTATAGTTAATAGATCCTCCAACCTATAATAAGTAGGGGTAGTAAGAGTAACGGGAGTCGCTCAGTGGGATCAGTCAGTCAGTCGATGCCGGACGACCGTTAGTCGAATACTAAAGTATCAGCGACCACAACTAGATTTTCTCTACGTCATTACCTATTATATCAAGTTCCTAACGTTTTGTACGTCGAGTACAAATGCAAGCCTTCACTGTGAAACCACTCCATAACATTACCAAAGATGTATTGCTGGTAATAGTTTGTTTTCTTTAACAAAAATATATTTCTGGTATTTTTTTTTTTTTACCAGAAATGTATTGCTGGTAATATTTTTTTCTTTACCAAAAATGTATTGCTGGTAATTTTTTTCTTTACCAAAAATGTATCGCTGGTAATATTTTTTTTTTTTTTAACAAAAATGTATTGCTGGTATTTTATTCTTTCATAGTGTTTTGACCCCAGTTTGTCCATTAACTATTAGCCTATAATTGGGACCCTAACAGGTGCTACCACTCTGCATCATGCTGAACGTGGGAATAGCAATTAAGAGTGTTTTCACGCTCCTCATAACGTCCCGATCAAAGGCCTTGATGATCGGATTTAGTTTATCTTAATACCCAGGACAACGTTTTGAAATACATGTCACCCAGTAATGTTACATTTCAATGAAACAGCCAGATCAAAACAATTCTTTATGTCTGGTTTAGAATCTTGGAACTCACTTGGAATGCAACTGATTTGCGGTTGTGTCCGTGGTTTGTAAAACAGACAGAAAAATACCAGATCTTATGTATTTACTTAAGTTTATATTCAAAACACTTTTATTATTTTACAAAACTAGTATTTATTGTTATGTGGGAAAATGAAATAAAATCAACAAATAAAATAATAACTAAGAAACAAATTCCCACAATGCTAGTAATAAAGGAACCGGAAATCTTATTACTCCACTTGGCTTCGTCAAACGATATTAGTTGGCGTTGGTGAAGTATATAAAATGACAAACATTTTCTCTTCTCACTCTCTTTCCTCGCCTTGCTCCAAGATTACCACGTGGTAATTACGTCCCCAGTGGGACATGTTCGTTTCCCCGTCCACTGATCACTAAACACTCTTTTCCGCTTTCCAATGCATGACATTTGCACGTGTCTTACAAAATCCCTACCTATGAAGTAAATCAACTTTTTCTTTGGTCGTTCCAACTCAGCGCAAGGCTGACTTGAGCACGACCATTATAACGATGCTTATCCTTACTTACCTTAACTTCTAGACCAAACAGAAAACGGATGTACCCAAGAGACATTAAGAATTGTGCTTCCCTACAGTCACCATAAAATAGAATAAACAGTCCGTAGTAGAAATCCAATGTTTTTCTATGCTTCTTCTCTTATTTTCCCATGAATACGCACCTACCTATACAATATGCATCAACACGCCAACTTAAAATTCCATAGTCATATTACACTATAGATCAGATGTTCTCAACCGGGGTCCATATGGACCTTGGGAATCTATGTAACATTTCTGGGGCTCCAAACAGAAATAAAATTGGTAATATTTTAGTAGTCCATAGAGCAATTTCATTTCGGAACGGTTGTTATAATTAAGAATTGGAATTTCTACAGTAACCTACGCCATATTAAAATACTAAAAATAGAAAAACAACTTTAAAACTAACAGAAAACGAGATCAGGCTATATAATTTAACGTCCCTTTTACTCTACCGGATGTTTTCATTGTAAAAATTGAATAAAAACTGAAAAAGATATATAAAGGAAGTATTAAATATAAAAGTGAACATAGAAGTCAACACTTAGAGGCGACAGTCTGTTTCATGCTAGATGCAAACGTCAGGCCATGTGTTGACTTCTATGTTCACTTTTATATTTACACACGCTCTATCTCTGATATTGAGCACTTTATTCCATAAATATAGCACACCTTAAGACTATATTTCTTTATAAAGGTAGGATTATATATATAAAGGAAAATTATAGAAAGATTATAATTTATTATATAAATTAATTTAATATATTAATAATAAATAATAATATTAATTTTAAATATTAATAAAATAAAATATTAATATAAATTAATTAATATCGTCAATAGAAAAATGAAAAATCCGACTATGATTGACATCGATGGAACCGAATATTAAAAAAAAGCTCGCAGGTTTGCATGAACCATTGAATAAATCTGGACATTTTTTAAAAATTTATTAATTACTCACATATTTTAAAATGGTTTATATTATCAGTTATTTTACTTAGTTGTTAAATATAAATTTATTTCCACTAGAATTTTTTTAGCAACAAGCTGACGCGTGTTGAAATCCTCGCAGTCTTTCATATTATTGAAATTATCGCTAAAATTTTTGTCGAGAATTACAAACTCTATATTTTGTTCAATTTCGCATACCAATCGATGAAATTTGAATAAGCTGATCTGTTTGAAAAATACTTTGACAAAAACCCTATTTCGCGGTTTTTTACAAAACACAAACGAAATGTACTTTGTACCCACTGTTTGCACTTCTCCCCAAAATTTGGTTTCGATCGGTCAATGTATGGCTATTTTAGAGGGTGTGACGGACGGACGATGTAACGGAAGTCACATAATATTATACATATAGATTAAATTAGTTTTATTTCAAAATATATCATAAGCATTTACCATTTCTATAGTACAATTCCTATTTACTCATCTGTTAGTAAAAAGTAAATTGCAGTGTTGGAATGTCAACAATTTAATAGAAATAATAGTTATGACAATAATCGAAACATTAATTTTTTGGTCTTAAATATGATGTTTATTATTATGTATTAATTCTGTTGTGTATGTTCAGAACGTTTAAGCTTTTTTTTTGTTTGTTTTTAATTGAATGGTTATGGGGATCCACCATAAGAAATTAAGAGCAAAACTGGTTCATGGATAAAAAAAATGAATGCGAACCACTGCTGTAGATGAAGTTTTCTAGACAGATAGCTTCACCCGAGGATAGCAGTCACTATTCTCTTCACCTTGCTACACCCCCATGCAACATAGAAAGCTAAGAGTAAATGTTTAATTCTTAAACTCTTACAGAATCGCTTTTTAATAAAATAATATAAATTAGTACAATTAAAAAGTACTTTTCTAATGCCTTTGAATATTCTTTTACTGATCACTTATTGCCATTTTATTTCACAGAATGACTTTGGGGACGATGGTGGACGCATAGACTTCCTGCTCGGCAGCCATAAGGCACGAATCAGAACTGGAAGCAGTGGTGTCCGAAAAGAGGGCATGTATCATATTTTGATTGTCAATGGAGAGATCGTGCCAGAGTGAGGCTCAACCGGAAGTCGAACTCACCTTGAAAGAGAGTTAACTTGTGCCCTTCATCTGGATTGCAGTGTTGGAATCTCAACAATCTAATAGAAATAATAATTATGACAATAATCGAAACATAAATTTTTTTTGAGGGTGGGGGGGGCAAATATCATGTTTATTATTATGTGTTAATTCTGTTGTATATTTTCAGAACGTTTAAGCCATGCTTTTGTTTTGTATTTTGGAGACTTCACTCACTTGTTTTCTTTGCACTGTGTATAAAATCCATGTACAGATGAAAAAAAAAAATGAATAACCTCTCTAAAAACTTTGTATATACTCACGCACATGCATTCTCAAAATGCGCATATTAATGTATACATTGTTTTCTCGGATACAAAAAGCAGCAAGTGTCATTTCCTCAAACGCTAAATATAATTCGAAAGTTAGAACAGTTTATCAAAAGTTTTCATGATTTTTTTTCTATAAGATAAAACTATCCTACACTCGGAATTAAAATAATTTAAAAAATTAAATTTAAAAATCAAATATTAAATTAAAAAATTAAAGAGAAAACTTTTAAAGTGAAAGAGTAGTAAATATATTTCATTGGAGGATATTAATTTATTCGACAAATATTTTCATTAATAATCGAATATTCAGTGTATACATTAAAAGAAAATAGTTTGAGAAACATTTAATCAAATAAAATACAGCAAAATAAAGTTGTAAACGTATTCAAAGTCAGTAGGAATTTCATTAGCAAAACAAAAACGAAATTCAAATAAAATAGATCATATTAATTACATAACTTCCCCTTTTTGAAATTCGCGCCTTGTCTTTGTTTTGTTCTACGCACACTACTGTGACTAAGTACTAGCTTTTCAGCTAAATTGTTTACTTTCTGGGGGAAATGCCTATTGTTCTTGGCCTAAACACATCAGCTAAAAAATCATTGGTAATGAAGGTGTTAAAGTGTTTCGGATTATTTTCTTTTTACGAAGTCTTGGCTGAATCAAGATATGAACACTGAAAAAGTCAAACTAAAGCGAGAAATGAAAAATTAATTTTCTTAATGTATAGTTATTTATAAAATAATGTCTTTTTTCACTCGGAAATTATTTTCTGCTATTTGCACTTAATTTTCTCTGCTTTTATATTTCATTTGCGCACACAATTTATACTTGAGGTAATATGGAACGCACAAGGCAATATGATAACACGGTAATGTGTATGGGTGTTTTTGTGTATGTGTGCGTTTATATATATATATATTTGTGTGTGTGTGTGTGTGTGTGTGTAAGTGTGTTTCATGCATGTGTGTATGTAAGTGTGTTTCATGCATGTGTGTATGTAAGTGTGTTTCATGCATGTGTGTATGTAAGTGTGTTTCATGCATGTGTGTATGTGAGGTGTCTACACGAGGGGGCGGTGAAAAGTTCACAGTCTGGCCCACTTCTTTAGCTCAGTATTCTGTTAAGAAAAGAGTTATTTTTGTAAGTGGGACGAGCCGAGATTTCACTATTACTCGTATATATATATATATATATATATATATATATTGTCATCCACAGACAGACTGTTTTGCTGTTTCACAGCTCATCAGTGTGGCTAGACGTCCGCAGTCGTGATTCTTATTACTTTATTATTCTCATTACTGAACGTTATTTTTAGTGGTTATTTGCGTTGTCATTCTTGCTATTTTAAACATGTTAACTAATATCAACCAGCCTTGAGAAATCCTCACAAAAGAAAAATGTGCCTCCCAACTTGTTTTTCCTTTTTCATCAGGGGAAATGATTGGCAGGATACACTTCAGTTAAAGTAGTGTTTTCCCTGATAAAAAAAAGGGGACACGCGTTCGATTCCTGTCGGGTGGCACATATTTCTTTAGTAAGGGATTTTCAGAATCTAGTCCCGTTGAAACTAATTAAAATATTTGAAGTAACAAGTAAGTCAACTCAAATATGTGTAACCACTAAAATAATAAAAAGTAATGTTGGATTAAAAATCATTATATATATATATATATATATATATATATATATATATATATATATATATATATATGTGTGTGTGTGTGTGTGTGTGAGAGAGAGAGAGAGTAGATATGATAGAATCTGTTAATCAATATGTGTGTATGCTTATATATTTAAATGAATGTACCGTCAAACGCTTATTAGCACTTCCGCTATATCTATGCATCTACCTTATCTTTCTGCATGTTGAAAAATTACCTTTCATTGCATCCCGGCTTTACTTATTTTTTTAACACTTCTGCATTATTTTAAACTATTTTTTTTAACGTGAACCACTTTTTTTTTTATACCACTTGTCTGTTTCTTTTAATTCTGCTCTTTCTTTCATGATTCTTTACCCATTTCTCTCTCTGGTTTATTCCATCTTCCTTCCCATATTTTATTCATTTTTTTCCGTCCACTATTTTTCATAATTATTTTCATATTTTTCTTTCTGCATTTTTTTCTAATTACCTATCTTTATTTTTCCGTCCACCCTATTTCATATTTTTTTTTTTTGATCGCTTGTCTTTTTAAACTCCTAAGCACGCATTTTTTTTTTCATTTCTGTCTTCAGCCATATTGTGGTGTGATTTCCGTTCTCATTTCTTGTTCTCGTTGCAATAAGCGAAATTCCGAGACTTTGGCTAGCCACATTTTTCATTGTGTTCTTTCCCCTCACTCACGGGTCATTCGTCAAATCATTTATCATAATTAGTTATATTTTATAACTTTATAGAAAATTTATCTGTATTACGCACCGTTCTATATTGAACCTTAAAATTCTTCAAAACAAACTGAGCGATAGAATTTTCGGCATTTGAAACAATCGTCCATTCAAGCCATTTCTACAGATTATAAAATTTATTTTGCATATCTCTTCTTTTGAATTTTTCCTCCGGCAGGGGTTTTCCAAATTATTTTCATTCATTTTTTTTTTTTTTTTTTTGTCCACTGTCTGGATTTTTTACTCTTTTTTTGCATTATGCACAAGAAGAGTTAAAAATATGGTTGCATATATTTTTTTTCTTTTTGTCAGAAAGAATAATTTGATTGCTGAAACGAAACGTTAATGAAGAGAAAAAATAGAAGACATGAAGGAATAAACTTGAATGAAAAATAGAGAGTAATACAGAAAGAAATGGATAGAGAATATCAGTAACTGAATGAAAGTGTTTAAAGTCAATGAGAGAATCAAGGAAGAAAGTCGATAATAAAAATGAATGAAAAATAAAGATGGAATAAATGAACTTATATTGGAAAATGAATAACAGAAAAAAAATGAAATTACAAATGAAAATAAATGGACGTTATATTTTTTTAGTATGTGGGGGTTCTTTCATTGGGTGGGGGGGAGTCTTTTATTTTGGAGGGCTCCTTCATTTTTTTGAGGGGGTCTTTCATTTTTTTTTTTACGTCCTAATTTTTTTTTTCTTCTTTTTTGATTCGTAATTATTCCGTTTAAACTTTCCCTCCATTTTTTTTTCGCTGTGTTTCATTCGATGCATTTATCTGCGCTAATGCAAACCCAATTCACGTTGTTTAAAGTTCGAGCCCGATGTTAGTATCAAAATAACAACTACGGACTGACAAATAACAAATTCATACTTCTCAGAACGTAAATAAGCTTGCACTCTTCAACATTCACCCAGCTATATATGTACGCGCACATTCGAACATATGCATACGTACAGGCGCATATGTACAAAAAAGAAAAGTAAATTATGGACATATTGCTTACATGCACCAGATCGCGTGAATTTATATATAATTGTGTGCGTCTCTATTGCTATATATATATATATATATATATATATATATATATATATATATATATATATATATATATATATAATTATTTATTCGAAAATTATAAAATAAATATGTTATAAAATCACTACAGAAATAGCCATTTTGTTTCAACAATTCTGGTGTCTTATCAAGTGATGGTGTTGAATGTAGAATAAAGGGTTTTAAAAGCCAATTCTACATACAACACCATCACTAGATAACACACCAGAAGTGTTGAAACAAAATGGCTATTAATATTTATGTTATAATTTTCGAATAAATAATTCTATTTGCTCTACTCTGTATTGAGCACTCTTTTAAGAATAGTATTTGTTGGTTATTGGAATTTATTCCGTATACACCAATTCCATACTTGTATATATATATATATATATATATATATATATATATATATATGTAAAATTTAGGTAGCAATCCTTCTTTCATGCAAGATTCATTAAATATGACAGACAAGGTGCTTTAATTTTTTTTATACAATTTCTCATATGATCTTATAATTTTTTTCTTTTCAGTAGATAAATTATACAAAAACTGTCCAAATCTTTTATTTCCCCAAGCGTTTTCGGCTATATATTTAGCCATTTTCGAGGATTTACTGTTAGCTGCAAATGGATTATTGTATGTATGCATTAATTATTATAGAATGTTTAATTTTCAAAACATAGTCAACATATTGTGTCCATGTTCATAGTTGATATTATAAAGTGTTGCTTTTTTGTTTTTTATTAATAAGGCTTCCATTAATTTTAGCCTTTTTACATTTTACATGTAGACGCTGATATTATATTTGTATTATTAACAAGTATGTTGCAGATAGGGTCCAGTAGGTCCCCATGAGTATTTAAATGAGACCTAATAGAGCTATGGTCAGAAAGATGTAGTTTTTGTATAATTTATCTACTAAAAAAAAAAAAAGAATTATAAGATCATCTGAGAAATTATATAAAAAACTTAATCAAAGCATCTTGTTTGTTATGATATATATATATATATATATATATATATATATATATATATAAAGTGAACATTGAAGTCAACACTTAGAGGCGACAGGCTGTTTCATGCTAGACGCAATCATCAAGCCATATGTATATTCTTTATATATATATATATATATATATATATATATATATATATATATATATATATAATGAATGTGTGTGCATGTGTGTCTGTGCGTGTTGGCATGAAAAACTACATCCACCAACACGCTGGTAGTTTCTGTAGCAAGTAGGTTTTTACGGAACGGTGTGAACAGGTCCATGCCAAATTGGTTTTGAATTAACAGTTGTCCTTCTCTTAGACTGGTTGCCAACCAAGACTGAAGAGAAGGAAGAATAGATTCATACCTTTCCCAAGGGCATTTGCGCCAGAGGGAACGTAACGAACTCGACTGGAATTCGAACAGTGTAACCGGATTTCTATTTCTGAGACGTTGACCAAATAAATCACCAGCACATTTATGTGAAGAAAAGTAAAAATGATCTAGCACGAAATTTAACAGAATAATATGGAAACCAGATGAGCTTCGATTTTCCAAATAATAGTCGGGAGAGTTTCAGTATATTGAGCCTGTAAGCACTCGTCCATTGATTATTCCAAAGACCAAATATCCTTAGATATTTTGGTGTGATTGATCTTATAGAAATAAAGAAGATTGTGAAAATTCTTAAATTCATTCGACATTATTTTGACTAACGTAATTGAAGAACTTAAAAAAAATGTTATGTAAGCTGTAGAGTGAGAAAATAACGATCGGCTTGACTTTGATAGAAAAATTTGAGAAATTAAATGTGAAGGGAAAATAAATGAGGAAAGGTTTTTCAGCTAGAAAAATGAAAAGAAAAGTAAGTCCAAGATTGTTGAGAAATATAGAGAGAAAAAAATTAAATAAAGTGTGGAAATTAGAACGAGTGAGAGATAGATTGTTAGAAATAGTGGGGGGATGGACGGGGGGGCTGGATGAGAAAGATGTAGATGGATAAGAAAGGTTTATCATGACTAGTTGTAGTCGGGAAAATCTCACGGTTTTCTATTTTAATTTTCTGAGGAATCATTATTCTTAAGTTAACGACGTAATGAGCATTTTGTGAATTCGATAATGATAAAATATCCATAGAAATTCCATTATCGCTTCGTTAAATATTTGAGCTTAACAATTTTAAGTAAACATTGCAATAACAAGAATAAGTATGAATTCAGATGATTATTTGAAGAAGTAAGAGGGTACAAATGAAAATTTAAAAAAAACTAATAACATTTTTCATTTCACCGAAGCAGACGTTTAAAACATAAGAACGTAATCGTCTCATCTTTCTTCCCTTTCTTTCTTATTATGTATTCTTTTTCTCGCTAAAACCAGACATTGTCTTTGATATATATATATATATATATATATATATATATATATATATATATATATATATATATATATATATATATATATATATATTTCTCTTCCGTCTTTTCACGCAGTCAAAATGGAATGGTTCATTATTTATCAGAAGTAATGACAGGGAGCAACGCACGTGCTAACCTGCTAACGGAAGAAAAAAAACAAAAAAAAAAAAAACAGAATTATAATGAGGATATAAATGGAACCCCAAATGCCATATAGGGCCATATAGCGTTGATCGCAACATTTTTATTTTCTCTATATATTTATTACACTTTGGAAAAAAAAAAAAAAGTTGTTTATTGCTTTTTAGCCATCTCGAACGCACAATTCCAGGTTCGATTTTTGAGGGGAAAGACAAATGTCAAGAATTGGTAATGAATTAAAAGACCAGTGGTAAGTAACCGCTGATCTATCAAGCTGAGCTGTCTTATTTTATTCCAATTCATTTATCTAGATCAAGGGTCACCAATGTCCACTCATCCGGTCCTCCACCGCATTGTGCCACAAAGGAGCTAAAATATAATTATTTGTATGGAATTATCAATAGATTTTAGTTAAACGTACTATGTAGAAATAGTTATAATAAATGTAAGTAAAAATACTAAAATTTGGCCAATCTATTTTTTTTTTTTTCGCATTTGACAGTAATATAAGTTTTAGATTGATTTTCAAATGACTTGTTGAAAAAGAAGTACAGAAAAGAAGACGTCGCCTTCCTGGCAAATCGACCGTGGTGAGATTCGAACCGGGGTCTTATGGCCAGCAAGTGAACGTTCTAACTACTCAGCCATTCCTAAAATTAAATAAAAGACGCAATAACTTTACAATTTAAGCATTCGTGTATATATTAATAACAATGTACAGACACAAATGTGTCAGTATTTGTGTGCGCACGTTTGTACACATATATGCGTATGTATGTGCATCTGTGTATATCTATAAAATGTATATGCATACATATGTATGTTTGTGTACGTATGCGCAAACGTATGAAAATATAACTGAATTTTATCGATGCTTACCTATTGATGAGTTTTCAAACATGAAGAAATTTGCCTCTGTTATGGCATCAGTGTTTGGAACAATTTATGTCTGTGCGCAAACATTTTCAAAAATGAAGTATGTAAGTCAGCACAGGTAGACTGATGAACATTTGAAAGTAATTCTCTTGATTGGGTGCAGCTATTCCAAAGCTAATATTGACTATATCTTAAAAGGTAAACGCCAGTTTCACAAATCTCACTAACCTTTTTTTGCTGCTTAGTTTGTGAGATTCGGATACGAGGGCAATGAGTGTGATATAACTATTTTATTGCTAATGTCACCTTTGATAACTTTTTGGTAAATAAATATGTTTGTTGTCTTTATTTTGATGTATTCAGTGTATCGTATTGAACAAAATGGTTATCCGGCCCGCGCTAGTCATTCTTTCTGTTATTTGGCCCTTTGTGATAAAAGTTTGGTGACCTTTGATCTCGATCATCAAAATATACCATTTCTAAATTTTATGTTACACTTTCTTCATATTTTACTATCCTGATATTTGCATTCATCGATCCAAGATATTTATAATGAAATTAAACGTATATGTCGTGTAAACATTTTTTATGCACAATTATATTAGATCTTGTTTCATTGTTCAAACTCACTGTTATTTCATGAAAATAGTTTAAGCTCTTTTCAAATATCAACCGATTTTTATAAAATTCTATGAATTTGAAATTTACAACAGATGAACCCCATCTACAGCAGATGAACCCCAGATCCAACAACAGATGTTACTTAATGGCTATTTTTTGTATCTCACAAGTAAGGGAGAGGTTATTTAATGCATGAGATAATCTGTTCGCACTTCTTGACAATATAAAACATGTGAACAATGACTAAAAAAAAAAAAAATAGATGGAAATAGAATTTTTTTGTTTGTTACAATTGAATGTAAACATGTTCCAGTTGTATATTTACTCAAATTTTATTGAACTTTGGAAAGTTGAAATATTTGCAGTTGACTGAACTGCAAATATATCAGGTAAATAGATAAATGAATGAAGAAACCCTGATTGGTTTCCAGTCACTTCAATCATTGCTTTTAGCCAGGGTAATGATGTGTACTTTTAAAATCAATAACTATATTGAGAAAGATTTCGATTTTTTTGTGTCCGTCTCTGCGTAAATAGTGTTTTTGCCCAACGTTCATGTTAACAGAAAGGAATCACCATATCACTTGGTCACCAATCAAAATGGATTTTGAAAAAGTATTATTAAGACTGTTTGTTTTCGAAAAAAATATTTTATAGACGCTGTGCAATCCAGACTGTCCGAGGGATATCTAGACGTCAGCCCGACATTTATAACTCAAAACTTAATTTTTACTTTATAAAAAAAATATCGATAAAAGCCTGTTGATGTTCTATGCATTTAAAATCTGTGCTCTCTCTTTCAGTTGTGTTTTCGTCTTCCTAATATATATATATATATATATATATATATATATATATATATATAGTAAAAGATAACATAAATGTACAGTTTTAATTATAATTCAACTTCTGTATTGCAATCTAATGTGGCACGCTGTTGTTTATTTTCCGGTAAAACCTTAACTTAAACAATTGCATTATTGTTTTTTCTACTGCAAATCCTAAAACGTTACTCGTCCTATTCGTCTATATCTGACCCTTGATTGAATGAGGGGAAAAAAGACAGAAGTCTTTTTTTTTTAAAAAAAAAAAAAGAAGATTGCTGAAAATTCAACACAGTTCATTGACTATCTCGTTCAAGCTAAAATTTTCTTTAGTGTGCACGAGATTTACATAGGATCAACGAGATCTGGTATCTTGCAGATTTAGCAGATGTCCATTAGTTAAATATTTTGGTTTGGATATGATCATTTCGTTAGAGATTTTTGTCGGATACAGGATTTTATAATCGGTAGATCTTATGTCAGGCAAAATTAAGAAGTGTTTTTTTTTTTGCTTTTTTTTTTATAGAATGCTGTTAATTGATTTAGAAGTTCGTTGGAACTTATAATGATTAAGAGTGTTTAAGAAAAAATAAATAATTAATAAATATATTTAAAAAAGAATTAACTGCCAACATTTTTGTGAAAGTTCGTTTCGAAAAAAAAATTAAATGAAATAAAATAAATAAAATGAAAAATAAAAACGGCAGATTGATACATTGAAAATGATGCTAACTTGTTTTATACATTTCCTAATGAATATATTTAAAAAAAAGGACATTAATTTATTATTTTCCTTGACTATCATAAATATTCTTACTATCTCTTTTATATTCTCATTACTTTATCAATATTAACGTTGATTTCCATGCATTGATTTTAATATAAACACAATTATTTCGCGACAACTTATATTTTATATTTTAATATACGAACGCACATTGAATAGGTTAATAATTTTTTTATTATTTCAGAGTTGTCGAACTTTGAGGTGGAAAGATTTTAGTTATATAAAAAAAATAAAATCGTATGTATTTATATAACTGATTAACTGATTCATTTTATACGGCTTATCAACCCTTTGCAGGTTATTTAAAGCCAGAAAATACTTTTAGATTGTAAGAATTTCGGGTTGGGAGAGATAATAATGGTTTAGTGAAACAAGTCTTATTATTTTTAACCCATAGCTAGGGGAGAAGGGGTAGATTCATATCTAATAAGAATTTAACAAAAAAAAAAAAAAAGAAGAAGAAAAAACCAATTATTATGTGTATATAAATGGGGGATCAATTCTACATTACAGTCCATATATAAACTGATATCTCACTTTGTGGCCACGGTAGTTTCTATACATTTATATTCCAGAGAATGTAAATAAATCCAAAAGATATGCCTATTTAGATAATCAGTATTTCATTGATTGATTGATTCGTTTTCTAGAGCTTTTCAACCCATTGCAGGTTATTTAAAGCCAGAACATATATTTAGATTGTAAGGATTTTTTTTTGGAGATAGTAATGATTTAGTAGTACAGGTCTTACTAATTAACCCATAGCTGGAGGAGTTTATATAATTGATATACGTTCGTGAATAAAAATATGGAATGAGGTCGCGACAAGATTATTATTTTTCTCAAATATTAAATTTTACTATTGTTGGAATTCTTGGTGATGGCTGAATTTTGTTAATCGAAAAACGCACATACTACAAGTGTTTTCTCTTTGGGAGGAAGAAAAATGGATCCACCAGATCCCAACTTCAAATGTGGATTGAATGGATTCTGTGATAAGTGAGTGCGCGCTAAAATATATACGGGATGTTGCAGAAATACCTACAACATACTTATATAAAATACCTCTTACTATCTAACCATTACGTGCTGGGTATTTCTGCGTGGTATATATGGGAGGTATTTATGTCACAATATATATATATATATATATATATATATATATATATATATATATATATATATATGCTGTAAGTATCTGGAAGCCTTATTTACCGCGGCAGACTCATAAATTAGCGCACTTACTTTATATTTTCGCCTTACTTTCTCTTTTAATTAATGCAGCATTTTGTAATTCGTATTATGATCAAATTCATTACAATGAACGAATAATGAATTGAGTGTGTTATTTTAGGAAAGAACCCGTTTGTTTTCATGTGATCTTTTATTTAAATTCTTCGAGGCTTTTCCTTTGGTATCTTTTCTCACAATTATTACAGGCTATAGTGTAAATGAAAATAGACTAGAGAGACTTCGAGGAATTTAAATAGAAGATTAACAGAACAGAATAATAATTATAAAAAAAAGATATTCTACAATCCGTAATGAATTTGATCACAATTTCGATTTTTTAAGAGTGCTTCTTTACTTAAGAGAAAAAGTAAATTACTAACGCGAAAATGTCTTCCGCGGTAATTTTGCATCCACGTTCTTACAACATTTCACCTTTCTCAACACACACACACACAGACACACAGACACACAGACACGGATAATCAGTTATTAGGTTGGTGCAAAAATAATGACGTAATAATGTCGTTTTTTGAAGTATTTTTTAACGTCAAAAAACGACATTATTACGTCATTATTTTTGCACCAACCTAATACATTTAAAAAACTAAAAATCTATATTGACTCTGGGAGGTGGTGCCTAAAGTCGTATACGCACTCTAATATATGCAGGGTGCCTCTCAAAAAGTTATGGAACATTTTGAAATTATGAAACTTGAAAAATTATGTAACATTTTGAAATAATGAAACTTGAAAAGTTATGGAACATTTTGAAATTACCCATGATTTAGAACGGACTGCATTCCTAATTTGTGTTGCATCCTTTTAGTAATTCTAAAATATTAAATTAACTTTAATATAAGGACATCATTTACTAACAAGCAAATGTTTTTGAGAGGTATCCTGTATTTGTGTAAAGAAAAAAAAAATGATACTTAACCAAATTTCTCTCATTCAGTACAGACTATTCCTTTTTTACCCTCGAAAAAAACTAATTTTATTTCTTATCATTGTATATTTGTACAATATCGATTATATATTTGACAATCTCGCTTTTCTACAGGATTAAACAAACTAAAACGCACCAATTCATTTTTCTCATTACTCTTTTAAAGTTTATAAATAAACGGTTTGAATTGAAAAAAATTGATGACAAAATAAATGCAGACGATAACTAACGTAATTAAAATAAATAGAAAATATGAAAAAGTGTCTGGCAAATGGAGATTTTTTAAGAGAAATTATATCTTTACAGCATGACGTTTCATCTGGCTTACTCGAGAGCTTATATAGCAGCTAACTTTTAAATAGATAAATGCAATTCAATTAAAATAATATTTGTAAATAACAGAGGAGTGTCGACTTGAAAGTATATATATATATATATATATATATATATATATATATAGTTAGACACGAAATTCCCAGGACAAGCTCAACTATTAAAAGAAGATATTTTATTTAAAATAGAAAAAATGGTAATATAGATGAAGAAAAAAAAACGAATGTAGATAATAATAATAATAATAATAATAATAATAGCAACAACAGTGATGATGACAACATATAATTAATAATAATAATAATAATAATAATAATAATAATAATAATAATAATAATAATAATATGCCCTGATGCGGCACCAGGCAAGAGTCACATGGTTTCTTGTCTGAAGTGATCATATATATATATATATATATATATATATATATATATATATATATATATATATATATATATATATATATACAAATAGATGATAAAACGAATGTTGATAATAATAATAATAATAATAATAGCAACAACAGTGATGATGACAACATAATTAATTAATTAAATAATAATAATAATAATAATAATAAATGCCCTGATGCGGCACAAGGCAAGAGTCACTTGTTTTCTTGTTTTCTTGTCTGAATTGATTGGGGTGTTAACATTGTCTTAGTGAATTAAGATGGGCTACATTAAATGGCCCATCCAGATTGCTCTTCAGTTGCCTGACCTAAACCAGTTGGGCATGTTCCCTAGGAGCCGATGCACCGTGCATCTCAGTTCACGAACAAGAGG
The DNA here is from genome assembly GCA_963932145.1 of Acanthosepion lycidas. NCBI lineage: Eukaryota > Metazoa > Mollusca > Cephalopoda > Sepiida > Sepiidae > Acanthosepion > Acanthosepion lycidas. Next base: position 118,442,383 of record OZ010579.1, read on the forward strand.
AGAGGGGAACGTTTTTAAGTTTGAAAGAAGAGTCAGCCAGGGTGCCTTTAGAGTTATATCTAACTTAGGAACACCCTCAATTGGAGACCTTATGAGCGGACTAGTTTACCCGACTTGAAAATATTTCTAAGTGCGCTGTCACCATTATCGTACACATTTGAGTGTAATGCTTGTGTCTTGTCATACTGGGTTCGTAATTTTATGTTTCGTATATTTGGCAGAGTAAATAGGAGAAAATATACCAAACAGTAGCACAAGTTGTCCCGTTTGTGGTGGATGCAATGCGGACTATTTCCAAGAATCTGTCTGCTTCGCAAGACGCCTTGTGTATACCTGACATCATCGTGGGTACGCAGGTGGCAGCGCTGCTTGGAACAGCTCCTGTGCTGAGGAAAATGTGTCTCTAAGATGTGGGTAGGAGTTGAGATATGACAAACATCACCCGGCCGAAACATTTTTTTTTTATGATGTTTATTTAGAAAGTTTTGTTAAAACGTCTTGCCATTTCCCGCTTTTAATGTCAATATTAATATATTTTTTTAAAAATGTTTAATTAATTTTGTTATAAATCCCTGTCGTTTTTTTTACTCGCTATTATTTTATTTGTTATTGTTCAATATATTTCCCTTTAGCTTTGTTTTTGGTTGTGAATATTTTGCTGTCTTGAATAAAATATAATTGAAACATAAAAGAGTTACTTTCTTTTTTGAAACTTATGTCCGACATTGCACTCGAATGGCTGAAGTATTCTGTGCATAAACTTTCTTTTATTCATTTCTTAAATGTCATACTTTTTAAAAAAATTATAATATTATTTACGGGTTATACTCCGCTGTAATTTAGATCTCTTTCTGATCCCTCTACATGTCGGACGGTAAGAGAGCAAAACCCAACATAATAAGAAAAAAACTTGTCTTCTGCGCAAGGGCTCCGCGCATCACATCCGGCCCACAAAACAAATTTCCGCAAAAATCTAAAACACAACATAAAAGAAACTAATCACGAAAAAAAAAAAAAAAATGATGCGCCCAGGAGCCATAAGTCGCTCAGTAATACACTGACACATAATGCGGCCAACAGGCCAGCTGTCGACACCTAGCTGGATTTTGATGTCGCCACTGTGTTTTCAGTCAACCGACCCGACGCATATATACACTCAAGACTTACTCTCCTCCAAAAATCAACATCATGTTCAAATACAGACATTCCGCTTGCATCTTCTCTATCGACAAAATTAGATTATTGTTTTCACTAATAAACTTCAGGCTTCTCTCCACATCGTGATCTCAGTTAACCTACCCGACAAAGCCGTCAACTCCATGCCTTACCAAGACTCACCTCCTTTCCCAATAGCTTTCCTTACACATCCACTGTAACAGCAAATAAAGAACCATATAACAACATTTTTTTTTATCTTTTCACACAGCCTCACAAGCTGGTTATTGCTGTTTTCGTTTTCTCTCCCATCCGACCAGAATCCGAAAATAACTGACATTTCCGCTTGATAAGGCTTAGCTAATCCACTCCAGGCCTCTCTCGCGTTATCTCCACCAAAATCTCGATCAACCGGTCCGCCAAAAGCATCAACTCCAGGCCTAACTAACTCTACACACGTCCAAAATTATCACATCTAGCCAACACAGAAACTCACGCTCGCATCCACTTTATCGGCAAATACAAAAGAATTTTATATTTGCAATGCTTGTCTTTTTCATTACGCCTCACTGGCGGTACTGTTGTTTCGTTTGTTTTTTCTCTGCTACCATCGGTCAGTCATGTGCCATGCGTGATACACGCTCAAGCGATCATGTATCTTTCGATACATCACTGACGAGTCAGATTTATTTTTCTCGCAGTAGGTTGCCATTTCTTGCTGTGGTAGACCAGTTGCCATCCAAGGCTACAGAACCCGGTCTGTCCTGCTATTTACCAATAGCTTAGAGGTGGGGGAGAAGAAGAGGATTCATACCTTTCCCAAGGGTATTAGCACGCAAGTGAATGTAATGGATTCGACTGGAATTCGAACTCGGCTCTCCGATTCCTTATCCGCTATCCATTACTCTACCGTGCCCCCCCATAGCATTCCACTATAACCCAAATAATATTATCATAAATTATAATTTGTATTATAAGCATTCGCTATTTTCATTAGATATACGTGATTTATTTTTGGCACCGTAACATTTTCATGTTATTTTATTATATCGAATCACCAGACAGATATTTTCTATGAAAGAATTTCATTAATTTCTTCACGGATTCTTGAATTTTATTAGTTTGACAGAGCCTATCCCAATTTGGGTTTGTTTTGACATCAATTTATTTCTTTCCCCTGAATAGTTATCACCTCAAGGCAAGAGAACTCAGACTTTCACTGAAGTTCATCTGTTATTTTGTTTATTTTAATCTACGGTTTAAATGTCGGTATCGACTCTGTATACTTAATAAACCTACAAAGGCAAATAAAAAAAAGAAAAAAAGATGATAAACATTTAACCCTTTCGTGACCTTTGTAACTTGAATGGAACTAAACCTGTTTTCCTTATTGTGACTGTCTTCGGGGGTAATTTGAATTACCGTATTTTCCGGTTTACAAAACGTTGCAACTTGGAAGACGCACCCTAATATTGGAAAGTAATTAAAAAAAAAAAATGTCGTTCTCATACAGCATCACATCACCATGCGTCCCTCACATACTGACCGCACGTATTGTTTACATTAATCACTCGCCCGATTTTGTTTGTATGGCAAATGACATACTAGTTGGTGTAAATATACTATATACATCTTTTATTGTCCAAGGATAGTTTGATGAACTCGCCATGGGTGATAATTTCCAGGACAAAAAAAGCTTGTGATACGTGTGACAGTCTGGTGGTAACTGATATTTTCACGGTATAAAAATGTGAGCAAACGTATACCATCAAGATCAAGAGCAGAAAGGCTCCCGCTGCTGCTAGCAATCAGAGCATGATTAAGCATGTGGCTCGGCTCTGTAAGGTTTGAAGCCTTGGAAATACTTGCAACAGCTAAGTACTGAGGTTACATCATATAAAAGGCTGAATAATAGATATCTAACATTATAGTGTAATGACACAACATACAAATCCACGTCCCTATCAGTCAATTCAATTAGGTGATCGTCCAAGCTTACTTGAGCCTGGGCGTTGATTTATATTCATCTTGGAAGACGCACATTTATTTTCAGGGTATTTTTTAGGAAAAAAAGTGCGTCTTTGTTGTAGAGTGGTTTCACAGTGGAGGCTTGTATTTGTACTAAGTCGGTCCTAAAATAGGTTCGACGTACAAAACGTTAGGAACTTGATATAATAGGTAATGACGCAGTAATCTAGTTGTGGTGGCTGATACTTTAATATCCAACTAACGGTCGTCCGACATCGACTGACTGACCAACTGCGCGACTGACTTGTTACTCTTACTACTCTTACTTATTATAGGTGGGAGAGTCTGTTAACTATAGAATAGGGGTGTTCCACTATAACAGTCTTGTAAGCCGGAAAATAATGTAATAAAAAAGGAGACTAAGATTAATATTGTTAGTTTTTACGGATTTATTCACACCAGCGGGAACATTTGTAATGTTTTTTATTTCTTTCACACTGATATCATATACAACGGTGACCTTTGATAGTGTCTGCTAATCCTATTTTAACATTCAATGTCAATCCTCGAAACATGCGCCAATATTTTCAGGATGCAATAGACATTGTGATCAAATATGGAACACCATATTTTTTCATAACACATACTTGTAACCCTAAATGTACTGAAATACAAAACAAGCTGAAAAAAAAAAAATGCTGAAAACAGATTAGACGTGATTGCAAGAGAAAACAAATCCCATATATATTACGTCTCAAAGATGTAAAGCCCAAACTGCTGGAATAGTCCATTATTTATCTGAGGTAATAACAGGACCTAAAATAAGCAGGGAATCACGACAAGTCTTGTTAATATTTAGCATCCCCCACCCCCGGCCACGGGGGATGCATGTGGTACAAGGCCGAGTTTACCGTGGGTTATCCGAGCCCGTAAGCTCGTCCAAAAATATTCATAAGCGCGTTCAGGGTCTGTCTATCTCCACGCACGAAACTTTGTCCTTCGGTAAAGCCTCGTCCGGGTTTCTCTCTGCCAACGACAGAGGGTTCGACAGTTGAACAGGCTATGGCACTGTTTCACGATAAGTCTTGTTTTGATACCTTAATTTCGAGCAACACATATATACAGTTTCAAGGTGACCCAGAGTTAGGCTAGCCGGAAGTAAACATACACGTTATGGATTTACTCTGACAGTTACTGCTATACCAAGAATTTGTGTGCAGGTGACAGGCATCCTATTACCGGACATAATTTACGTGCTAATTTACTAAATAACGGAGAACCAACTCTGACAATGTGATAATTCTCGCATTATTTTTGGAAAAAAAACCCAAAACAAAAACAAAAAAAAACAAACATTTGTTAATCAAAATATAGTGTAGCTATCAGAAACCTTTTCAGGGTTTATTTCTTCCTTTATATTCTTAACGTGTGCGAACGGAAAAATCATATTCTTTTATGTTCCCTGTCTCTTCAGAGCGTGAGCGATCATTTCTCTCCACACCTTCTTATTCTTCATAGCATTTTGCAAAGTTTGTCTTAAAAAGAAAACTATATCTCACACTCTCTGTCATCCATTGAAGCTTTTTAGGCGGCTTATTCGCTAATGGATCAAACGTATACAGAGACAGAAGAATGAGCACCACAGTTTGGGCAGCTGTGCATATAAAAAAAAACAATACGACAAAAGACACAATCCTTGATAAGATGCATAAAATCCAAAGACGGAACGCTGATAAATAGAGAAAGAATACTATAAAGATGGAACGAACATATTTGAGAACTCTTCCACGACGTAACTTATAGAAATACTTAGAATTAAACACATACTTGTACGTGATCTTTCATGATCATAATTTACAAGATTAATACCTATTAAGAGTTTAAATTTATTTCTCGCATTAAAAAACAACAACAACAAAAAACAAAAACAAAATAAATAAATAAATAAACAGCAACAAAAATGGCTTTCTACTCTGAATTGAGTTCTGGTTTGATAAAAGAGTGTAATGGAAATTTTTGCACCTGCCCAGAGAATAAATCTAGCAAATATTTAGTTACCAGCAGATATGGGCTTTCGAGATGATTTGAACGAGGAAATATGCATTCTTTAAAACAGTATCTGAACCTTGCTGGAATGTGAAACTCACTGTGGCTGAGCGCTCTAAAGAACGCCGGATCTTGACACACAGAGCGGTAGATATAATTCACATAGTTAAAAAAACAAAAAGAAGTGTCTATGCCAACACGTTTATTCACAAATATATAACGTTTAAAGTAATTAGAAATACACACACACACACACACACACACACACACACACACACACACACACACACACACACACACAGACATTTATATACATATATATATATATACATACAAATATAAATATTTTTAGTAGCATCGTGATTTCTCACCTGATTAAACTTAAAAAAAAAAATTAACGTTGAAACAAGATGTACAGTTTTGTAGTTGGTATGGAGTAGGTATGTGCATGTTCTAATGTAACACTGTACAATATATATATATATATATATATATATATATATATATATATATATATATATAATAAATTAACTGATTTAAAATGTTTTTTCGCTACACAGCATAAACATAAAATTAAAAGCATTAGTTCCATTTCATCTTCAAGCGAATATTCGTTTGAAGATGAAACAGAACTAATGCTTTTAATTTAATTATATAATTAGATTTGAAATTTTTAGCTTCAGTTTTTGAAACATGGTTATTACTGTGTAGCAAAAAAACATTTTAAATCAGTTTATTTATAATATTTATGCTCTGTAAATTTACTTTGAGCACTGTTTTGTAAAATAAGAAAAATATATCAATAAGAACACCGGATTATATATCTTACTGTTCTTTCTTTCTTTATATATATATATATATATATATATATATATATATATATATATATGTATATGTGGGTGTGTGTGTGTGTGTGTGTGACGTCCCCCGGTGTCGCTGCTCCAAATGTGACGTCTGTCTGGCCACGTCCGTCGTGCTATCCTGTCCTGTGACGACCAAGTGGCTTGGTATTGGTCACGGCACCAAATGTGATGTTCTAACCTTTTAGTGAATTCGGATGGGAATCTGGTTAGATTCGGTATCAGCCTTGTCGTTCCCAGCTCGCCTCCAACGTCTGGTTACCGAAGTAACTGTTTTGATTTCTAGTCTAACCTACCCACGTTGTGATTTGATCTTAGGCAGACGAAAGCAATCAGTCGCCGGGCCGTAATGCAAGCCGAGTTCGATCAAGGGCAACACCGCACAAGTATATGTAAAAGAAAATAAAATAATAACTCGAAAAGTTCAAATGTGTTAAAAAAGGATAACAATATTTTATATCTGATTGCTGAGTACAGGACTGCGTCTTTCTCCCAAGCCCGCTATATGGATTCGTCACTCTTTGTGTTTGTTAGGCGAGTCTTAACATCTTAAGTTGTTTGTTCTTTAAGAAACTGGTTCTTGGTGTATCTTCAGGCGATATTCGTAAAACTTGTTTTGGTGGTATAAGTCTAAGTCGTTCTTCAAAAATAAATTGTTCTTGACTAGAAGTTGAGGTCGTGATGCCTGGAATCTTTCAAGTCAGCTATCTGCGAGGCGGGTGCAACTCCAACTGCTAACTTCACTCAACTGCTTCTCAACTGGAACTCGAACTGGTACTGCTTTTCACTCGCTGCGACTCTGCTTATATGGACGCCGATAAAAACCGGGGTGGGCCTGTCGGGGTTTGAGGTTCCTTGATAATTCTAAATCCACAATTCACTTCTTTGTTTTCGGTCAGGAAAATTTATTATTTTCCATTTTTGGAAGTCTTTCGTCTTCCCACCTTCTTCTGTTCTCATATTGGTATCTCACCATACCCTCAGAGGGTGTCAACGGGTTTCCCCTCTCTCTCACAGTGGCATCTCACCCTTTCCCTTCAGTGGGGCGCAACAGGCCTCCCCTCCTTCTTCCCATGATTACCTCCGCCTAGCGCTCATGCCACCATCCAGCCAATGGGCGCTCAGCGTCGTGGGTGTGGCCAGACTAGCCTCGGTTTAAAAAATCTTGCTCAAAAGAAAAAAAATTATCTTCCTTTTTCTTTTTTTTTCTTTTTCTTTTCTTTCTCTTTCTTTCCTTCTGCCCGACAACAAACCTTAGACTCTTATCTTAGTCAAATGTCACTTGGACTTTATCACCCGGGGCCTTCGCCAAACAAGTGGGTGGTCAATTGGACGTATTTGCATTCTGTTGCTAATTAACTGTTCTGATAAAATAATTTCGCTATCATAGCCAGCCCTGACAATAAACAGGTGTTTTTCCCAAATGACATGGAGGTGGTTCCACGGATATTTTGGTTTCGGTCAAGCTTGACCTAATTAATTTTTATCTCCCAGCACCCTGCGGGAGGTCGCGCGGGCATTTTGTTTTTGCGGTCAGTGCGTGCTTAATTAATTTTTATCTCTTTAGAATTCTGTCTCGAAGGCCATTTGACCAGCCTGGAATTTTCACCATTGTCATGGGCAGATTGACTATATCTTATTCTCCGCCCCGTAACATAAATCAGATTAAATCCAGTATCTTACTTTCTCGATAATAAAATTTTACCACTTTTTTTGTTAGAAAAATAACATCGCTTATTGTCCTGTTCGTGATGGCTTCTTATTACCTAAATTTAATTCTCGCCTTTTCTTTTTCTTCTTTCTTTCTAGCAACCCTAAATGGTATCACACACACACACACACACACACATACACATATATATATATATATATATATATATATATATATATATATATATATATATATATATATATAAACTGTGTGAATCTGCCTATGCATATATATAAACTGTCTATCTGCCTGTGCATTGATACCGTTTTTCTTCACCGGTAGCACAACTCGGAGTTTTATGCACGATGCAGTCATCAGGTGCTGAATAGTTAGTGACCGTAACATAATTTACTTTTTAATAAATATATCTGGTTAATGCAATGCCGGCGGAGTCCATATATAATACGGGGTTGACCGTTAAAAAAATTAATTTAAAATAAACGGAATTTTTATTTTTATATTTAAAATAAACAGGGATGAACGTTGTTTATTTTTATTTTTTAATTGTATTTCACATAAACGCACCGATAACCACAAAAAATGATCGCGACATATACAAATCGGTAGAAAGAAATGAATCAGAGCTAATGGAAAGACATTCATATATATATATATATATATATATATATATATATATATATATATATATGATTAATACAAATAAATTCTATCAGATGATCGATGTTATATTTAGCACAAGGCATACATATATATATATATATATATATATATATATATATATATATATATATATATATATATCATATATCGTCAGGTAAGTGGCTCGTCATCTTCTACTATCATTACTGTTTTTACGATGTTACTATGGCACACAGGAAAACAGTGCTATAAGAGCTATAGATTCACAGTCTAAGGGAGGTTACTAATAGAACATTTTTAAGAGTTACCTCCCTTGCAAATATCAGTTAATGAGTGAAAATATAATATATTTTTCCCGTATGCAATACACGACAATAATATTTCAGTTCAATCAGATATTTATTGCTGTTGTTACATACCGTGTCGCGCAGAGTCCGATAAAAAAAAAAAAAAATTCTGAAGAAATAAAACAAAAGTAAATTTTATTTCTACATACAAATGTCGAAAAAGCTAATTTAAGAATTGGGATTTATTTTTTCCGATCTTCTAAAAATGTATAAAAATAACGTGGTCTCAATATTTCCATTATTCGCATTCGGACTAATATCCCCATCTTTCGGCGCTGAAAGATTCTGATACTTGTTCTAATTTAAGTTTGCTGATGCTTGGTCGTCTAATTTAAGTTTGCTTAGCGGCATATCAACCTCAATGTGTTATTTCATACCGAAATCTAAATATTTTGAATGCAAGTTTATGGCTTCACCTGAATATATTTTATACATACTTTGAGTAAAGGTATGCTTTTTTAGAGATGTAGTCTGAAATTCATAAAATGTATCGTTGGTAATTTTACTATAAAATTTATTTATATTTTTTAGTGTTACATTGAGTGTCATTTTGTTATAAAATGTATTGTTGCTCATTTTATTATTGTTTGGGGGTTCAATACTTGCTTATAGCGGGGACCCAAACAGGTGCTACCACTCTGGGTCGACCAGTGAAGAACAGCACTTAAGAGGTGTTTCCAGGCTCCTCAAAACCTCCAATGTCCCGATCAGAGGCCTTGCTGCACGATGTAGTTTATCGTCATACCCAGGACGTGGTTAATGGTTTTGTGCACTTTTTAGTGTTAATACCAAATTTATGATGGTATCAAATATATTTCCACGTTGCGTGTGCGATCTTTTGAGCTGTGTGTCTGCTGTGTCATATATTTCACCTGCAATGTTGCCTGTGATAACGCGAGACATATTGTCCCGATCTCACTGACATGGTTTTTGATTCGCACGGTGAGTTTGTCTATGGAGGATTGAAGTTGATGGATTTGGCCCATTTGTGAGTTAGGCGGATTTGGGATTGCGTTAACCTTTTCTGCGCATGCGTTTTCGCAAGTCTTATCAGCAATTTCTGCCAATTTCTCCAAGTCGGCGCCTTCCATATTCTCAGGCAAGGTATGAAGATGGAGAAGACTCCCCATTTGCCTAAGGAGTCGTGAAGGTGTCTTGTTTTTTTATTGACACATTACTAAAGAGATTTGTTAGCATTTTCGTTTCGGGCTCAACAGTTCGATGTAAAATATTAGGTTGGTGCAAAAATAATGACGTAATAATGTCGTTTTTTGGCGTAAAGACAAAAAACGACATTATTACGTCATTATTTTTGCACCAACCTAATAGTTTGTCTTGGCGTATCATATGGATTCACCTCATACATTGCCTTCAACTTGTCCAGAATTTTACGGGCGATCTCCTTTGGAAGTTTTTCAACAACGTAGTCACACTTTTTGCCGTAAAATTAACTTGCAGTTGAGCGAACATCGAGTGGGTTAAACATTGGTAAATGTAATATGGCTACTTCAGTCGGTCCTTCCATGTTTAATATCATTCAAGAAGAATATTCACCTGCGTTTGTCAAGTTGGCCTCTCTCTGTTGTAAAAATTCTGTGGCTGTAATAAACTCTTCCTGTAGGTAAGCAGTAGCTCATAACCATCGGTGAAAGCTATGAAGTGACCGTAAGTTGCAGCAATTTGTCATAACACTGTATACATCTTGCTGTGAGGCGTAAGAGAAAAAATGTCTGGAATTGATGTAACGTTCTTTTTGAAAGTGTCTTTTTTTTTGTGTGTATATATATATATATATATATATATATTCAGGAGGATATCACGTAAGGGGCCACCATTTTTGTTGCGAAAATAGAAAGTATAATCATTTTATGCCTCCTGGTACATTTGTCCCGCAAATAATTTTAGCGGACTGTGTGTCCGGGTAAATAAGAAAACAAAACCTGGAATTTAAACAATAATGAATAGATGTGTATTAAGAAGACATGTTCCAGAAGGATGAAGACAGAAACGAAGTTGAAGTTACAAAGAGTTCAATACAATATTCCGTTTATGTCTCTGAAGTATTTGCATATCTCGTGTCTATCGGAACAAAACGGTGTTGCCGCTTCGAAAGTCAAAGCGGAAGAACCTTTCAAATATCACGCCTCTTGTGATTATCTTAGTGTGTGTGTGCCTCTGTGTGCGTGTGTGTGTGTGTGTGTGTCTGTGTATGTGTGTGTGTGTGTGCCTCTGCATGTATGTGGGGGATGATTCAACATTTTATTTGTCCAGAGAACTGTTCCGGGAGATCCTGGTACCCAGGTATTTTTTAGAGACTAGACAGAAAGGTTTACTGAGTGTGAAAGAATAAGACAAAAGAGAAAACATTATTAAGGAACGAGAACAATAAAAGAACAGGAATCAAGAAAACAGTAGATAACGATTGACATTGCATTTAAATTTTTCAAGATCAAAGTTGGCTGTAAAGCATGAAACCGGAAGAGAGTTCCATAAGCAAGAAGTACGAGAAAAGAATAAAACTTACGGTTACATCTTCCCATTTCATCTTCAAAATGATGAGACCTACCCGCCAATCTAGTACTGCCCTTAAATTCATAAAGTTTAGGTTCGGCATCCGTCCGTCTCAGGAAACGATGGAGTAGCGCTTATTTTTTATTTTTTTTTAAATTATAGGCGATTGTGTGACTGTATAGTCCCACTGTGGAGCGGCAGTCTCTCAGGCACTTGGCGCAGATGAAACTGGATGACACGGAGACGGAGATGCCCTCCGTGAAGTCGCAGAAGACGTACTGGAGAAACATGGAGAAGAAGATCCCATAGAGTGTCGGCGCGAAGACACTGCCCTGATTTACGCTGTTGTTCACAGGAAAGGTGTTGGATGTTCCGCAGTTGTAGCAGACTGTGCTGTGCATGTTCTCGTGGAAGGACCTGACCATCTGAAACAGTCTTGGGGGACATCCTATCCTCTTCTCCAGGAGGCTGAAGAGTCAGCTTCTACTGACCAAGTCGAAGGCTTTCGTCAGGTCAATAAAGGCGATATACAGTGGTTTCTGCTGCTCACGGCACTTCTCCTGCAGCTAGCGCAGAGAGAAGATCATGTCCATTGTAGATCGACCCGCCCTGAATCCACACTGCGACTCGGGGCACACACAGGAGGCGAGGCTCTGCAGGCGTGGTAAGACGACATGAGCAAAGACTTTCCCGACGAGGTTGAGGAGGGAAATGCCGTGGTAGTTATTGCAGTCGCTGCGGTCACCTTTATTCTTATAGAGGGTGACAATGCTGGCATCTCGCATGTCCCGGGGGACGTGACACTTTTCCCAGCACAGGCAGAGGAGCTCGTGGAGATGCTGCGGCAGAGCTGGCTTGCCACTCTTCAGAACCTCCGATGGGATCCCGCTCCTCCCAGGGTCCCTCCCGCGGGAGAGACAGTCTATGGCTTTTCCGAGTTCCTCTGCAGAGGGCGGGGCATCCAACTTCTCCATGCCTACAGCTCCAAGTAATGCTCCACCTAGCGCTCCAGCTGCTTGTCCTGATCTGTAATGACCTCTCCTGCCCTGGACTTCAGCGGAGCCGTCTTGATGGGAGTGGGACAGGTGGCGGTTTTGATGCCGGCGTACATGCCTCTTGCATTTCCACTGTCGGCAGCCGCCTGGATCCTGCTGCACAGGTTCTGTCAGTAGTCGTTGGCGCAGCGGCTTGCAGCCTGTTGGGATTTACTGCGAGCATATCCGAGGGCATTGCGGGTACTGATGTAAGGGTTTTGCTTGTAGGCCAGAAGTGCTTGTCTCTTGGCTTCAGAGGCTGGCTGCATCTCATCCCAGGGAGCTTCGTACCAGTCCGCATTTCGACGATCCTTCTTCCCGAACGCAGTAAGTGCTGAGGTGTATATGGCGTCACGGAGGTGGTGCCATCTACTGTCGATGTTAGTGGCACTGAAGGAGGATGTATCGACCTTCGCGTTAAAGATGGTTTGGAAGCGGCGAGAGCTCCCAGGGTCATTGGAGCGACAGGTATTGATGCGAAGGAAGCACTTTGTTTTAGAGCGCTGTATTTTCTTGGCTGTCAGTCTCACTTTGCAGCCTACTAGGGAGTGGCCCATGTCGCAGTCTGCGCCGGAGAATCTCCAAGTGTGAAGAACGCTCCTTAGGTCTGTACGCCTGGTGATGACAAGGTCGTGCTGGTGCCAGTGTTGAGAGCGGGTGTGTCTCCAAGAGAATTTGTGGCGCTCTTTGCACTTGAAGTCGGTGTCCGTGGTGGCAGCACAGTTCCAGCAGCCGCTGTTCATTCTCATTCATCTCGCCTATGCCCTGACGGCTCCCACTCTGGCATTGAAGTCTCCTAGTATAATCCTTCAGTATTGGGGTCCTGCATATCGTCTCATCCAGTGCCTCATAAAACTGGTCCCTGACCTCTGGGGTGGCGCAGAGCGTTGGCGCGTAGATGCAGAGGACGTTGGTGAAACATGTAGATGTTGAGAGGCGCAGTGCTAGGATTCTCTCAGATCCGCCAGTTGGTGGTTTAGTGACTGGTATCAGCGAGTTCTTCATCGCGAAGCCTACACCGTGTTGCATTTACAGCTTGTTTGTCAGGAGGATCAGTCCCTGAGCCCTACACACCCAGTAGAGCAGGCAAGCTGTGGCGGGACAGCACCTTACTGGCTGGGGGCTGCCCAGCTTGAGGCGGGCGGTAGCTGTACAGTGAGACGCGATGATCGCTCCCACCCACGGAGGTGACACCAGGCGCCCGTAGCCTACGCCAATCGGGTTGGGCTTTTGTCACTTCCCGTGTTGTGCCGATGTCCTTCGACGTTGCTGGAGTGTACTCTCCAGTGCGCTACGAGCCTGGGCGGGATGTATGGAGAACTAGTGCTGCCCGGACGTCTAGAGGATAAACCAATACAGTTTGGTACCAGCACGGCTGCAGGAGTCGCCGGAAGGTAGCACAAAATGCCGTCCATCCGCCTTATGGGCTCCACTCCCGATTTGTATAGGGTTTATTCCTTGGCCTTTCCTTCTACCGAAGATTTCCACAAGGCAGTGGAGCTATTTAACCCATAGCTAGGGTTTGGTTCATAGGCACCAGGGTATGTCCACACACCGGTGGACCTGCATGCCGCATGTTAAGGGGGCCAACTCCTCCACCGTCCCCTGTAGTTTAGCCCGAGTCCGCAAGGTTCTCGGTTGCCATGTGTCGCCACGAGGAGGCACTACATAGGGCTTGCTGATGGAGAGGCTATATACTGGCAGGCGATGACTTACGCACTCGGCTCCCCTTTTCGCATTGCTGCTAGCCAGCGGCGGTAACTGAAAGCGAGAAGCGGCAGGCACTACCACTACAGACTACCACATTAGACGCATCACAACAGCCGTTGAGACACACAAAGTTTAGGTACTATAGAAGAAAGTTCATGAGAAAAATTACCATAGAAGTCTTTATAGAAAAGGCATAAGGAAGCTATATTATGGCGATGGGAACGTGGCTCAAGTCGAGATACCAGGGCAAGACCAATAATATTGCAGATTCTTCTTTGGATTTTATCATGAATCTCTAAATATATATCAGGAACTCCAGACCATATGTGGCACCAATATTCGAAGCATGGACGAATGAGAGACTTATTTACAGATAAATTCGATTATTTTTCTGCTGCTGAATACCATCATATTTTTAGAAGTTTTGGTAGTAGTTTCATTTCTCTTTTTGTGGTTCCACGCTCCTCATAATCCTCCAATCAGAAGACTTGCTGCCGGATGTAATGAAGAATAAAATTGATAAATAACCAGAAATTATTTTTGACTTAATCTAATATAGATTATTTATAACTTATATTTATATTATAAGAGTTATATATGTATTTATATTAATCATTAAAATTTATTGATATTAGTTATGTTCTATAAAAGGATACTGAGACTACAATGGGTGAGCAATGAGGAAGTTTTAGCGAAAATGTAAACAAAAAGTACACTGATACTTTGCGTCAGGAAGAGAGAGAGAGTTGAAATTTCTAGGGCACATACCGAGGAAAATTTGATACTCACGGGACAGATTGAAGGTAAGAGGGACAGAGGGAAGAAACAGCGTATGACCCTACATAGCAAGTTTCTTGTTTAAATGAATGGAAGAACAGGGTTTAGGTGAGATAATAAAAAAAACACAAAATTTACAAAGGACAGGAGATTGTGGAGAGCTATAATCGCCAATGCCTTGAAGAGAGGCGGCACATAGAAGAAGATATTATCGTATATGCTGGTATACAAGGAGATTGGGCGTATAAGACGAACCCCTAATTTTCAACTTAAAATGTAAGTTTCGGGCTATATTCACCGTACAAGACGACACCTGCAAATCGTAATTTAAAATATATTGTATTAAATTTATTAAATAAATTCAGTAAGCATACAACCACCCTTTATTTTTTTACTCAAATTCTAATGAAAAAAACGGTGATATTGCCAGTTAACAATCACAATCTACAATATGTCATGAGTGGTTGCTGTATTTTCGGTAAGTGATTACGGTAGCCTGAATGACTGTTCCCCGCTAACCATCCATTCGTTCCACTGTTCTCAAAATGCTTCTTGTTGTGTTTTTGTTCAACATCATTCAAAAAAGGAGGCAAGCCTGGGATCAGCTTACTGTCAAAAATCTCCCATGCTAACTTTTTACAATAAACCATAGGATTTAAGGTTCACATTTTGTACCTGGAGTATAAATCGGCACCCTATTTTTTAAGGTTGGGGATTTTTAAGGTAAAAGTCAATTTGAACGCCGACATATACGGGGGAATTAAAACGGTTTATAATCAAAGGGAAATAATTAGTTGTAAAAAAAAAATTGGGTTGTTTCCCTTTAAAACATTCTTTGAGTTATTTCCCTTGATCGTGCTTTTTTTTTTGCAGTTGCCATACGTTGTACCCTAAACGATGGTATTAGTTTTTATAGCAATTGGTTAATTTTTATTGAATATACATCACCCTAAAAAAGAAAAGATAAATAATTCTCTGATATAATCGTCTTGAAGTTGTCTTAATTTCTTACAGGAATTATTCGCATTATTTTAACTTTTTTCATTTTTATTGTCGCTGTTTATTATAAAAGATGTTTCTTCACAATATAGGCAACCATCTCTCTCTCTCTCTCTCTCTCTCTCTCTCTCTCTCTCTCTCTCTCTCTCTCTCTCCAATTTCTCCATTTTATTATCTGTGAATTCTATTACCATGATTTCTTGGGAAAGATAGTGGAGTGATTCCCAGTTGTCTTCTCCACGATATTATAATTAGATTTGTCCTGCTAATCCGTTTTCTGCGCAAGATTAGAAAATCCAGTTTGTCCTGCTATTTAACCAGTAGATGGGGAGAAGATTCATGACTTTTTCTATTAATGTGCAAAGAGAACACAACAGCTGAGCACAAAAACTGAACTCAGATCATCGGTTTCATTATCCTCTGGCGATAAACCTTACGGTACCAGCACTTTCCTAATATGAATTCTGCGGAAAGCAATCAAAATTAACAATGCAGATATTTGGCTGGATGATGCTTGTGGAGTAATGGATAGCGGCTCGGATTGAGGAATCGAAGAGCCGAGTTCGATTTCCAGTCGAATCTATTATTAGGTTGGTGCAAAAGTAATGACGTAATAATGTAGTTTTTTGACGTCAAAAAACGACATTATCATGTCATTATTTTTGCACCAACCTAATACATTCACTTACGTGCTAATACACTTGGGAAAGGTATGAATCCTCTTCTTTCCCCACCAGCTATTGGTAAATAGCAGGACAGACCGGGCTCTATAGCCTTGGATGACAACTGGTCTACCGTTGAAAGAAATAGCAACCTTCTGTGGAAAAAAATCTGCCTCGTCAGTCATGTATCGAAAGAGACATGATCGTCTAAGCGTGTATCGCGCATGGCACATAGCTGATCGTAGAATGTAACGACCTGAGAGTTCTAGTGAGAACAAACAGGAATGAAGATGAAATAAAAATATTCAAAGATAAAAATGAGATTCTTGATTAGCTGTTGAATTAATCTCTGTATTTTGTCTCCTCCTTCAAATCGTTTACAAAAGCAAGAATAAATAAATACTGGCATTCACAGAATACAGAACGTTGTATGTTGGTGAAGAAATATTTTTTTGTTTTACAGGCGACAGTAGAAAACAGATCATTTTTCACTTTGCTTATTTGTTTTTTTTTATATTTACATTCTCACCATTTCTTCTTCTTCTTCTTCTTCTTCTTCTTCTTCTTCTTCTTCTACACACACACAGACACACACACACACACACGTACGCGCCCACACAGACACGTGCACACGCACACGCACACGCAAACACACACATTTATTAAAACAAGTTTTATTAAATTCGATTTGTTTAATATTTTATTGTATTTTTCCAATTTTTGGATAGGTTGTTGGACATATTGATAAAAATTGTAAATAAACTGTCAAAATCTCGTTTTCCCCACAAATATAATTGAGAAATGTTCTTCTCCTCCCAGCTATGGGTTAATTAGTAAGACTTTTATCACTAAACCATTATTATCTAAAAAAAAAAATCTTAAAATCTAAAAATATTTTCTGGCTGCAAAGTTACAATAAAGTAACACGCACACACACACACACACACACACACACACACACACAAACACACACACACAGTTAATGGGTTTTCAATTCGTTATTATTTCTTACTACCGCAAACATTATATATTGCGTGTGTTTTCGTAGTTATAGTCATTTTTTTTTCAAACAGTAAAATTAATGTTCACCAGTCTAGACACTGAATGTTATATTAAAAATAAAACGTGTATCAAACCTGTATTTGTTTTTTAAACTGGGGCCCCACTTACAAAACAAGTGTGCTTCACTACTGAGTCACGAGAAGCCATAAATCAAAGCAACCATCATCCTATCCTGCTTAAGAAACACGCATCCCTGATTGGGAGAGATTTACTTTTTCCTGAATTCTATTAGCTCGCTATTAGTGTTCAGGGTATCAGGGAAAAATCTCTTCAGAGGCGTTGTCATGAAAACCACACCAAGTCGGTGAGAATGTGACTGAAGTCGAGATACCAGGTAAGGGTCGATTACATTTCAGATCCTTCTTTGGTTCATGATTCTCTAGGTGTACAACAGGAACACAGGACCAAATATGATAGAATTTGTAAATTGTGCAAAATGGATTCTGATGAGAAAATTTTCTGGCACGTCACAGTGACCTAACTTGATGCAGCTATTGATTCGATAGAGTCGCTTCTCTTCATGTTTGGAAAGTGTGTTGTTCTGCTGGAGTTTAACGTCAGCCATGCTGATGACAGGCAGAAAAGGTTCTCTGTGGTAAATAAATGAAAGTAGCTTTGTTTTGAAGGCATTCAAATTTACAAGCTATTTCTTACCCCAGCTAACCACTAATTGGAGGTCCTTATCAAGAGCAGATGCCAGGTTTACTCAGTCAGATCTGAGGAATTTGCTTTTGAGACAGGAGTAAATGGTAGTGCCACCTGCATAAATGCCTATTTAGGAACTGATGACATTGATATAGATCAGAAAAAGTGTAGGGCCCAGTATAGAGCCTTGGGGGACCCTCGCGTTCGTATGAAAGGATCTGAAAGCAAGCCCGTTCAAAACAATCTTCACTTCACTATTTGATAGGAACGATTGCATTAAACCAAATATTCGCCCAGTGACAACTAATAAAGGGTGAAAGGGTGAGCTTCAATGTTTTCGATTTTTGCTTAGTAACCTTGACTCTCACCGGGTATATAAAGAGGACGAGTGATAGGGAAAGGTAGCGAGCCACTTACTTGACAAGCTTGTGTGGAGGAATGGTGGAACCGAGGGTTGGGTGGGGGGTTCTTCTTGGCGAATGGAGAAACACCGCACAAAGAGAAACACTGTAAAGAGTCACAAGAGATAGGAAGTTGTGGAGAGCCACGTTCTGAAGGGATACAGCATATAGAAGAAGATATCCACTTATTACGACGTTGAAACTAAAAATACTTTTTTTATACTTCATGTCCACCCTGCTACGACAGAAAGCATTTTCATTTTGATGCATTTATTCCTAATGTATTTTTTCGGGTTATAAAAATACATTTCAAAGAAAAACGAATGAAAGACATAGTGAACAGATAGATTGTAAAACATGGCTTTGATTATAAAAATGTGTCATTTCTATGAATTTAAAAAAAATATTTTCAAATTAAACAATTAATTTTATTTACTTGCTTTCATTTTCATCCTGTATCAAAAAAATCTCCCAGGGCCATAATTATTTGACTGTCTCTTAACTTTGTGGTAATCTGACTGATCAGTGGTTGCGGGTTTTTTTTATTATGAGGGCAACGGGTTGAAAGTTTTCTGGTTGCTGCTTTTAACTGGTAGTAAAGAACCCGACCTCTTTGGTAGCGTTTAAAGAGCCTGCTCTGGTTAACAGTCACATAATATTGGGATATGTAGAGTGCCATGTCGCAAGTGGATAGGTGTTCCTGCTTGGAAATTAGGTTGGCAACTTTGAGGTCACATTTTGCTTAAGTCTTAGCCACCTTCTGGCCACTTGGTATTACCATAGACGATAGATAGTGATAATTATTACGGCCTTTATCTTCTTGAAACAAAAGTCTTCTTATGACAGATACAATGAAAAGGAATACATGTAAATCAATAAACAAAAAATCATCTTCACTCCTCAATTTTTAATTCTCAAATCTTCGTGACATTCGTTTCAATTTCTGTGATCTGCATTCATTTGTTTTGAAAAGTTCTCCCGATATTTTCACGCACTTTACAAAACTAATTTAAATTCTTCTATCGCTACCAATTAATTTTTACTTTCTTCCATTTTCATTATGTAACAGAAAAAAAATCTCCCAGGGCCATAATTATATGACTGTCTTAACTTTGTGGTAATCCGACTGATCAGTGCTTGCGGGGTCTTTTATTATGAGGGCAACGGGTTGAAAGTTTTCTGGTTGCTGCTTTCAACTAGTAGTAAAGAATCCGATCTCTTTGGTAGCGTTTAGAGAGTATGCTCTGGTCAACAGTCACATTATTTCGGTATATGTAGAGTGCCATGTCGCAAGTGGATAGGTGTTCCTGCTTGGAAATCAGGTTGGCAAACCTGACGTCACATTATGCTTTAGTATTGGCCAACTTCTGACCAATTGGTATTGCCATAGACGATAGATAATGATAATTATTTCGGTATTTTTCTTCTTAAAACAAAAATCTTCTCATGACAGATAAAATGAAAAGAAATACATGTAAATCAGTAAACAAAAAAATCACCTCCACACCTAAATTTTTATTCCTCAAATATTTGTGGCATTCGTTTCAATTTCTGTTGTGTAGAATCTTTTCTCTTGAAACGTTCTCCGGATATCTTCAAAGATTGTGAAATTAATATAAATTCTTCTATTGCAATATCTGTCTATATCTCTGAGATGAGGTGGTATGATTATTTACATTATTTACATTATTATAACTGCTATCCATCTTCATTGCTATATTCACAACGTTTTGTCCGTTGTACGCCCCGGCCTTCTTCAGGTGATTGGAATTTCGAAGCTGAACCCTTTATTTTGTCCACCGGGGTAGATTGTTCTAGTTCCACGTGCCATGCCTCTTCCCGATGTCTCTGTTATTTCCATTTAGGTCAACCCTCAAGTTTTTTGGTTCCTCACTGTTCTAGCCTGGTATTGAACTCACAAATCTTTAGGTCTAGTCAATGGATTTAACTAACACCTTTATCCACTGATCAGTGATTGCGACTTTTCATTGTGAGGGTATCGGCTTGACAGTTTTCTGGTTGCTGCTTGCGACTGGTAGTAAGGCGCAAGAATTATTTGGTAGCTCTTAGAGAGACTGCTCTGGTCAACAGTTGCATAATATCGAGATATTTGCAATGCCAGATCGCAAGAGGATAGGTACTCCTGCTTGTATATCAGGTGGGCAACCCTGAAGTTACATTATGCGTTAGTCTTAGACACATTCTGGCCAGTTGGTATCGCCATAGACGATAGTGATAATTATTTCGGCCTTTTTAAAACAAAAATCTTCTTATTACAGAATGAAAAGAAATACGTGTAAACCAGTAAACAAATAATCACCTCCACCCCAAACAACCTTTCTTCCTCTAATATTCGTGGAAATGGTTCCACTTTCTTTTCTCTTGGAACGTTCTCCAGATGTCTTCGAACTTTGCGAAACTAATTTAAATTCTTCTATTGCTACCAATGAATTCTTTGTCCCAGGCTATCTTCCTCTTTGTTGAAAAGATTCTAGAATGCATATGCATGGCTTGGTGTTTATATCCGGGAGAATCTTCCAATTGCAAGTGAAATGTCATTTGAGTTTCCAGATGATCCTTTCATGTGCTTTCGACTTTCTTTGTTGCTTTCGACTTTTGTTTATTACACCCTGTTAGTTATCTCTTTTTCCTTTATCGCTTTACTTCTTCTGAGGACTGTAATATATCAAACATTTCTGACAAGAGAGAAATGGCTCTCTTTCTATCTACATTCATCTGCAAAAATTTTTTTGTGTTTGATGGTTTTCACATGGCTTAAACATTCTCCTGTTACAGGTATTCAGATTTTCAATTTTTTCTTTGTTTAGTCTTGTTATAGTGGAACACACCTATTTTATAATTAATAGACTCTCCCACCTATAATAAGTAGGAGTAGTAAGAGTAACGAGCGAGTGAGTGAGTCAGTCAGTCGATGCTTGACGACAGTTAGCCGAATACTAAAGTATCAGCGACAACAACTAGATTTCTCTGCGTCATTACCTATTATATCAAGTTTCTAACGTTTTGTACGTCGAACCTATTTTAGAACCGACTTAGTACAAATACAAGCCTCCACTGTGAGCTCACTCCACAACAAGTCTCTTAGTCAAATAGTGGATTTCACTTCTCGTTTCCCGAATAAATATGATCAACATGCTTTTTTATTCATTTTTTCCTGACCTCCTCTCTTAGCTCTTGTCTAGTATCACAACTCTGTCCTCTTTGCAATTCGGATCACGAAGATATATTTGTTGATATTTCTTTTGAGTCGTTTACTAGAAAGAAACCTCCTGTTCACACGACATTTTTCTGTTACTAGGGTACTGACTGGGATTCATTGCGGATTTTTCTTGTATTGGTATTCTTAACCTTTCTATTGATAATTGTGTCACAGATGTTTCTTCTTGGGTTAAAGCCCCCATCAATGCTTTTATAACTTCTGGGAAGTACCAGGTGAAACCAAAATCATCTCCTTGGTTCACACCGGTTTGTTCTGCCGCTATAACCCACAGGAATCACTTTTTCAGGGTGTACAATTCTGATAGTTTGAAACACAATAATCACCAATTTGTGTATGCCCATAACAATAGTAAACCTGTCCTCAAAGAGGCTAAGTCTCCTCGCTAGAATGAGGCATCATATAATCTCTAACAAGTTTGGCCTACCGGTGGCTTTGTGATAATATCTTAAATAAGAGTAAGTTTTCTATCCCTTCTCTCTTCACTCAATTTGAGATATTAATTTCTATTGATAAAGCAGAATGACTTGCTAATAAATTCTCTTTGAATTCTACTCTTGTCTCATCTGGAATATATTAAAACTGTGTCTCTATTAATTGATATGCATATAACTCTGTCCATGGTTTCGGCTATCATCTCTAAATTGGATCCCCATAAAGAATATTGTCTTGATGGTATCCTTGCAACAGTCATTAAAAATGTTCGGAACTGACTCTTCAATAAAAGTCTTACTGCTTCTTGCTTTTCTGCTTGTTGGAAATCCTTTACCATAGTTTCAGTCTTTAAGAAATCAGGCGAACTGTCTGATCCTTCTATATCAACCTATTTTTTGTAAAGTATTAGAGGCTCTAATTAACTCTGAATTGGTTAAGCAGCTCATCTTTCAGACAAGCAATATGGCGTTCGTTTCTCTAGGTCAACTCCTGATTTGTTAACGATTATTGCTGAAAGAGTCTATCAGGCTGTAGATAAGAATGGGGTTATCACTTGGGCCGTTGCTTTAGATATATTGAAGGCATTTGACAATGTTTAGCATACTGGACTTCTTTACAAATTGAAAGGTCCTGGTATTCCTG
The DNA here is from genome assembly GCA_963932145.1 of Acanthosepion lycidas. Lineage (NCBI taxonomy): Eukaryota > Metazoa > Mollusca > Cephalopoda > Sepiida > Sepiidae > Acanthosepion > Acanthosepion lycidas. Next base: position 118,465,186 of record OZ010579.1, read on the forward strand.
GACGAACTTTTGAACTGATTGAATCTTTTTTTATCAAATCGTGAAATGAAAGTTATCTTGAACGGCCACTCTTCTAGATCTTTTTACATTAATGCAGGCATCCCCCCATGACCTATATTTTGTTGTTAACTGAGTCAAGCATTGGCTTGTTAATTTTAACGCCTTCAAAACAAAACTGCTGTCAATTAATTGTCTGAGAGGAACCGGCCATCAGCATGGCCAATGCTAACCTCCAGGAGAGTGACTCGTTGCGCCTCCTAGGCCTAATATTTTCATGAAGTGACATGGCGCGGAAAGATTATATTGAATCAACTGCTAGGTCAGCTCCTCTTAAAGTTGGTTCATTGTGTCATGCGAGAAAACTTTTCTTGCCAGAATTTATCTTACACATTTATAAGTTTATCTTTCATCCATGCATTGAATATTGTTTCCATATATGGTCTGGTGTTCCTTCTATCTATTTAGAGATCATTGTTAAAATATGAAGAAGTATTTGCAATGTTATTAGTCATGACCTGGCATCTCGGCTTCAGTTATTTTCCCACTGCCGTAACGTAGATTCCTTATGCCTTTTCTGTAAATATTTTCATGGTAATTGATCCAATGAGATTTCTTTTATGGTACCTAGACTTTATGAATTTAAGCGCAGTACTAGATTGGCTGCAAGGTCTCATCATTTTACAAATGAAATCGCTTGATGTAAGTTCTAGGCTTATCGTTTTTCTTCTCGCACTTTTTGCTTATGAAACTCTCTTCTGCTTGCTTTCCAGTGAACTTTGATCTTCCAAAATTTAAATGCTATGTCACTCAGTATCTTGCTAATTACTGTTCTTTTATTGTTCTCGCTCTTTGATGCTTTTCTTTTTCTTATAGTCTTTCACACCCAGTAACCTCCAGTGTCTTAGTGGCTTTATTGCCTTGCTTGGGGTGAAATGATAAAAAGTAAAAATAAAAAATATACCGGTGCGGTATCAACTTATTTTGACCCTCTCCCAAACTAAGAATTCACAAGAAATTTCGAACAGCGCCTTAATTATTAGACACGCCAGTTTATTAATTATGGGAGAGTATTTTTTTTCATTGATGAAAATAAAACAGTTGTAAACTTTCTAGTGTATGATCGTCTTGACTCGTAATTGTTTTTTACATTTCATTTCAGTCGTTTTGTTGAATTTATTTATATTGTGCTTTACTGTTTCATCATTTTCACCACAAACGCTGCATTTATTGGCTTTTGACTATTTTCACTTTGACACATTTAGTCCTGATGTATTTATTCGGAACTGATAATAATAATAATAATAATAATAATAATAATAATAATAATAATAATAATAATAATAATATATTATTAGGTTGGTGCAAAAATAATTTCGTTTTCTAACATATGTTACTATGTGGGAAAACGAAATTATTTTTGCACCAACCTAATACTATTGGTATTAGGTTGGTGCAAAAATAATGGCGTAATAATGTCGTTTTTTGACGTTATACGTCAAAAAACGACATTATTACGTCATTATTTTTGCACCAACCTAATATTTTAGTAAAAAAAAAACAAAAAAAAAAAAACAAGATTTTTTTAAAAGTTCATTCAACGTGGAGGATTACTGCTAAAATGTTTATGATGAATGAGGTATGGTATTAGTGAAAGAGGAGGTGGTAGCAAGTGTAGATTACTGAGGATAACGAGGATAGATAACGATTGACCCTTGACTTGAAGAGGTTAAAATTGTAGTCCTGAGGGAAGCAAAAAAAAAAAAAAAAAAAGTACATTCTCCCTGCAGATGGGATACGGAGGAAACGCGCTGGTTTGACTTCGAGGAACTAGCATGGCGTGTCCTAGCTGTAAAGGTCTAAACTGGTAGAACTAAAGCAAGAAGCTGATCTGAACATTCGCCGTAGCAGTAGCATTCGATGTTTTTACATAGTGGAGAATAAATCATCCCCCACAAGTCCGAGTAAGCGATTTGGAACGTTATCATGGCTGGAATGTGAATCCTACAGTTGTAGTAGTCATGATGATGCACATCGATCATTTGTCTTTATTTTATCAAATTTATTAAGGCCAAATATTCTTGAGTCTTTAAGGATAGCTAACGAATAATGTAAACCTTATTCAATCCCGGCGTCATTTTGCCTGGCGGGATTTACACAATAAAAGTGATAAATGATTCCTGTTGACCACATCAGCATGCAATCACCTTTGCAATATCTCACGACGCATGCGCACATGGCATCTCGATCAATTATTCATTATTTTCCTGTTGCAACGTTACAACAAAGAAAGAGAAATATCGCAGATAAAACAATAAAGATATTAGCATGAAAATACGGTGAAGAAAATGTTCCCTGTCGACAGGCTTTGACACGAATAAACACTCCAGTTTTATTATACGTTACACTAAAGACATTTCTCATAATTTCGAATAACAATTAACAAAAACGGTTTTGATAAAAAAAAACTTTCTTTTTTTTTTTTTTTTTTTTTTTTAAAGATAGCTACACCTAACCTAGACACTACCTTTCGGATCTGGGCATACATAGATCCGAAAATTTAACTAATCGGAAGCATAGTTCAGGTGACGCGGATACATTTTAAAATTCCTAGTTTTCAAATCTGATACTGAGTTGACAGAATCAAATAACAAAGGAGAGAAGTTTAATGAAATTAATTCAAATGTAAAAAATGAAGATTTCTTGACCAGAGCTAGACGGGAAAATATTAAATATGAAAGTCCCAGGGCACGTAATCAGGTCCCAAGATTAAAGTATACGTGTGACTGTGTGATTTTGGTGATTTAAAAAAAAACGTATGAAAGTAACATAGAAAACCAAAGGAAGATGTAAAAAGAATCAGATAGCCTGCTTAACAATCAGCTAAAGATTTAGAAATGCAGTTTTTAATTTTTTTTAATCGGTTTCACTCCAAGCAATATAGTAAAACCACTAAGACACAAGGGGTTACTGAGTGTTGAATAATTAGCAACAGAAACATTAATAAGGAGCGGGAAGAGAAAAAAGTATTCAGGAGGACAGTAGATAGCGATTGACACTGCATTTAATTTTTTCAGATTAAAGTTGGCTGGAAAGCCTGGAGCCGGAAGGGTGTTCCACTAGCGTGAAGTGCGAGATAAGAAACTGTTCGCATAGAATGTACGGTTACATCTAGCCAGCTCAAGTCTAAATTGATGAGATCTCTACGCCAGTCTAGTACTGCTTTTGTAGAAAAACATATCCAAGCATTAACAGTGATACTAGTCACCTCTTAGTCACAAGCAAACTAATGATAAAATTATGAATATTAAAGGAACCCAATAGGACGTCTAGACTAGAATACTAGAAAACTACTCAGTTTGAAAACAAACGTGTGGTGAGATAGTGAAAACAAATATAAAAATAAGTCAAAATGGAACCCCTGAAGGGAAGCACTAGTGACATCGACAAAAGAGCTCTCGCTAAGGGAAAAGAGAGAAAAAACGTGGATAGTAGCTTAAACCCTCGAGCGAATGAAAAAGACGGAGCGGATAATGTCAAGTAAGACTAGAAAAGACAGGTTTTTAAGCAAAGGTAGTAGAAAGAAATGCAAGCAAGCAAAAGATGAATGACTCAAAGAGAAAGGTGCAGATAGGAACATGACGGAACATAGTGTAGGCATTCATAAAACGATTAAAGAATTACCAGGACAAAACATCAATAAAATGCTTAAAAATGGACACTCATAACAAAAAAACAAAAAACAAAAAAAAACAAAAAAACAAAAAAAAAAAAAACAAAACAAAAAAAACTTTACAGCGATGGAAAGAATACATTAGAAAGTTCTTCAATAATAACAAAGGAGAAAAACTTACAATGCAGTAAAACATGGAAAGACCTGTGGTATTAAAGTTTGAGATACTGGCTTTGAGGAGAAAAATGAGACAACAAAATGGCATTGTAATAGAGATACTGTCAAACTCTTGACTATCGATAAGGCTACCGAAATAATAAATGAAATATATAACAGCGGTGAAATACAAGAAGACCACAGTAAACCTATTTTCATAGTCAGATCAAATAACTATGAATTTCATTGGACAGTTAGCTTCCTGAGCCACATATCTAAACCTATAATTAAGATTCTAATGTGCAGAACGCGTGGCAGAACGATATTGGAATAGCACAAGGACTGTGGTTTTGGTAAGGACACTGGAAGAAGAAAGACGATCTTTATCACCAGAATGCTACCTGAGCGAATAATATAAAGGCTGAATGGACTATAACTATGTTTCATAGATTACAGGAAAGTATTTCATGATGTCCGACACAAAGAACTACTTGAAATACGAGGATAGCTTTGCATGGAAAAGATATTTGAATGATCCTTAACCTTTCCTTGGCAGAAAAAAGCCTGTATCGGGATAAAGAAAGAGTTTGGTTAATGCAGAAAAATAAAAAATAGAAGGTAAGACAAGGATAAGTTTTCTCATCAGATTTATTTAACGAGAGACAATCTCAAGTGAACTAAAATAACAACCAGAATTTATCATAGGCGAACATATTCTTAACAAAGTGGGTGACACTATGTTGGTGGAAGACTCTTAAAGAAGACTCTTAGATAAGCTAGTAAAGTTAAGTAAGAAGAAATTATAAGACAAAATGCATGAGTGTCAGCAAAAGAGGCAGCGCATACTGTGAGCTTACATACTGAGGATGTCAAATTACCTGATTAGTGTAGCAACAGATGACAGAAAATGTGACATAACAATGCGAAGGCGCATTGGAAAATGAGAAGATGTCTTCCAGAAACGGAGTAAAGTATTAAGAAATAGGAAAATTTTGTTAGCATCAAAGAAAAAAAAATCACTTCTATACAGGATATATTACATAGCAGTTCAGGAATATTTTCTCTGATACTAACGGAATTTTCCAAAGAACTTAAACAACGAGATTTAGAATAGGTTAGAAATGAAAGACCCTCCAATATAGGAAAGAGCGATAAGTTACTGGACTTGAATAACCTAATTTCCTGAAAAAAATATTTTATAAATTTTAATCGAAAGTAGTTCTGGCTGCTCGATCAAGGAATGCTAAATATTTCCTTATAAGAAAACGGTTAATATTACCATTACCTTTAGAGATGAAGGGAACTGATAATACCCTTGATATTTACTCGTCTCCTCATGGTGACGTGATATGGCACAAAGCCGGTTTAACGTGGGTAACCCAAGCGTGCTCACATGAGACAAAATAAAAAAATTGCCCTGTCCCCGCAACTAACGACACGTTAGTGTTAATATTCTGCCGTCTCTCCATCTTTGGTGCCATGAGGGAGGTGTTGGTGCCTTGTTGGAATCCGTGGGACAAGGCATCCCTCATTTATGTTTTCTGTTCTTTCCGAATGTAGTTTGTTCCCCAGAAGGCAGATATTACACTTGACGCCTCCACGGTGGCAGAATGTGACGTAAAGTCAGTTTAATGTAGGGATCCCGAGTGGCTCAGGTCCAAAAATAGCCGTAGGTTGAGCTGGCATCAGTATTACTACCGATCCCCCCTCTTTAGCGCAGTGAGGTCGGTAGTGCCGCGGGAAGCTGTTCTCCGAGACCGGACACTTCTCAATAATATTTGCAATTGTGCTCTGCCCAAAGACAAAGTCACAACTGAGTTGCGGTATGTCCGAAGACGGTGTTCACTCGTTCCCCCACCAGAACGAGATGTGACACAAGGTCGTTTTAATGTGGGGACCCGAGCGTATACACTCGGGCAAGGGACAAAAATTCCCCACAGCCCCCGCAACCGTCGGTTGCGCTGGCCTCGGTGCGAACACCGATCCCTCCCTCTGATGCAATGGGAGAACGCTGTTCCCCAGGGATGGGTACCTCTTCAGTATAATTTTCTCAGTTGCCCCTCTGTCCTTTGACAGAGAAGCCCCTGAGAGCACTCTGTCCAAGGACAGAGACGCAACGGAGAGGTGATAAGTAGATTTGTACCTACTCAAATGTCCGAAGACAAAATCATAATTGAGTGATTAAATATAGTTTTCGACCTTAAGGCAGATACTACACTTTGATCCCAACTCGATGGAGTGAAGAAAAGTATAACTTGATTAGCACTTGGCTGCCCGGTCTGTGAATGTGAAATGTTTCCTTATAAGGAAGCAGTTAATATTACATTACCACTATCATTTCAAGATTCACTCTCTTGATATCCACTTTATCAAGATTATACGATTGAATGCTCCACCTTTTTTTTTAAATAAATATGTTTGGTGTATTTGCTAATTGACTTGTAATAATGACAATTTGATGTTAAATTATGTTAAGCTCGGCTCCATGTTGATAAGAAATGCATTCATTGGAATAAGAGATCATTTCCTGTTTAGTTTGTATTTAAAGTTTGTGTGGAAATGAAAACTGATAAGAAGGACCGTGCAAAACGATAAGGAAGAATTGAATTAAGAAAGAAAGAGATAATAAGTTGGAATTATCAACTGAAATTTTCAAGAACCTCATAAAGCCACAACATTTGGCAAAGTCGTGTTTATTTGTTTTTTCTTTTGAAAGCTGCGAAAATGCCCAGAATTAAATAGACAAAGACAAATGCAGACGGACGCAGAATACATTTATGAATAAAAATACATCAACGCATCAGTTTCAACATACACAGCTATACATATACTGACATATACAATATCTAACATCTCTAGATTTTCTAACACGCACAGACACACACACACGCATACGGATACACAAATGAAAATATATTTAATACAGAACATATTTAATAAAAATATACAAACTTATTTCAGCATGCACATAAACTTCGACGCATTACATAGTCATACATCCCTATACAGGGTGCAATTGGTAAATTGTCGCCATTTTATATTTTTAATTTCGCGCATGCGCGTTGATTGTTTTTGATTTTGTCGACTTTAGAGTATAGTAGGGTGAACTGGAAACCGTCTGTGAAAAAAAAAAAAAAAAAAAAAAAAAAAAAGAAAATGAAAAAAAGAAGCACCATGACGCAATTCACTCCACCAGAAATTTGGAAACGGCACGCTGTACTGCTTGGCATTCGCACCGGAACTCTAATACGAACATTTCAGAGTGATTGGGCGTCAAACCGAGGACAGTGCAAAGTTTTCGGAAAGAGTTGGATGATATATGCAGTTAACATCATGGTGTTTAGAGTGATCACTAGTAATGACAATATTATACTTTCGTTTATCTTCCTACGGGGCCTCAAACTCAACATGGAGGCCTACATCAAGTGCTTTGAGGAGGTAGTGTTGCCCTGGTGCAAGAGGGTGGCTGCTGGAAGAACTTATGTCTAGCAACAGGACACTGCACCATACCACACAAGCAGACGAATCTAGTCATGGCTGGCAGACAATTTCTGCAACGACATCACCCCTTACATCTTGCTTCCCAACTCCCCAGACTGCAACCCCCTTGATTATTATGCGTGGGGCGCAATTGAGCAAGAAACCAACAGAATGTCAAAGATGAACTGAAAGCAAGGATTATGGCAGCATTCACCAACTTAAACAAGGAGACCGTCCCGAAAAGTTACAGGAGATTCCGAAGTCTTCCGGAAGCCGTAGTTAAATACAATTGCGAATTTATTCAATAAATTTACTCTTTAGTCTTGCCAGGTATTTCTGTGTAATGTTAAAATGAGATTTCAATGTTATTTTCATTTTTGCGTAAATTATACGAGAATTTATCTATCGCACCTTCTGCGCGCGCGCACGTGTGTGTGTATATATATATATATATATATATATATATATATATATATATATATATATATATATATAATTATTTATTTTAAAAAAATCGAAGTTACCTATGGGTGTTGACTTTGATGTCAGATTTTATATTTACATACACTATTTTAATATATTAAATAATATTATTTTTAATCATTTTTATCTTTGTATATTTGCTCGCTTAAGTTATATTTCAATAAGTGGTTAGCATTTGTTTAATGACACTTTCAGTCTTAAATATTTATTGGTTGTGGTATCCGATTGTCTGGGTCAATGTCTGTGGATGCGTGTGCATGTATTTATAGGTGTCTATGTGTATGGAAAGTGCATTGTGTACGTGTGTGTTGGTTTCCTTCCCCTCCACTTCCTTTTTTTTTTCATGAAGGACCGTGGAGATGTTCTGTCTCGTCTCATTTTGTGTGTGTATATATATATATAAATATGTCTGGGTGCTTATATATTATAATCTGATTTCGGAAGAGCTTTGACCTCGTTTCCTGGTTATAAAACAATGAACTTTTTCAAAGTCCCTTCACTCTTTCTTTATACAATACATCAGAATGATGTACTTGAGGTCATCTTATCTACTTATATAGCTGTTGTTACGAGATAGTAACTGTCATTCTTGATATATGTTACTTTTGGCTCAACTGTGTATCAGTGTCCTTAGTGGTACTTATTGGCTATTTTGGGGAATATATTGTCGCACGTATCGTTTCAGTAGCATTTACTTATTAAGAGGTAAGTGTTAACATCCCGAGACCCTTGGGCTACTTAGTTTTCGTTCTCTGTACATGGCGAAAGGGTTTTAAATGTTTTGCTATTTACCCATAGATAGTAGGCTATAAAAGTAGATACGGTTAATAAAAAAAAAATGTTATATGGATGAAAACAGTCCTGATCAAAACTCGAACTGAAATTGCGGGCTCCGTTCTTCACATCTATAATTGATACATTCTCACACACACACACATACATACACACTTAGAGGGGACAGGCTGTTTCCTGAAACAGCTTGTCGCCTCTACGTGTTGACTTTGACTTCAATGTTCACTTTTATATTTTACACACGCTCTATCTCTGATATTGAGCACTTTATCCCATAAATATAGCACACTTTAAGAGTATATTTCTTCATATATATATATATATATATATATATATATATATATATATATATATATATGTGTGAAAATATTGTAGAAAATAGGAAAGAAACTGGTTTGGTAAATAATCCAAAGTTCCTTAGTATTTTTGTAATTATTTTTAAAAAATAGTGCTCGATACGAAAGTAGAGCATAAATATAATTATTTAAAAATATGATTCCAACACGCTACATAAGAGGTCTCATGTTTCAAAACAAGAGCCGAAAACTTCAAAATAATATTTGAATTAACTTGAGTTAAAGTAGGCTCTGTTCCATCTTCAAGCGAAATTTTTTGGGAATGAACTTATTTCTGAAATTTACGAGTTTTAATAGTATGGTCAGAATTGAAATCAAAAATTTCCATGGTAACATCAAGGGCGGATTGTTTGGAATCGGCAGGGGTGGGGTGTTAATAGTTTGTATCAGTATAGAGTTACTTTCATAGATGTCGGGTAACGGTAAGGTGGGGGTGGCTAAATTTACGACGGAGGAAGTTTTCGCATAGTCTGGCTTGAGCGTCTACGGAGATTTATTAATTTATTTTTATTTTATTCTTTTATTATATCTCTTTATGAAAGGGATTTGTGTATATGAAAAGGCCGTAACTTTTGTTATTTGACGACTTCATAAAGGGTTATCAATTTTTGTGGGTAATTAAAACTATGTATATGGGCTATGGATTTTAAAATTTATATGCGTGTTTTAGGCTAGTTATTCAGAGCGTAAGTTCGGTTGTGTCGGCAGAAAACCGTTAATTCTTGCCGGTTGTTTAATAGGTTTTTATTGTTTAGGAGCTTAATAATGTGTAGTTTCTCATGGAGGCACAAAGGGCATGGGTCATCCCAAGTTTTGCAAGTTCTAGTCCTGTTAATGATTTTCCATTTTACTTTAGGTGTCCTATTTTTTTCTTTCAGGTGCCAAAAATATTTAGATAGAGAGGTCTGATGTCTAAAGTTTATGTTGTTGAAGGAGCATTTATGCTGCCTCCATCTGGTTTTAAAGGCATTTTTCGTAGACCCAATGTATATCATATTGTTAGGGTTCTCCGTGGATGATATAGTGCATTGGTATACCACAGATTTGATGCAGCACTTATTTTCTAATGGGCAGTCTACCGGGTTTCTACAATCGCATAACTTTTCCCTATCATTATCTGATTTAAGTGTAGAGTTATTAAAACTATTCAGGTAAGGGGGTTTGTTCAGGATATTATTATTGTGTCTTCTTATTATACCTTCCAGATTTTCAGTGCAGCAATAACTCAATTTTAGTGTGTTCTTATTGAATATATTACTAAGCCTACTTTTGGTGGGAAAGTGTTTATCGATTAGAGCTAAGAACTTCTGTCCTAGTTTAATAATACTAACCATTTGGTTGAACGGAGGTGTATTCCAAATGATGTTTCTTTTCCTGGTTTTTTTCTTTTGGTTATTGCAATTGTCCCTATATTTAATGTTAGCATTTTTATAACCACTACTTTTTAGGGCAGAGTTGTAGAAGTCATTATGTTGGTGGAATATTACTTTGTTAGCGGAGTTACTGCTAATTCTATTTTCTATTGATCAGGGTATATGTTTAATTGTGGATGGAACAGAGCCTACTTTAACTCAAGTTAATTCAAATATTATTTTGAAGTTTTCGGCTCTTGTTTTGAAACATGAGACCTCTTATGTAGCGTGTTGGAATCATATTTTTAGATAAATAATTATATATATATATATATATATATATATATATATATATATATATATATATATATATACATAAGAGTATACTTAAGAATATATTTCTTCATATATATATATATATATATATATATATATATATATACATACATACATGCGATTACGTTAATGTACATATTTGCAAATAAATATTTATTTAATGTTTGGTGTAATCAAACAGTGCTCATTGTAGCGTAGCAGAGCTATAAAATAATAACTATATACATATTACCTACGCCAGTTAGCGAGTGAGAGAGAGAGAGAGAGAGAGAGAGAGAGAGAGAGAGAGAGAGAGAGAGAGTGAGTCAGGCAGAGAGACAGACAGGAAACAGGAGAGAGAGAGAGAGAAACGGGGATTGCCAGATGAATGAAAGCATTAAAAGAGAGAAAGGGGTCGAAGAGATAGAGAAGGAAACACAAGTAGAATAAACGCGAATAATAGAAAGAGTACAAAAATACAAAATAGGTAAGAAATTTCCATCAGAGAACGACATTATCCAGTTAGATAGAAAAGCAGACAGACAGATAGACGGAGAGATGTTAATTTGACAGATAAAATTTGACTGAAAAAGACAAGAATATGGATTGTTTATGAAAAAGACAAGAATACAAAAAGGTAATTCGAATCCCCACACCGATTGTTTCGCAAGAAGTGGTCGCCCACTTCTTGGAATAACGTGACTATTTTAAGAGGTTTTGCTACGTAACAAAGAATCGTTAGCAGAAAAAGGAAAGATTACTATCTTGTTTTTACACAGAAACATTAGGAAAATATTTTCCTGTTTACAATTAAAAACGAAAAAAAAAAAAAAAAAAAAAGAGAAAAGAAAAGAAAAAAAGAAAGAAAAGAAGATCGTGTTTCTTTTGCCTTTCCAGCATCAGGAGGTGTGGGTTTCAAGAAGAAGAGTCAACAAATCAGCTTGCGTTTTGCGGAGTCACAGGCAGGGTCCGTCCTAATGAGCCTTATAAGTGCGGCCGAGGAAAGGAAACTGGATTAAAAGAGCGACACCTGGTGGTGGAGTCATGCGGTGTTTTCGGGCAGGGATAAAAAACTTCTACACCTGGTCTCACTCTTTATACAGTCCAAAAGAATCACTTCTCCATTTGATTCCACGATTTTTTAAACACTTGTCACTCTGCGTATTTATTCCTCCTGTCGATCTTTCACGACTCTTCCTTCTATCTATTCAACTGAACGCATCAACTCTCTTATATCCGGGTTACACTGTATGTCAAAAATCTCCAAATTTTATGAAAAAAGAAAGTATTTTCATAATATAGGTGGCTCGCATGAGTCAGTCCGGGTCAAAGATCAATTTGGGTGGATGAGTTATTTATATTACCGGTTGACGACAGCGATACAAATTCGTGTTGACTGATTGAATAAAAATCAATATTTTATATTTTATAAACTAATTTTTTCCTGTTGGTCATCAAGATTAAAACAAATAGAACAATCTTAAGGAGAGCACCGAGCTGCCTATTTAAGTCAGCATCGCCAAATTCTAGGTGCGACTTCTGAGAATCTGAACGTGAGATGGAACTTCGATATTATGGTCGATCGCTTGGCCTTCATCTCCGTCCCCAACTCTTTGGACTCATCAGGCCGAAAAATGAAGACTCAGGAACTATTTTCGGACAAATTTGATCTTTTTGATAAGTATCATAAAGAACACCCCTCCGGTAAGTAGTGTGAACTTGGAGTAATACGGGTGGATCGGCTACTGCGGTGCGTTTTAGCCACCTCGACGTAGAGTCGATGTAGAGCTCTCATCTTTCATTCGATATTTTACTCGGATCATAGGTTGATTCGGGTTCATGTAAACTTAGATAAGAAATTGAACGCATCATTATTTGGTGACTGAGATTTCCAGGATCAGTTGCTACTACTGTTACAGCGGGAATTGACCGGGGCTGTGGTTGGAAATATGCGAGATAAATTAAAATGCCAAATTAGGTCGTTTGCTGCTGATTTTCGTCGTCGGCTCAATCTAGTTAAATTAGCAACGCAAACGGCATGTGATGAAATTTTTTTTTCGGGCGATTAAATCCAGTGATAAGCGAGAAAGTAGCCTTAGCTAGGGCAGAGTTGGTCTCCTTGCTTATCAAGAAAGATCAAGCTTTGGTAGTTAGGGCTAGGTTAAAAAATGTCTTCCGAGGCGGCGAATATGGACGCAGAATTGCGTGCAGAGGGAGTTAGAAATGCGTCCCATCGACAGGTCGCGTGCGTCACATTACGTCACGTTAACGGACCGTGACTACAAACGCGGGCATATGTGAGGCTTTTCGTCACTACTTTCAGGACCTGTTTATCAGGTAGCCCGGTTTGAGAACTGCTCAGTTCGACGCCTATTTAGCCGACTTTCCCCGCCTCGAGACGGCTGAAGCGGCTGGTTGCGTGCGTCCCATTACATAGTCGGAAATCTGTGAAGCGCTGAAGCTGGTTGGCCGGGACAAATCTCCGGGAAGTAGATGGTCTGTCCTACAAGTGTACTTGAGGCAGTCACCCATTCTTGTTCCTTCGCTGAAACTGATTTACAACAACTGGATGAAGCAGGTGTCTATTCCTCAACGCTTCACCGGAAGTGTGATCAAGTTGCTACACAAGGACAAGAACGGTGGGGATGGGATAGGTAACTTTCGATGATAAACAGATTTAAAGATTTTAACCAAGATCTTAGCCGTTTGCAAATTGACCTCTCTAGTTTGATTGGTCCCGAACATACTTGTGCTGTGAGAGGCAGGACTACTCAGGACAACCTGATACGCAACATAGGGTACGTTTGATCATCAAACAAGTCGACATTGAAGCGGCGCTGATCAATTAAGATTTGTCTAAGGCATTCACTATGCTTGACTATGGATCTCTGGAGGCTGTCGTTTCGATACCCAGTTTCTGGTAGTAATTTAGCACCCGGATCCGACTTCTATATGTGTCTCCCGGTGCGCTGGTGGGAGTGAATGGGATTCGATCGGCGTCTTTCGTATTGTCTAGCTCCATCTCGCTCAAGGTTGTCCGTTTTTGCCTTTTCTGTATGTCCTTGCGTTTGAGCCTTTCCTTCGCAATTTGAAGACGAATCCGGCCCAACGCAGAATTTCCCTACCTGGTGTTACCACCTTGGCCATGTACTCCGTCTATGCTGACGACATTTCGGTTCTTGTCTCGAGCAGAACCGAGATAGACGAACAGATCAGAAAGTACGAAACGGTTACAGGGGCCAAGATCAACCACGATATATATACTGGATTGCGGTTGGGTGCGTGCAAGGGTGTATCTCTTCCCGGGACTTTCCTCTGGACAGACGGGCCGATCAAGATACTCGGCGTCTGCTTAGGTACTAATCTTCTCTTGGAAATGAATTAGTCGGAAGCGCTGGAGAAGATCGAGTTCACAGTTTGCCAGTGGTGTCGAAGAAATCTTATTTTGAAGGGGAGGGAGGTCGTACGTATGTGCCTCGCACATCTAGTCCGATTCTTCATACCGACTCTCGGTACTTCCACTTCCGTGTGTCACACTAATGTCATTAGTAAGGTTCTTGTTCTCCTTCTTGTGCGGAGGCATGGCCCCCAATGTACTTCAGAAGATCTGTAACCTCTACCTTTCTGAAGGCAGTTTGCGTATGCCTAGCGTTGAAACTCGTCAACACACGCTTCGCATCGCGTCCCTGGTTCGAATGTGTCAGCAATCGTGATGTGATGAGGGCGAATTCTGGAAGGAAGATGTCCGTTAGAAAAGCTCAATAATTTGTTAGAGGCAAAGTTTAACAAACGTAGCCCCCAAAATAAGTGTGTCAAATGGACGGATTTTCTCTTAACATCACTATTATCAAATATTCGCTCGCTAATTTTTATTGGTTTAAAAAGCTATTTTTAGAATTTTAATAAAAATCAGACATATGAAACGGAATGTATGAATTTTCTTTTTTCACTCGTGCGAGGAGGAGGCCACGGTTTACCCATAAGCGAGCGCTTCTATCGTGAGTTCGGATTGCTTTCAAACACCTCTTATAGGCGGCGGATGGACTCTCCGACGTCCAGGCGTTGTCCCGTAGGGCATCATATTGCGTGTTAGTTAGGGGGTCCATTCAAGATGATCTGATATACAAGGATGGTTTTACAAAGCAGGAGGCTCGCTCAATATCGCTTTGGGCGCCCCGTTTGAAATGCCTCAATAATAAAGAGGTATCATTCACCTGACTGGTGATTCGAAGGACCCTTTGGGTCGGTTAAAGACTTTGTTCGGCGGTCTTGGAAAAAAATCTCTAAACTGCGTTGGAGACCCTGGAACGCACCTTCTTCATTACAGGGGCGTAGTCCCGTTGGGCAAGTGTATTGAAGATATGGTTCGCATGCAGCGCTGAATGTTTTTCGTCCTCAAGGCCAGTTCTGTCTGTAGCAATGTGGTAACGTCGTTGACGAAGGCTGAACACTATGTGTTCTTTTGCTTGCTAGGTGTTATGAGAGTTGTGATATAGACGACATGTCAGAAGGAATTCTATGGGACGAGAAGTTCACCTCTTCTCAACTGATTTTGTTCTTTAAGCATCAGTTTAAAGTCAAGATTAGGACGGAAAGGCAGCATATCAGAATTTGGCAAAGGCGGGTGAATCTTGCGCATCTGTGTCGATAAGAGGGGCCAATTTAGAGTGGCACTTTGATGCTGGTCAGGTATAAGGAAATTGGATTGAACCCCGCTCGAAATCAGGTTAGATTTGGATTGTTTTTGTCTTAAGTTTCTTTCTTAAAATTTAAATTAAGTAGAGGATGTATGCTCATTGGCGCATTTTATTTCTGACTCCACTTTCTTTAGTTTAATTCTCCCTGCCCTCTCATCTCCAGTTAGGGGACCAGAAATATCAGTACATTGTTGGATGTGAGACTCTTTTCGTATTTTGAGTGTGTTTCTTCGTATTTGTTAGGGTGTTTGTTGAGTGCGTGCTTGAGTGTTTTATTAATTAACTCAGTCTCATATTAATTTCATCTAGTTAGCTGATGTTTCTCACACAATTAAGGATTGTGTTTTTTTCTTACTAACATTATTTTGTTTAGTTTCTTGTAAATAGCTTATCTCATATTGTAAATACAAATTGGGGTTTTCATTTCAAACTGTTGTTTTATTGCCATCCTCTCCCCGACAAAAATTGTACATATGGGGACTAGTTAGAACTTCATAGAGATTCTGAGGTATTTTGGTGGATGTACTATAAATAGTACGTAAGAATGTGTTGCTTTGATGTAAAGCATATTGTGTTATGTTTGGGTCAGTGATTGTAGCTAGCTGAGTTTAATTATAAGATAGAAAAAGATCAGTCTTTCCCCATTCCCCATTTTGACCTTGTGCCACATTTTTGTATTTATTACAAAATAAATAACACTCTTCACTATGGCACGTAGACTTTATGATTTTAAGCGCAGTACTTGATTGGCAGCAAGATCTCGTCAATTCACAGTAGAATTGACCAGATGTAACCGTAAGTCCTATGGTAATAGTTTATTTTCTTGCACTTCTCGCTTGTGGAACTGAACTCTTTTCCGGCTCCATGCTTTCCAAACAACTTTGATCTTCAAACATTGCCGTTACCGGTTTTCATTTTTCCAGTATTAATTTTTCAAGGTCTTATCTTTAAAAAATGTAAAACCTCAATGTGGTATGCCTCGATACATAATTGAAAAGTGTAAATATCAATGTGGTACACCTTGATATATAATTGGTATGTCAATGTGGTATATCTCTAAACATAAATGAAAAGTGTATACCCCAATGTCGTACACCTCGATACATAATTGAAATGTGTAAACATCAATGTGCTACGCCTCGATACATAATTGCAATGTGGTATGCCTCAATACATAATTGAAAAGTGTATACCCCAATGATGTACTCCTCGATACATAACTAAAAAGTGTAAACATCAATGTGGTAAGTCTCTATACATAATTGAAAAGTGTAAACATCAATGTGGTAAGTCTCTATACATAACTGAAAATAATCAAATTTAAAAAGTGTGGGTGGATTTACACGAAAAGCTATGTTTTCTCTAAAACTTTGGATAGTGACTGTTTTAAACATATTTATTCTCTTATACTTAAATGTTAAACATTTTAATAAAATCCAGTAGAACTATTTTGGATGACTTTAAAAATCTACGCGTTTTTACGACCCACAAAAAGCAATGATGTCTTATTCTTATGGTGACAAAGAGTTATCCACAAAATAGCCTTTTTTTACTTAACAACATCGCCCGGTTTATACCATCCAGTCATTTGAACAATTTACAATTTACCCTTGTTTCCTGTTTAGGGCTGGATTTCCTGTTACTTGCCAAATCTTCGCATTTTCTTTCATTCCCAGTTGCCCCTTGCGTTTTAGTTGTTCTGCTGTCATATTTGATATTTTAGTAGATATGTATTTTTTAAAAGGTTTGGTTTAAAAATGTATGGGTGTCCCAAAGTGCTATTAATACGAGGATTAATTCATTGCCCCAAGAACCGAAGATCTTTCGCGTGGACTTGTCATCTTTCTCGGCCCGGCGGTGGGTATTTTTTCAATTACACACACTCTTTGCTCGTCAAGGTAGAAAATTCTGTTTTTCCCTGGCGTAAAGTTTTCTTTAATGCCTTTTATTTCAGTTTGAATCAAGCATTTGAAAAACTGATTCCGCAACCGTTTATCCAGAATTCTAGAGTACTATCCATTTCTAGTCTCCATTTATTTATTGGCATTTGCCCGCTGACGATACCGAGTTAGCGAAAAATACTTCACCACAAATAGGTTAAGTAAATCCAGGTTTTCTCTCACACACTTTTCTAAGACCTTATTACTGCGATAAGATTTTCGAAATAAATATCTTAATTTTAAAGCTACTTTAATTAATGTTCAATCTCACCGATCAAATTTGCTCGAGTAGTTTTTTTTTTAAATGAGGAAAACAGAAGCAAAACTACGGGATTTGTAGACCGAAAAACGAAACCAAAACAAAGATGAAAATGATAAATCCTAGAGTAGTTCCATTTTAAAAGAGGAGAAAAATCTAAACTACATAAATCATAGGACGGTATGCTTCATTAAAATCTAAAAAAAAATCCTAAGAGAGGAACTATACAATATGAAGAGAAAGCAAAGCAGCAGAACCAGATGAGATTGTAACAGAGTTGCTGACAACGTTAGACGATTCCGAACCGATGATCCCCGAAATAATAATGAAATATATGACAACGGTGGAATACTGGAAGGCCTCAGTAGATAATTCTTCATAGCGGTACAAATGAATGCAAACTCCAGCAAGCAACCAGTGTAATGGGCTACATAACCAAAATTATAATTAGGATTCTAATAAACAGGGCTCGTGGAAGAATTTGATCGGAAAGAGAGCCAGAACATAGTGGATTTTTAAAGAACCCGAACGATCTATACCTACGTTCCATAGATTAGACAAGAATATTTGATACAGATACGGAATGAAGCTACATGAAATACGAAAAAGCTTGATTTGAACAGGAACGATATTCGAGTAATCTATAATCTCTAATAGGAAAGAACACTTCACTTGCAGAGAGAAAAACGATTAATAGACAAAAGATGTAAGACAGGGTTGCTTTTTTTCTCATCGGATTTATTTAACCTATACAACGAGACGACTCTAAGAGAAATAGGATTTCTTATTGGCGGACACAAACTTAACAGCACATAAAACTGTGTTGATGACAAACTGAGAAAGTAATCTAAAAGTAATATTCGACAAAGTAAGTAAAGAAAAGCAAGAAGAAAGGAACGGAAATTAAGCGGTTAACCGTAAAAACAAAACAAAATCAAAACAAAATAAAAAAAACAGACTGCACGGTTTTAAGCAAATGAGACAGTCGAAGTTGCGATTTACATATTGCAGACGTCAAAATGATGCGGTTACAGAATTCTAAGAATTTGGGACAACTAGAAATAATTGGGAAGGAGGACAACATCAGTAGCACGCCGTTATCAATAACGTGAGCAAAGTTTAAAAACTTGACATTTGTAAATAAAAACAAATTACAGATAACTTTTTAAGAAGTCAGGAATCGATTTGATACTGAATTTATATTAAGAATCGAATACCACTTATAAAATATATAACAATCAATATTTTTCGATGTAAAAATTGTATCTTGAGAAGTAAATGCATATTAATCTATGAAAATCGAATAATTTCCTATTTTTATTACGAGCCGACCAATAAATTTAAGTAATGCCAGTGTAATTCTTGAATCTGTGATGTTTGTATGTAATGTACATATTGAGCTTGTCTAGGAGTGATTTAATATAATTAACACTTTTTGAAATTTAAAAAATATATTTCATCATAAGCTTTCAATCTTATGTTTTACTTGTTCACCTAAAGCTTTTACACGGGAAGTACATTTACTACAGTTGTATTTTTTTTGTGGGGGGATGCAAATTCTTTTTTCTTACAACAGTAATGACCAGAGCAAATCTCTAAAAACAGAGGTTAGAACCCAATTTACGACGGTTTCATTATGGATAGAAATATTTTGCGTCGTAGAGTCAGTTACATATCATTATAAGTAGTTTTTAATCAAACTTTTTTTCTAACTAATGAAGGTTTTAATCTAAGCATATTGCAGCTGAAAACAACTCGAAGCCAGGCAGAAGAAAAAATGAAATCTGAAAAAGGAAACTTAGGAATTGTAGTCAGAAATTTATCTTGTAAAATTTTTTATACTCATTTCCATAACAGAATCTCCACTCTCCCAAGCCAACATACACAACAAATATATCAAGAAATCAAAAAAAAAAAATGGCCGAATCCGCCAATACAACAATACAAACAATATTTCTACACGTGAAAATTTTCTCTTCAAATAATTGGCGTAATTTTTCACTTAACCATATGAATATACAATAACGTTTCTAAATTCTTCTAGTTGCTAACGACATTTTGTTTGTTGTTTATAGATACTTTGTTGATATTTATTGTATTACAAATACAATTATGGCACAAGGCCGAAAAGGAGGAAAGGGGTTGAGGCTGGTCTTTATTAACTATTTGTAAATTTTGCCTCGTTTCACTTTAAACTTTTTATACGAGTGACTTGGTTGTTTTATTTTTGTTTTTTTATTTTTGTATTTTTTGACGTGTGACTTGGAAAGTCAATTTTTATTTCATTTTTCTTTTGTTGAATCACTCTTGTTTATAGATACTTTGTTTCAGTAAATTCATTAGGTTTTTTTTTACCTTGAAAAAGTCCATACTGGAGGAAACGGCTATAACTACAGTTTTCCTATTGTCTTTTTTCTAAATACATATTGTCTTTTTCTAGAAGTTAATTCTGAGAAATTTTTACATATCATTGCTATAAATAAATATAAACCACAAATGCTTGACATCTAATGGTGAATACTTCAAATCATAACTACGAACTAGTCGTGAGTAGGTTTCTTTTTCTTTATCGACGACATGTTAACTTTGTTCATCATTATAAATGTACGTATTTGCGTTTGCTGATTTTTTTTTATTTAAAGAAATATAAAAAGTGACATCATTACATCAAAGAGCAGAAGAAAAGCAGACGGGAGATGTAAGAAAATGTTTTAAGACAATTTCTTTTAATAACAAATGAAAAATAAATCGAACCGAGAAAAAACAAAATGTATAGAAATATTTAGAGTAATGGAACGAGAACAAATGGAGAAATGGCGAGATTTAAGAAGGAGATGTAACAATGGCGGTCTCCACGTTATTTCTGTTTCAGGGAGGGGGTCAGACATTACAATGAATCAAAACTGACTTCATGGAATTCCCGCAAAAGCAAGTGATAAATGTTTAGCGAGGTAGTGTTCCACGTTATTCCATTTCTCTCATTAACGCCACCCCCCATACCTCTCTTTCTCTCTTTCTCTTTCTCTACTCACTCATTGGCTCGGGCATAGTCGATTTGCGAAATGTTCTGAACGTCCGTGCCGAGAAGGTCAGCTCTAGGGGGTCTCGACCATCGGTCCATTTAAACCCCGAATGGATCCTGTCACCACTACTAATGGCTTGTAAAATCGAATCAAACCACAGAGTCATACATTCGTCACTTAATATATAAATATGTTCTTAGAGGACGGTGAAAAGTTAAAGAAGTGTACGAGCGTGTCTTCGTTTTCTCTGACTCAAGAGTATGCGACGCTGTTGGAAGCCCCTTTTTCCTGTCGACCTGCTTCGTACCATCCGGACATCTCCGCGCCGGTCCATGCAGTTTTTCCCATTTCTTGGCGAGTCAAATGCAAATACGTTGATTCATTTTTGTTTTGGCCAAAACAGGAGTAGAATTTTGAGAAGCGTCTTTGCGTTCGCACTGCGCAAATGCTGTGACCCAGGCAGAATATTGCGACCTGGCTTTTCTGCTTGTAGACAGAAAAACAATGTAATATCTTCATGAAGATTAAATGCTGGAAACACAGAATCAAAATGTATGGGTGCAGGTCATTCGATAAGAACAGGGGACTGTTCGGTTTGTTAGTCTAAAACATGACATTGCTTTCGTTAGAAAAGAAGGAAATAAAACGATGCGTTTGCATCCGGTTACATATATCGTATGAACACACACACGAGTACACTCACACACACACGCGTACACTCACACACAGACACACACACGCGTACACTCACACACACACACACACATATATATATATAATAGTATTATATATGTGTGTGTAATATAATAATGCACACGCATATATATAAACATATATATATATATATATATATATATATATATATATATATATATATATATATAACACCTACATATTTGTATATAGCACATAACACACATATACATGGGGTGAAACAAATATTCCTACATATACAAATTTTTAAGCTTATTATACTACCAATTAATAAATAAACATACTTTTCAAATAATTAACTGCACACAGTTGCATAATAAATAAATATGCATAGAAAACAGAAAAAAATTGATTTAATAGAAATAAATCCCATTTATTCCTTTTAGTCGGTGCAAAAAGTATTCGTACAGTACAAAAAAAGAATACATACTCTTCTTTTAATACTTTGTAGAATCACCATTATTCACTTCTACAGCAACCAACCTCTTCTTGTAGTTTTCAATTAATGATTTGCAAATTTTAGTTGGTATTTTGTTCCATTCTTCTTCGCATATGGTCTTCAGATCCGGGATGTTTGTTGGAACTCTCGATTGGATTTTAATTTTCAAATAACGCCACAGATTCTCGACTGGGTGACTGGTGACTGACTTGGCCATTTCAGGATATTTACATTATTTTTTGAAAGCCATTTCTTCATAGATTTTGCTGTGTGCTTAGGATGATTATCTTGTTTGAAGATCCAATCAGGAGGGAGTTCAAAATTTTCAACCGAAATCATTAAATTTGTTTCCAAAATATGTTGATATATTGCAGCATTCATTCTATCATCTATTGCTGATATGTTGCTAGTACTTTTTGCAGAAAAACATCCCCAAACGACGATGATGCCAACACCAAATTTTAAAATTGGAACTGTGTTCTTTTGTTTGAAGGCATCACCATCTTTCCTTCATACATGATTTCTAGAATTACGTCCAAACAACTCAATTTCGGTTTCGTCTGTCCATAATACTCTTTCCAAATACGATTTTTCCTTATCATTATATTCACGAACGAATTTCAACCTGGCATCTCTGTGTTTTTTTTAATAGCAAAGAGGTTTTCCGAGGGGAATGTGAATTTAGATTCTTCCTATGAATTTCATTGCTTGTTGTCCGTTTAGTGACACAGATTCCTACGAAAGCAAATCATCCTTCATACCTTGACGAGTAACCAGTGGATTTTGTTTACTCTGATGCATTAATTTCCTCGAAGACCTTGTAGACCTAAAATGTTGTACAAAAAAAGACAAAGAGGATACCATTAGGCATTAATAATTTAAATGCTTTAAATAATTTAAATGCTAATTTTTTTAGCAAAACATCCCCCCACCCCGAGAGGATGTGGTATTATGTTGTATGGAGGATTGATTGACGACGGATAAGTTTTTATGGTGAATGAGGAAATTGTAAGGAGTGAATGCATCGTGAATTCGATTAGCTAGGTATAAGATAGTGAAGACCAGCTTCAACCCATTCCCCCTTTTCGGCCTTGTATCATAATTCTATTAATTTACAATAAATCTCAATAATTTAAATGCTTCTAATG
>OZ010579.1:118493009-118536669 GCA_963932145.1 Acanthosepion lycidas
TTATTGAAGGCTACAAACAAAATTGCTTGGTTTGTTTTGGTTTGTTTTGCTTTACGGCATATCAACCTAAATGGGTTATTTAATCTCGACAAAATTGTTATTGCTGGTAATATTTTTTGCCAAAAATGTATTGCGGTAATTAAGTGTAAACACCCCCCTCCAAAAAAAAATCATCTCTTTTGCTTTCCTTTGATTGTTGGTTATGATCCGTCACATGATTATAAAACAAATGCAGGTTAAAAACATTTTTAAAATAATAATAATAATAATAATAATAATAATAATAACAATAATAATAATAATCCAGACATCATTATTAGAAACAGCAAGCAAAAAAGTGCCTCCTTATTGACATGGCGGTCAGCAATAATAATAATAACGACAACAGTAATAACAATCATGATAACGATGACAATAATAATAATAATAATAATAATAATAATAATAATAATAATAATAATAATAATTTTATGGGACTTTGCAATACACACAGACAGAACAATCAAAGCTAATCGTCCTAACATCGTATTTAGAGACTGCAAAGACAAAATGTGCCTCCTTATTGACATAGCAGTCACTGCAGACTGCAATATATCTTTGAAGATTTAAAAAAAAACTATCAAAATACAAGGACGTTAAAATCAAAATCTTAAAAATGTAGCACATAGGAACATCAAAAACTCCTGTTGTAGTTGGAACCCTCGCATTTATTGGAAAAAAGATTCCGATAGACTCAGGAAGCCCATACCGGAAAGAAATACAGAAAATTGTTCTTACGAATACAGACCGCACCTTACGAAGGGCTTTATCTATGTAAAATATATATTTTTTTAATTGCTTAGTGAAAAATGTCATGATGTCATTTCTGACCTTAGGTCTCTGGTCGGGACCCGGAAAGAAATGAGTACACACCAGAAACCAAAGGAAATAATAATAATAATAATAATAATAATAATAATGACAACAACAACAACAACAGCAACAACAACAATAATAATAATAATAATAATAATAATAATAATGATGATGATGATGATGATTATGATTGGTTCATAGATACTAACTTTATATCGTCCTCCATACAGAAAAATCGTATGAAGAAAACCCGAAAGCAGTTCTAGAAAGTGGTAGTGCGTATTATTTTGTTCTGTTAGTTCATCATACATACCAATCGCACTATACCAAGTAAGAGACCAGGTATTGTACTAAAAGACTTTAAAGAATATAGATGCTATCGTTAGACAGAATCATAACAGAAAACAATTCTGCGAAAGGATTTGATAAACTCTGCATATATAAGGATCTGAAAATGTAAAATTTTAAACGGAACCGTTTCTCCAGCAGTAGTTGAGCACTAAGGATGATTACATCGAATACAGTTAGGCAAATTAAGAAAATCTTTGGAAAACCATCTTTATCTGAAATATAAACGTTTGTTTCAATGTGTACTGCTGACATAACTAGAAAAACACTTTCGATTTAACATACCTAGTTACTTCCTAAGAAAAGATCATTCATTTTGGTCTCATGTGAAGGATTTGGTAAATGTTTGTATCAAAGAGGAAACCAATAGAAATAACAAGAAGAAGAATAACAACAACAAAAACAAAAAAACAATAGCAATAATAATAATAATAATAATAATAATAATAATAATAATAATGACAACAGTAATAACGATCATAATAATGTTGACAATAAGAACAGCAATAATAATAATAATGACAACAGTAATAACGATCATAATAATGATGACAATAAGAACAGCAATAATAATAATAATAATAATGACAGCAGTAATAACAATCATAATAACGATGAAAATAAGAACAGCAATAATAATAATAACAATGACAACAGTAATAAAAATCATAATAACGATGACAACAACAACAATAATAATAATAATAATAATAATGATAACAGTAATAACGATCATAATAACGATGGCAATAACAACAACATCAATAATAATCATAGTAATAATGACAACAGTAATAACAATCACAATAACGATGACAATAACAACAACAGCAATAATAATAATAATAATAATAATAATAATAATAATAATAATAATAATAATAATGACAACAGTAATAACGATCATAATAATGTTGACAATAAGAACAGCAATAATAATAATAATGACAACAGTAATAACGATCATAATAATGATGACAATAAGAACAGCAATAATAATAATAATAATAATGACAGCAGTAATAACAATCATAATAACGATGAAAATAAGAACAGCAATAATAATAATAACAATGACAACAGTAATAAAAATCATAATAACGATGACAACAACAACAATAATAATAATAATGATAATAATGATAACAGTAATAACGATCATAATAACGATGACAATAACAACAACATCAATAATAATAGTAATAATGACAACAGTAATAACAATCACAATAACGATGACAATAACAACAACAGCAATAATAATAATAATAATAATAATAATAATAATAATAATGACAACAGTAATAACGATCATAATAATGATGACAATAAGAACAGCAATAATAATAATAATAATAATAATAATAATGACAGCATTAATAACAATCATAATAACAATGAAAATAAGAACAGCAATAATAATAGTAACAATGACAACAGTAATAAAAATCATAATAACGATGATAACAACAACAACAACAACAACAACAACAATAATAATAATAATAATAATAATGACAACAGTAATAACAATCATAATAACGATGGCAATAACAACAACAACAACAACAACAACAACAATAATAATTTTATGGGACTTTGCAATACACACAGACAGAACAACCAAAGCTAATCGCCCGAACATCGTATTTAGAGACCGCAAAGACAAAATGTGCCTCCTTATTGACACAGCAGTCACTGCACACTGCAATATATCTTTGAAGATATTCAAAAAACTATCAAAATACAAGGATCTTGAAATCGAAATCTCAAAAATGTGGTACATGAGGACATTAACAATTTCAGTTGTATTTGGAGCCCTCGGATTGATTGGAAAAAAGATTCCAATAGACTCATTGAAGGAATCCCTTAACAAGTACAGCCCACACCTTTCGAAGAGCTCTATCTATGTAAAGTATGTGCGATTTTGTTTTCAAAACTGCTTAGTGAAAAATGTCAATATGCCATTTCTGACCTTAGGTCTCTGGTCGGGACCCGGAAAGAAATGAGTATATACCAGAATGCAAAGGAAATAAAATCCTAATAATAATAACGATGATGATCATGATAATGATGACTGGTTGATAGATTTGGCAGCAAGCCTTATGAAAACACTGGACTTTGTTGTGCCAAATCAAAACGTCCTCCATCGTTTGTGCGAGATCTGTTTCCATCGCAAGGCTGAAATGATCGTTATCACAGTTCTCATCAAGCCTGGCCCTCTCCCCTTACAACCCGGACGCTAAATGCGCCAAGTCGTTTGTTAATAAAAATAGATGCGAGTCTGGAAACCGTGGCTAGCTTTATCAGTCTGACCGCCATAAAATATTGATACTATTCGATGAGCGTAAACCCGTTCAGAGCAATCATTTCAGTGCCGCTTGCAAATGTCCAGGAGAGACATTAATCAAGTAATCCGAGCGAGTTTACGTGAATTAAGGAAACGCGGCAAAGCGCTGTATAAATCTGGTGTTCGCACGCAGGGTGAAGGATAGTTCCGAAAATTGTCTCTCTCCTCGCCTCCTCCTTGTTCTTCGTCTTTAAGCGGTAAGTGGATAAATTCTTTACAAGTCACTGATAATGAAAGTCAAGAGGAAGATTGAGTGAGGGCCGAAAAAGGTGGGTGTGGGGGGTGTTCGGCAGAATTCTGATGCTTTTGAATTCAAATTTTGTCTGGTTTCTCTCCGAAGTGAATGTTTTATCAACAGTTACCTTAACAGGGAAAAGTCAGACAAGCGATTAAAATGTTAAGAAAAAAATAGTTATTAAAAAAAAAAGATAAATTACAGAAAACGTTTGCAATATTCATAACTGCTCGTTTACTCAAGAAAATATTATCAAAGTAAAGGCATTGTAAACATTGTATCATTTACGTCCTTGTGCAAATTAATTGAAATAACCGCTTTAGTTCCCTTTCTTTCACGATAAGGTCAGTTTTAGACCGACTGGAGTGACAGGGTGTAATCGATTTCTATTTTCTTCAGATTAGGTTATTTGTATTGGTGTGCAGTAATATGAATCTATTTTCAGCCTGTATGATGAAATTTGTTTGGCCTTGATAAATATTGCCTCATCCGTAATCGCATCAGATTTATCATCAAGCCCAGAAACTATTGTCTCGACTGTCGATTAGTTGTCTTACGGCCATTGTCTGCGATGGACGTTACTCCAAGGAAGCACGAACACACTGGCAAGCCTTACCAGAGATTAAATCAAAAGTATTATAGACTGGCCCGGAAACTTTCCTGATTTAAATCCAATCGAGAATCTGTGGTCAATCTGCAAGGGATGACTTCGTTGAATGGACATACGAAGTACTAACATGTGCACTGGGTCATGTTTCACTGGAAAATGCAAATAAAAAGTAAATAATAACGGAATTATTCGTTTTGTTTCAATTAATTTCCACAAGGGTGTAACATCAGAAATTGTGCAAATGAATGCATACATTTACTGCCAGCCTCACCCCAGGTCTCGGAAAATGACACGGTAACGGATTGTACTAAACAAAAAACAAAAGAAAAAAATAATAAAAGTATGGGAATTAAAAGTTAAAACTGTTCCTATTGTGGTCGGAGCTTTGAGTCTGATAAAGAAAGGAAATTAACAACAAATAAACAGAATCCCTGGTGCACCATATCTCCACAAAATAAAATAAAAATAGTTCTAAGAAACACATCTTATATCCTGCGAAGAGTTTTATTCATTTAAGTACTTTTGTTAATAGCTGTCTTTTATTTAAATCAGTGGAAACAAAACAAAACAAAACAAAACAAAACAAAAAAAAAATATAAAAAAATAAATTAAAAAATCACATCCTTCGCTTGCTCTAGGTCAAAGGTTATGATCTGGAATGTGATTATACGACAAGTGCAAGTCAAATAATAATAATAATAATAATAATAATAATAATAATAATAACTAGGGCGAACAGAGTTCTTTCAACGAGATGATAGGGTTGCTCGCTGCATACATTGGCCAATCTGTTGCGATTTCAAACTCCTTCGTAAAGAGAATTGGTGGGAAAATAACCCATCAGACCTTGTACAGAATGATGAGGTTACTCTCCTCAGACGGAGAGAAATCCATCCAAA
Source organism: Acanthosepion lycidas (assembly GCA_963932145.1). NCBI lineage: Eukaryota > Metazoa > Mollusca > Cephalopoda > Sepiida > Sepiidae > Acanthosepion > Acanthosepion lycidas. The sequence goes on from OZ010579.1 coordinate 118,498,307, forward strand.
TCGATCAGAGATAATTGTGAAAAATCATGTTGAAAACTTGTCTTCGGATAGATGCTATGGCCCCTGCCGGCAAAAACACATTTTTGAAAGCGTTTTGGGAAACGAAGCAAATATAAGGACCTCGAGATAGAAACCAGTAGGATAGCGAAAGAGATCTTCGAAAAGCTAAGCAAACTATTAAGAAACAGCAAAATTTCGTTACAAAAAAAGAAATAAGGGCTGAACTGTTATGTAATATCAGTGCTTCTATATAGCAACAAATTCTGCATAACTAGTAATTTTAAAAAGATTTTAAACCATCAATCATATGTTTTTATAATTCTAATAAATATCTGTCGGAAATGTTTAGATTTTGATGATGAGGTGAGGAAAAATTGAATCCCACTTTTCCTTCGTATGTAGTAAAAATCTCTTGCCATAACCTTCATGATATCCAAATAACTGCAGTTTTTATGTCCTGTTGTGGCCTTGTGCATTTAATTCTCCCCCATCCATTTCACTCCCCTTTGAAATATTCATTGCTTCGAGATGTTGTTCATTTTGTACCCACCAATTTCAAACGTAGTGCTTCATGAAGAGTAAATCAGACGATACAAGCATAAAACGTCTCAGCTGGCCAGAAAATTGGCCAGCCTGGGTTGAATTTTACAACTCTATCCTTAAGGTTACTTGGTACATATAATCTAAGAGCAGATGACCTGTCTCCGTAGAGAATGAACTTGTCGCACGAACTCTGGGACCTCATCTCACCCGAGATTTTTTCCTAAAAAACGTAGCCATTATAGCACAGCGGGCGATGATAGCGATTTTTTTCTTTATTGTTTTCAGAATTTTATTTTTACCTTCAAATTATATTTTACACTTTCATTTTTAGTTATATTTTTTTCAATATTCTAAAATTCTTTTCTTGTTTTCTTTCTCGAATAATTTTTCCTTATTTTTTTTAGATTCGTTCATTTGTTCGTTTTTTCAATTATTTCACTTTTTCAGTTATTATTATTATTATTATTATTATTATTATTATTATTATTATTATTATATTGTTATTATTTTCAACATAAATGTTTCGATTTGAAAATTTCTCAATTTTACCATGTGTTTTTTTTTAAATTTATCTTTTTCGTATTTGCCTCCTTTTCTTTCTTCATTCTTTTCTTCTTTTCTTCCTTTTTTGCTTCATATTATCTTTCTTTCTTATTTTCTTTCTCTTATAATTAATATTTTAATGTTCGTTCGTTTCTTTCTTTCTTTCTTCTTCAGTATCATATTCTTTCATTATTTTTGGCTTCATATTCTTTTACCCTTTATTTCTTTTTATTTGCTTCATATTTTTTCATTAATTTTTTGATTTTTGCTTCATATTATTTTTCTTTCGTTATTTCATTCTTCGTTTTTTTTTCTTATTCATTCATAATTTCTTTTTTGTTTCATATTAATTTTACTTCATTTATTTTTTCATATTCTTTCTTTCTTTCATATTCCTTTTTCCTTCTTGCACCCTTTATTTTTGTTTCATATTTGCCATAATGCTTTGCTTTGTTTTTCTTTCTTTCTTTTTCATATTTTTCTTTTTTCTTTGCTTCGTTTTCTTTCCTTCTTTCTTTCTTTCTTTCTTTCTTTCTTTCATTTTCTGTCATATTTTTCCCTCTTTGCCTCGTTTTTCTTTCTCTCTTTCACCCTTTCTTTCTTTCTTTCTTTCTTTCTGCTTCCTTTATTTTTGTTTCATATTTTTATTTCTCTCTTTGCCTTCTTTTTCTTTCTTTCTTTCTTTTTTTCTTTTTGTTTCATATTTTTTATTTCCGTCTTTGCCTCGTTTTTCTTTCTCTCTTTCATTCTCTCTCTTTCTTTCTTTCTTTCTTACTTTCTTTCTTTCTTTCTGCTTCCTTTATTTTTGTTTCATATTTTTATTTCTCTCTTTGCCTCCTTTTTCTTTCTTTCTTTCTTTCTTTCTTTTTGTTTCATATTTTTTATTTCCCTCTTTGCCTCCTTTTTCTTTCTCTCTTTCACTCTCTTTCTTTCTTTCTTTCTTTCTTTCTTTCTTTTTTTCTTTCTGCTTCCTTTATTTTTGTTTCATATTTTAATTTCCCTCTTTGACTCCTTTTTCTTTCTTTCTTTCTTTCTTTCTTTCTTTCTTTCTTTCTTTTTGCTTATTGACACTTCATTCTTTTTCCCTGTAACAGCCATTGTTAATCATCCAATAAAAATGGTGGCCATATAAAGAAAATTGATGCGAAATAGGAAAACACGAAACAAGATGACATTAAAAGAAAAACAATGTCGTCCTCATAATTATTGGAGGTGACAGAAATAGCAATTCAGGACAACCTGAATTAGATATACACACCGAGGAATTGTTGAAAGGACAAAAGAATTAGTTTATGGAATTAATACTCCAGGTAACAGGACATGGGTAACAACTGAAGCGAGGTTAATGTCGGGAGTATTAATAATTTTATTCTTAATGTTAATGTCTATCATAAATTTAATATTAAAATTACTAGTTGTAGTAGAAGAAACAGCTGTAGTCAAGGACGTGTTTGTAGCTTCCAGCAAATCTTTCCCTTTTTACTGTTTTTTTCTTCCATTTCTTTATCCTTAACAATGCAATCTATACATGATTACAAATTATTTAAAATGGGAATATGAATTGTAACTTTTTATTGACTAAATAGTACAACAACTCCTATGTGGCAGCAAATGCTGGACAATCACCTGACAGATGAAGAAGACTCTTGAAGCAAGAAAAATGCAGCAAAAGAATAGCCCAAAATGCAAATTACAAATTGGTGGCACCAAAATCAATCAAGTATAAAAATTTGAATATTTAGGAAGTTTTTTTTTTAACCGAGGACGGAAAAGCGACACTGAAATCCGAAGACATACTGGGGCAGCGAAAGATTCCTTCCAAAAGCTATGCAAGGTATTATGGAACAGGAAGATTTCGTTAGAAACAAAGAAAATAGTACTGAACTATTATGTATTATTAGTCCTCCTCATATAGCAGTAAACTCTGAACATTCTCACAGATAAAGAAGAGACTTGAAGTAACAGAAATTTAGGCTTGATCTGTTTTTAGTTTTTATGCCAAGTTAACTTAGCTAGTGGATGTATCCTCATTGACTCCATTTATTTTTGACTCATATTTCTTTAGTTTAATTTCCCGCCCGCTCCCCCGTTAGGTAACCAGCAATATTAGTACTCTGGTGGGTGGAGGACACTTTTCAATTTTCGAGTGTGTTTTTCGTATTTGATGTCGTGCCTAAATGAGTATGTAATTATCTGTATGGTTGGTCGGATAATTGGTTTTAACTGATCCAAGTCCCGAATAAATTTCGTCCAGTTAACTGATATTTCTGCCATAATTAAGGATTGTGTATTTTTTGATTACTAACAACATTTTTTAGTTCCTTGTATACATCGTATTGTTTATAGTGAAAATATTCTTTGATGGTGGTGGGGGGGTTCATTTTAAAGTTGTTATTTCCCCCTCTTCACAGACAAATTTTACACATGAGACTAGTTCGGATTTAATAGAGTCTTTGAGGTATTATGGTGGCTGTAGAAAGCATGGTAAGTAAGAAGGTGGTGTTTTGGTGCAAAGGATATTGTATAGTTTGTTTGGGTCAGTGATTGTGGTTAGCTAAATTTTTAAGATAAGACCAGCATTCCATATCCCCACCTTCGGAATTGTGCCACATTTTTTGTATTTTTACAAAAATAAATATCATGGCGTGATGATTGTGTTTAGCATGAAAGAGAATGTCGCCTCTGGTTGTTGACTTCAATGTCCAATTTTATATTCACATACGCTCTATCCCTGATATTGGGCACTTTAACTCATAAATATAGTGAACCATAAAACTATATTTTACCATTTGAATTTGTAGGTCTGATGAATTTGATCGTAATTGTGATTCCAATGTAATCAATTATAACCATGGGATATTTAAGCCTTTTTATCATTATTATATATATATATATATATATATATATATATATATATATATATGGTAAAATATACGCTCTATCTCTGATATTGAGCACTTTATCCCATAAATATAGCACACCTTAAAACTAATTTCTTTATATATATATATATATATATATATATATATATATATATATATATATATATATATTTACACAGGGTGTCCCCAAAACTTTGACACCATTTTGAATGCAATTGTCTTAGATTGAACAATTTAGGTGTTGAACATCATAAGTTTATTATGTGACCGATTTCATAAGTGCTCAATATGTGCGCCGCCCGTGACACGGTACACGTCAAGTCAGTAGTTAAGCTCCGACCTTTTCTGTTGATGATGCTCTACCAGATCCTTTAGGCCTGCATAAGCAGCCTTTTTCCTTAAACTTTTGATACCAAGTCCAAATTTGTTTGCTAGTTGGGGAAGCTTTTGCAAATTTGGAATTGAAGACACGCTGCACAGTCTTGGGTGACTTGCGAGCATATTCCTAGCTGGCTTCTCTTTGGGAGTGAACGTCATGGCTCAACCTGAAAACAGAACAAAAATAAAACATTAAATATCAAATCTTGATTTGTTTCTATCGATTTTGTGAAAATTTGATGTTATTTCAACAAGAATTGCCAACATTATTCGCCTGCGAAATGATGCCAAATTTTTTTGGACACAATACATACATACATACATACATACATGCATACATACATACATACATACATACATACATACATATATATATATATATATATATATATATATATATATATGTATATATATATATATATATGTATATACATATATATATGTATATATTGATGCATGTTTCATTAAATAATATATCCAGATCTTTTGTCTATTTATTTTAAGTAAATTCCTTTCATATTATCTGATAAGCTTATTAACATTATCGAAAGATGAAATAAAAACACCATATTGGTACATGTTTTTTAATCCTATCTAAGCTTTCGGCTTATATAAGCCATTATCAAAGATGACAATTACATTTCAATATATTAAACAATACACGGACAAAACAATAATGATAGTCTATTTTTGTTGCATGAAAGATTTCCAAGCAACGACAAACTCGTGTATACGCGAGAGTGAAAACGAGAAGTGTTAAGTATGGGAAGCCGTTGGTATAAACTGTTATCAGTTATAGGCATTTAAGAATATTTGTGGAGATTTCATAGTTTATTTTGTTCAAGTTAGGTTTCAACTGTTTTATGTATATAGCTTAAAGAATATTTAGTTTTTGTTTATTGTTTTCATGTTTATATATATATATATATATATATATATATATATATATATATATATATATATATACACACACATATATATATATATATATATATATATATATATATATGTATATATATAACTGATTTTGATAAATACTATTATTTTATTCGTAAGTCTTACATAAGTTAAGGGCAATGGAAGAAACATAGCTGAGGAGTAATTAAGGGAAATAATTCAACGTATAGTGTTTAAAAATAACATCACTCTTTCTATGTAAAGCTTTGCAATGTGACTAATATATATAAGGATACGATTAATAAAAATGTACCTTTCTAGAAATAAAAAGAAGTGCTCTCTCGCTCATTTCTTTTAACTAAAGTTTATTTCTAGTGTGCAATGGATCTTTATTTCATATAAAGTTTTAAGTTTGTTGCCAGAAAATGAACAATGGAATTTAGAGTATAAGCGAAAATGCAAATGTGAAAATAATACTTATCAAGATTTGTAAGAGAATGTGTTTCCAATTTATAAGTGCAGGTAACAGAACAGAAACCTTTGGGCAGAGTATAAATTCCTGGCGCGTTTGCTGTATTTATCTTCACGCTAATTCTCTTGGGAAAGGCATGAACCCGTCTCTTACTCACCATTAGCTATGGAATAATTAGCTGAGCTCTATAGCTTTCGATGTCAGCCAGTCTAAGAGAAGGAAAACTGGATTCAAACAGTGGAAAAGGTGACAGGAAACCACTCCATTATCTTTCCAAAGATGTTATGGTAAATATTAAAGAAAAGAAAGCTACAGTGGACAATAATTGTCTATGAACGTTTACGAATCCATATATGACAATATTTTAACATTCTATTGTGGATGTCACGTATTATATGAGTATGTGAAAAGGATCCATTTTTATAATGTTCAATAAAAATCTTACCATTTCAAAAAGTCTTACTAATGGGACAATTTTTTTAAAAATCGTTTCACCCCAACCAAAACGATAACGCTACTAAGACGCAAGGGATTACTGAGAGTGAATAAAAATGAGAAGACGCCAAGAAGGAAAAAGAACAAAAGAAGAACTGTAATATGGAAGACAGAAGATGGTGATTGACGTTACATAGTAGATTTATAAACGTTATAAACAAGACGGATTCTGTCGAGAACAAATTTCCGGAATGACACGGTGAACAAACGTTCCTAGCAGCAGAACTAGCAATTGATTCAATATAATTATTTAACTTTATGTCAGTGCTGATGGAAGGTAAAAATGGTTTCCTATGATGTCTAAACTGATTGGAAGTCATTTTCTAGATCAGCTGCCAGTTTTATTTGATAAGAGAGAAATAATTAATACTGACATCAACATAAATAACATGAATTTAAGAACTGATGAAATCGGGGAAGTCATTGATAAAAATAAGAAAAAAACCTAGGTCCAAGTAAAGAAACGCTAATGTGAAAAGATCAAGAAGAATTGCCATACAAGATAATTTTCACTCTACCGTCCGTTAAGAAAGATTGTAAGTTGAATATTCACACCATATATCAATGAGACACCATAAATCAATGATACCCAGTGGGGTATGGTAATATTTTGCTGGGTCATGCGTAGGATGTGCACCCTTCGGCTTACTGTACCAACAGAATAAGGGGACAATTCGAGAATGCGTTATTAACATTGAATTGTTTTCTAGAGAGTCTGAGTGAGAGTGTTAATTTTAATGCGTGTTAATACATATACGATTAATATACAGTTATGTATACATAAAAATTCAACCACCGTTGCAAGACATTTGTTGTTACCATTTCCATCTTCATATTTAGCTGAATGTGGTTTTAGTGCTGCAAATGATTTGTTATTGAAAAAAGAAATCCACTGGATATCACTAAACGAGGAGACTTGAGGCTTAAGCTGACTAAATTGGTGCCTAATATAAAATCTATCTGTAGCAGGCATGACGCATAAGGATCTCACTAACAGTCATTTTGTGATCTTAAATTTCATTTTGCATTATTATTTCCTGATAAAAATGATCAAAGTATATTACAGAATAAGCTTTCATTCAAATATTTCATATTTCTGCCTTTCAATTCTCTATTATATGTTTTGAAACTATATATATTTAACTGTCTTTTTGATTTTTAAAATTTTTCTTTCATGGAGGCCATCGTATTTGGAGGTTTGTTTAGAGACCAAGTTAATGGCTTTTTAAGCTTCCTTCACGTGAATTGCAGTAAAATTTTGAATATATAAGAATTAAATATTCAGGGGAGCATCAGAATTTTAGAAATACCAAAGTGGAGCTTGGTCCAAAATCAGTTGGGAATCACCGCCATAGACCTTCAACTTATGAAAAGCTCCAGCATGCCAAACCTTCTCAAACATTTTCGAAATATCTAAAGCCACGGTCCGAATTTAACCGTTATTATCTAAAGCTTGACAGATAAATCCAGTAATAACATCGAGAAGCTAAAGCCATATTGTTTATTTGAAAAAGAGACCGTGCAAAGTGAGATGATTAACTAATACAGAGTTGATTAGAATACGTGAGAAAAAAAATAAAAAATACTCCCCCCACCACAAAATAAAAAATTCTAACAAACAGCTAAATATCTTTTCAATTGTTGAGCACAATGCATAAGAGGAAGACTTTTAAATTAATTGAATGTATAATAATTATTTGTTTGTATTTGTTTTTAGACTGCGAACAACGTCCTGTTTTACAGACATCATTTAAATAATAATAAATCAATAATGTCATTAATGTTTAAATGGATTCTGTAGAAGTTTTGTTTTTTCCTTCCAATGCGCTAATACAAATGTCCGTATGACACGACCATGGATGTTTGCATCTTTGTCAGTCTTCTTTCAACATGTTTCATAAAACTCAGCCACCATAACGGGCGATACTTTTTTGTTTTCAAATAAATTGTATGCTATAGTTTTTTTTGTTTTTTTTTATGAATTCATCTCAAGTAAGTCTTTAATGCCACTAAGATGCAAGGAGCCACTGGAAGTGAAAGAGAATTAAAAATCTTTAGACGGATCCGGAAACTCAATCCTAAACAGGAAACAAGAGGTAAGCCTCTACTCCAGTTCAATATATCAAAAAGGTGTGTGAACCGAACAATAGGCGAACCTATCTACTCCTGTTGAGGAGAAAAAAAAATAAACAAATAATTAGTAAATAAAATTTCAGAATTTAGTCACAGATGTTAGAAGTATACAATTGTAGGCTTTAGAAAGAACCGGAAGCCCAATCCTAAACAGGAAGCAAGGAAAAAAAAACCTCTACTGCGATCTTCCTGTATGGTAATGAGTGCTGGACAATTTCTTCACTTATGTAGAAGAGATTCAAAGCTAACAGAGATGTGGTTTTGTAGTCAAATGCTGAGGATGTAATGAACAGAACACGTGGGCAACAAGAAGGTTCTAAAGAATTAGAAAAAGACATTTATATTTAAAATCAGAAATATATAGTTAAAATTTCTGGGATACGTTAGATGACTTAGATAATTGGATACGTACAGGACGGTGTAAAGGAGAGGCAGAGTGTGAATGAGTGAAATAGCAGAGATAAGGAGGGATGATATGGAATTAAACTGTTGACTCCAAGATGAGGAAAGAAGGCTTAGAGAATTTAACGCTTACAGGACGTATTAAACGAAGCAGAAGTAAATATCGAGTGACCTACTTAACGCGTTTGATTGAATGGACGATAGAACAGGGAAAACAAGGTTAAGGCAATGGGTAAAATATTACTTAGACAAAGAAAAATGAGGAAGCTGTGGATAGTCATGATCGCCAAGTCCTCAAGAGACACAGCACATAAATGATGCTAATGTAATTTTTCAAATGCTAGAAATTTATTTTCTTAATGCTTCTATTCATTGGATATTTCAATTGATTGCTTTAATAAGTGATAAACAGTATATAAGACTTTAAGCGAGTCGGCTTGATTTTCACTGGGTGCTCCCCTACTTTCGACCTTGTGCCATATCTAAACTACGCTTGGAAAATCACTATAAGACTTCAAGCGATTAAAATTTATGAATCCTTTTTTTTAAAATTAATGTTCTATCGTTAAATGGATTCGCCTATTCCCGGCGTTTTATAAGCCATAAGTTTTATCAAACGAAGACTAATCATTGAAATGTGTGTATATAAATAAAGGCTTGAAAACCAGATATCTGGCTACATGTTTTTTCGACTAAAATATTAACGTTGTGGAATACGGAATTATGACAACTAGAAGACGAAAAGTGCGATACTGAAATCCGAAGGCATATTAGGATATCATAAATTATTCTTTTTTCTTTATGTGCCGTACCTCCCAGGACGTAGGCGATTACAGCCTTCCACAACTTCTTGTCACTTGTAGCCCTTAATAAATTTTGTCTTTCTGTTATTTCTCGTAAGCCCTGTTTCGAAATCAATTTACTCAAGCTCATTAAGTATGTTATGCATTCTTTTCCTCTTGCCGTCTATCTGTCCTGAGCGTGTCAGATTTTCCAAGCCTCTTTTCCTATTTATATGCCCCAGAAACCTCAACTGACTCTTCCTGATCTTAAGTATTAGTTTTCTTTTTGTTTGCATTTTCTTCAAAACTTTGTCGTTATTCATATATTCCGTCCAAGGTATCCTCAGTATCCTTGTGTAGAACCACAGACAAAACATATCCACAACTTAACTAAATGAAACCAAATTTGATCAAGTAACTGATTTTTATATATCTTGATCACAAGCTATCTTGCAAGAATATTTAAGTTGTAGTAAAAGTCGCGTAAGTGCTTGGGAGGACTGCTTTCGGAAAATATAAAGGTATGCTGCAATCAACATGAGTATCAATTCATGCTACAAAGAAAATATACCTTATATACATGTGATAAGGAGTCAAAAACTTTCAGCTGAAGTCGGAATATTACAAACCAATATGATGTACATCTTCACAGATCACAAACTGATAGACAAATTAAAAATAATTACCGTTAGAAATGGAACGAATTTGTCTTCATTCTTCGATACCATCTGTAGCAAATTATTGAGACTATATAGACACATTAAAAAAAGATCTCGAACGTAGAAAAAAGAAATAGAGGACAACCAGAATAGAGATGGAGGGGGTAGTATTGAATAATTATGGAGATTTATTTATCAAATATGGACTCAGAAACATTCAGCTCAAATCGAAACATTCCAAAACCATAGGATGCGTATTATCACATATCACAAGCTGATAGGTAAAGGTGAAAATAACCACTTTTAGGAATGTAAACAATTTGTCTCTACTCTTTGAAATTATCCGTAGCAAATTCTTGATACTATTTAAGATTTTTAGAATTAATTCATTTGAAATCATTTTTGATTTGAGAAAGGCATATAAGACGCACGGGTGTATAAGACCAAGCCCAATTTCAGCAGGGCAAATCAAGAAAAATAGTAATTAGTAAAATTATTAGTAGATGGTACTGCCTAGGCGATATTTATGAGGTATTATTTTGGTTAAGCAAGTCATGATTACAATTAAACGAAAAATAATAGCCATAAAAAGAACACAAGCCTATAATTTTTTTATTATATCCAAAGGTAATAAAAGAAAATAAAAATCAAGCAATAATTGCACTTGATCCAAACAGTGCAGTTACCATTAAAATATGTCTTGAGAGGATGGTGGTTTTAAAAGGAATTAGAAGAAAATTGAAAGAAACGTTGAGGGATAACATAATTCTGTAGTCACAAGCTAATGTGTGGCAGGTACTAAATAAGCTTGCCAAAGATAAATGGCAGGAAATAAGTAATGTGATTTTGCAATCTGCTGCAGGCGGAAACAGCGACTAATGAATGATGAATGATAAAAAAGAAGAATTAAAAAAAAAGATGAATTAAAAAGCAATCTAAATGGCGAATTAGCCGAAAGGAATTCTTAAATCAAAATGAATTTGCTGAATATTTATTTGTGAGAAAAAAGAAACAAAGTGTTGACTAAGTAAATTCTCAAATAATTATAACTTTAGTTTAGTTTTTTTTTTTTACTAATAAAAGCAAAGAAAATAGAAAATTTTTACTTTATACACTTGGTCTCTTCCATAATAACGTTTAACACTTCCGATAGTGTGGACGTACTTACAAGTTTTTACGAAGTTTATTTTATCAGCTATTGATGTATATAAGAGTTTTTAAGGTACCTTGAAAAGCCAATCCTTATAATTTGTATTATAAACTAACTAGCGTTTAGTCCTATTCTCAAACCAGCGTAGACGTGTAGTATGATTTGGGTTTATTCTGTACTTCAAAGTATCCGATCGAAACCAAAATGGCGTCCAATGGTGGACAGTAAGAGATTATTGATTATAGGTGTTTTTGGAATTCAACTGGTTATTTTATTGTTAATTTTTAGTTAACCCATGGTAAGTTTTTTTTTATATTCCATTTCTTTTCTAGATTTGGCCCTTCACAACTTCCTGTGTTTTACTGCTCTAAGTAACTCGCACCTCTTTACCATCACTCTTTGGTCTTGATTTGTTATCCGTTTACACAAAGATGTAAATCGGTATTTAGAGTCATTTATTTCCAGTAAATGACAATTTCTATTTTCTCCAAACAGGCCAGCACAGCCAGACAACAATGCTGGAACAGTGTAGCAGGGAAAGTTTTAAGGAATCGGTTCTCAGAATTGATAAGCAAGTGCCAGTTTTGTAGGTAATAATATTGCGAGTTTCGTTTTTGCTTAGCAAATCTTCTTGGAGGCACGGTAGAATAATGGATTGCAGCTTGCATTGAAGAATCGGAGAGTCGAGTTCGAATTCCAGTTGAGTTCATTACTTTCACTTACGTGCTAATGTCCTTGGGAAAGGTTTGAATCTAAATATTCTCCGTAGGAACAGGCTGAATTTTATAGCTTTCGGTGACAACCGGCCCAGAAGAAAGAAAACTCTGAATTCAAAACTGTATATATCCCTGGCAAAGCACATTCTATGCAGCTAAGGTAAGGATCATTCTCATTGACTCGATGATCCCAACTACCGTCGACTCATTTAAATCGATCAGAAATAACAATATATCAAATAAAGTTTCGATCAGACAAAAGATTTGAGTGCAAAGTTCCCCTGAGATAATTAACAAGTCAGCATCATGATACTGCTGTCTTTTATTTTGATGCTTATTTCCTTGATGATTTACAAGGAGGTTCCTGTTTTGATGTGACCTTTGGCCTCACATAGATACGAAACAGAGATGAAAACAAGCATGTTGTTGATTGCTATATCAAAAGCTAACCTTCTGAAAGAAAAAATTAAAGTAATAATTCAGCAATATAAAACATAGAATCAGAGTTTTATGAAACAAGTGAGCGAGTTGCAGACCAAACAAAACAGGTTTTGAAAAGAGGTTAATTTTCGGACGTAAAGACAGAAAGCATAGAAGTCGGCAGGAAAGAAAGTCATCCACAAATCGTAGAATCTAAAATTTAAACAAAAAAAAAAAAAAAAAAAAAAAAACTAATGCAAAACAACCATACAAAATAATGCCGAAAATGAACCTCCACCAATCAAGAAAGATGCCATGTTGAACATGACGATATTCATCGACCAGAGTGTTGGCCACTGATTCGGTTCCACTGGCCACAGTATCTTGCTGTTTTAGCTCATTAATCCTTTGAGCGCCGCGTTCCTGAACAATTTTGACCCTTCTTCCTGAGCTCCTGAGGCAAACTTCACAAATAATTGGTATATAATATTACTCGGTAGATATAATAATAGTACACAAGTGTTTACCCACCGTTCAATCAGTGGCTGGGCATTAAGTCAATTTTTTCTACCACTGTTCAACCGGTGGCTGGGCATTACGTCATTTTTCTCTACCACCGGTAAATCGGTGGTCAGAGCTCAAAGGATTAAAGATGAGTCATTAAATGTCTTTACATCGCTGGCAGAGTGAGCAAAAGTCGTTGCACTGATTCCAACCTTAGCTGGTTTAGAATTAAGAATTGAATTTTTCTTAGACTGTTCTCTCTAGACATAATGGCAGCGAGTCTGCCATAGCTTGAAGAAAAGATATATTCATACCTTGCCCAAATATATTTGTGCTAAAAGAAACGCAATGACTTTGGTAAAGTTTGAACTCTCAGAGCCGATTCCATATTCAGCGCTGATAACCACTACGCTAGCACACATCCATGAGAAAGTTACATAGAACTTTAAATAAGGAAGAAAACAACGAAATCTGCTAAATAAATAAAATAATGTCAATAATATGAACTGGATGAATTCATTGATTGAAATAAAGAAAAGTTATAATGCAAACGAAATAAACTACTTAATATATAGGTGGTAATTAAAAAGGATTTATATTTAGAAAAAAAAGAAAAGAAAACAATAAATATGCCAAAGCAGGATGGGAGTTGAGACTAGGGTAACAAATTAAGATTTATACTATGATGAGACATTAATAAATAACAAGACAGCCTCCCCACCCCCAGAAAAAACAAACAGACAAACAAAAACAACGGAAAGATACAGTCACACGATGCATTGGTAGCGATGCTACATTTTAAGTGTCACCTGACTTTTATCTTGTCCATAGCACTGCAGAAAGAGTCACATAAGTCATATAATTTGAAAATGTTGTCATTGTCTTCCTAGCAACATCCACCGTCAGTCAACTGATACAATAATAATAATGATAATCAACACCCTAAGGCTGATGTTGATCGTCTGTATGTGCCCAGATCCGAGGGAGGCAGAGGATTATTTCAACTAGAACTGTCTTATCTAGCTACAACAATTGGTCTTCAAAGATACTTGGAAACTACAGAAAACTGGCGGATGATCTGTGTCATAGAATATGAAAGAAATCAGAAACTGTATTCAGTGATAAAGGAAAACAACAAATTCAAAATGGAATTTCAAGGGGATGAAGAAGTGCAAGTAAACACGCTACACATACGAAAGTAACAAAGAGCCTACGTAAAGAAAGAAAAAGTTAAGGCAATAGACCAAATACAGAAATGATGGGAAGATAAGCCGCTTAATGGTCAATCCTCAGCCTGTAGCAAACAAGCTGATGTTGAAAAACCCCATACCCATCAGCGCAGGGTTAAAAGCTGAAACTGAAGGTTTTATTCTTGCTGCACAGAAATGTTTGCTAACTAAAAATTATGAAACACATACTGAAAAATTATGTTAACCAGAAATGCAGATTCTGTGATAAGTATCTAGAAACAATTGATCATCTTGTATCAGGTTTCACCGTATTAGCACCCACAGAATATGAAACTCGACATGACTGAGTTGGCCAATATCTGCACTTGAAAATCAGCAACATTTACATAACGGAAATTGCATGAAACTGGTATAAACAACAATCAAACCCGTTTGTAACAGTTTCATGAGACAATGCATAGAGGCAGAACAATCAAAGCTAACATCGTGAACAAAGACAGAATATATTTTCTTATCGACATGACCGTCCCTGCAAACTGTAATGTATCTTTGATGATCCTAAAACAACTATCAAAATACAAGGATCCTGAAGTGAAAATTAAAAAAGAAAATGTGGCACATAAGGACATCAATAATTCCAGTTGTAGTTGGAGCCCTAGGTTTAGTTGGAAAAAGGTGCCGATAGTCTTACTGAAGCGATCACTGATAGCTCATGCTTTAAAGAAATACAAAAAATTGTATTCACAAGTACAGCTCACATCTTACGAAAAGCCTTGTCTATGTAAAATGTATGTGGTCTTAAGTTGTCTCTTCTTTTCAAAAATGCCCGGTGAAAAATGCCATGAAACCATTTCTGACATTAGGTCTATGGATGGGATCCGGAAGGAAATGATTATACAACAGAAATCAAAGGAAATAATAATAATTTAATAATAATAATAATGAAAATACGAGAGCAAATTGAAACTTTCTCGGCCCAACCAAAATATAAGGTTTTGAATAATGAAATGTGCAATCTCAATCTGCAGTTCAAAACGAACAATGTAATGTGCAATCTGCAGTTCAAAAAGAACAATGTAATGTGCAATCACAATATGCAGTTCAAAAAGAACAATGTAATGTGCAATCTCAATCTGCAGTTCAAAAAGAACAATGTAATGTGCAATCTCAATCTGCAGTTCAAAAAGAACAATGTAATGTGCAATCACAATATGCATTTCAAAACGAACAATGTAATGTGCAATCTCAATCTGCAGTTCAAAACGAACAATGTAATGTGCAATCTCAATCTGCAGTTCAAAACGAACAATGTAATGTGCAATCTCAATCTGCAGTTCAAAACGAACAATGTAATGTGCAATCACAATATGCACTTCAAAACGAACAATGTAATGTGCAATCACAATCTGAAGTTCAAAATGAACAATGTAATGTGCAATCTCAATCTGCAGTTCAAAACGGACAATGTAATGTGCAATTTCAATCTGCAGTTCAACACTTTTGGTATCCCGTTCCTCAAATCTCTTTAATCCTTGAAAAACCTTTTGATGCATTGACATTGAAATATTGATTTTAGTAAAGTGGGTCGATCTGATCACTGTATGTGATCTTAGGTTGTTAATTTTGTTTTTAAAGCAAAATGTTCAGTGGAAAATATCATGATGTCATTTATGATCTTAGGTCTCTGGTTGGGACCCGGAAAGAAATGAGTATACAAGAGAAAGCAAAGGAAATATAAAATAATAATAATAATAATAAAAAAACACCACCTGTGGGACATCACAATTCAGATTGACAAAGTTAATAATAATAATAATAATAATAATAATAATAATAATAATAATAATAATAATAATCAAGACACATAAATGATTAAAAAACAGACAAAAGAGCTCACTAGCAAGGCAAAATTAAAACTACAATTTGAGTGAATCAGATGTGAGTTATCGATACTTGATGAGTTTTCAAGAAATGCAAATTTTTCATTGCGGAAAAGCATAAAGAAAAAACTATCAATAAACCAGGATCTTGAAATCGAAATCTCTAAAATGTGGCACATGAGGACATCAACACCTCCACTTGTAGTTGGAGCGCACGGATTGATTGGAAAAGAATCCAATAGACTTATTGAAGGATTCCTGGTAGCCCATGTCTTAAAGAAATACAAAAAATTTTTCTCACGAGTACAACCTGCACCTTACGAAGGGCTTTAGGTATTTTTTCCTCATAAAATACACAGTGGAAAATGCCATTTCTGACCTTAGTTTTCTGGTTGGGACCCGGAAGGAAATGAATATACAACAGAAATCAAAGAAAATAATAATAATAATAATACAACGTTTGAAAAACTAAATAAATACAAAACTAATATCTCGAGAAAGAAATTAGTTGAATGTGGCATCTGATGACAACACCATTACCCTTTGTAAAATATATGAAATGTAAAAAAACATACTCATCGGTACTGTTCACATCTTGTGTAAATTTATCACCATCCAATGACTACAATTACATATTTTTTATTCCGTATTGTATGGCAGCTCAACTGTTTGTGTCTTCTGTTACTAAACAAACTTGTCGCTTGAAGTCTCTGGTTTAGACTTGGAGGCAACACGTACTGCACAAAGTAAAGACAAAACACGATAATAATAATAATAATAATAATAATAATAATAATAATAATAATAATAATAATAATATAAAAAGATAGCGATTGTATCAATTTTTTCTTCTTTGAAAATTCAAACAGACTGAAAGACTGGAGAAAAACTGGTAGGATTAGAGATGAGAGAAAATATTAAATCGATTTTAGCAAAATTATTGTAATCGATGAGGTGCGTGCAGGAGTATCGAGGAGATTTGTTATTATTTAATTTTCAGTAAGAGTTATTAGATACTCCTCGTGCAAATATTTCTAATAATGACAATAATTATAATAATCTGTGAATCGTGAACAAGAAAAAACGTCTGCTACATTGCTAATATGACTGGGCTTGCGGACTATAAGGGAACGAAAATGAAAAAAATGAACTAATGATAAACAAATAAAAATGCCATTACCATGCCCCTAGAAAACGAGGAAGTAGTGGGACGTAAATATTAAGAACATACAAAACAATGCTGTAATCGAGATGGGAAAAGAAATAGCCATACGAAAAAGGATTGGGGTTGTTCCAACTACAGCAGCGCATAGATCTTCCTGGATACTGAGGAATTAGTAAGGAAGTTTAATAAACTTCCTTTTATTTAAACTTCAGCGAAAACTATCGGACATCTGACTGAAAATGCAAGTGCATGGAGTAACAATAATAATATTTTATATACTGCGGACGAAGAAGAATACGATCACGGCTCTCCACAGGTTCCTGTCTCTTGTCTTTTTAGCATGCCTCCTTATCCCTGTCTTCTCATCTATTCATACAAACTCATTAGATAAGTTGCTCGCTGTTTTTCCGCCTCCACGTCATGTGGGTTTTAAATTCGCCAAATCCTCTTTCCTCATAATGCTTCTTTTTGATTTTAAGTATAATTTTTTTTCTGGTTCCTAATTTTAAAAACTTTCTTGTTGCTCCCATTTTCTGTTCATGGCATTCTCAGCATCCTTCTGTAGAACCATATTTCTGTCACTTAGAGTCTCTTTTTCATCTGTAATGAAATTGTGCAGCATTTATAATTATACAGGATGATAGATATGACGCCTTAGTTCAGAGTTCTTTGTTTTTAACGAAATATTCCTATGCGTAATCTTTTGCTTATTTTTTGCAAGGCATCTTTGTCTGTTATAATAATAATAATGACACTATTAATAATAGTAGTAATAGTAATAATACATTTTGACTATACAGGGTTAAAAAAGAAAGATATTTACTTTCAAAACTTTGCGGTTAATCAATTGCAAAATCCAGGATACTAGCACATTTAAAAATAAATGTACAGAGAAATGGAGAGATATCTAGAGAGAAAGATATCTAGAGATATCTAGTGATATCTAGAGAGAGAGAGAGAGAGAAAGAGAGAGGGGGCGTGAGGGCCTGTGAAAAGAAAACTTTAGAAAAGTGGAGAGTCCAGTTTGGCTTACCATTCATTGTATAGAGGAAAGGACTTCGATAGCTACCCCTACCTTAAAATTGTCGCGCGTCGTCTGGGTTGACATCTCTCTCGGCCCCGTCCCAGTATCAGATTTCGTCACTTTGGGACAACTACACCTGCTTAATGAATCATTTCTGGCTAACATATTTCGAAATCTTTTTGTTGATTAATGAGTGAGAAACCGGATGGAGAGGACTAGGTAGCCGCTCCCCACCTTTTTTTTCGGAATCGGGGACGGACTCTTTTTTTCCTTCAAATAATAAACCTATCGGGACCGGGTGACAATAATCCCTTGAGTAATATGCAATCATTATTTGTTGTTTATATCTACAGTGAATGAATATTTTTTCCAGTATGGCAATGAGTCTAATGAAGTCGGCAGTTGGAATCAGATATTTTTGTAATATAGGAGATCGCCAAGCGAAGCGTGATATTTATAATTATGTAATCGATCATAGGATAAAAGATTAATTTACAACCATTCGATATCAGTTTATTCCCTTTTAGATGAGCGTCTGCTGGTAACATTACCCATACGTGAGTTAAAGTAAAACTTAATAATTCTGTATCATAAAAATTCAGCCAGAAATAACTGTACAATGTCTGAAGTAATAAAATATAAAAATGATATAAATAACGAGAATATTTCAGAGATCAAAAAACTTTGTTTGTTCACCTCTCATTATCCAATTATTAAAAATTTAAAGAAATCGACAATTGTTACAAATTGCAAATGCTAAAAGTAAAATACACGGGAACTTTGAAATACAAAGTGATTACACAATTTAGACGAGACGGACAAAATTAACCTTTGTAAAAAAAGCACAAGAGAATCAATTAACAAGCGAACATATTTGTTTCGACAAATCAAGACATGATGCTTAAATGAACGAAGCACTCGGGAAATATCAAGAACCTACTTGTGAGCTATAGACATTGTAGAATAGGAAGTGACGGTGGTACCTGTAACGACTGGAGCACTCTCCCCGAAATACCCGCACACATAAGGGATGAATTATAATTCTGGGGACAAATTCATGTTCAGTGTATAATTCTGTTGAGGTCGACAAGAATATTAGGAAAATGTTTCGGAGAATGCTCTAGAGAATATTCGATTGGAATTTGAACTCCGCTCGCCTGTTCCTCTTTTAACGCCGATGGCCACTACGTTACTCGCACATTTTAGTTACTGCTAAATAGAATGCGAGAAAATTTTGTATTACTTAAACTCTCACTATATGTAGCATATATTAACTATTATAAAAATATTAGTAGTTGTAGTCGTAATGCCAACAGTAATAATAGTGATAACTGTAATAATAATAATAATAATAATAATAATAATAATAATAATAATAATAATAGTGTTGGATGCAGAGGAGGGTCGATGGACACTGGCATGTCTGTTGATGTTATGTTCATAATGATGGTCATTCAGAGCGAAAATATGTCCAACAACGTTTAGCCACATCACCTCAGAGTTCCTATTTACTTCCGGTCATTTTATTGCGTCTCTTTCAGGAGTTCACGGCTAATTTTACAGCCAATTTTAGGACCCTATTGACCAGTAGGGGTTGCCAAAGTTCAACATCAATTTGGCAAAGAGTTCAGACATAAATATTTCCCCGTAAACTGCTTGTTTCGTTCAATTTTAACATATCACTCAAAAGAGTTGCTTGGTTTTTAGCGGCATATCAACCCCTATGGGTTATTTAATGTCGAAATCTAATTACTCTTAACAAAATTTTATTGCTTCAATTAAATATATTTTGAACGCAATTCTATGCCTTCAACTACAGATAATTTTTTTTTGGTCCTTTTGCTATAAATATGTATTATTGGTGATTATTTTATTTAAAAATATATTACTGATCTTTTTTAGTATAAAAACGTATTTCTATACATTCATAGTGTTTTGTTTGGTGGTTCACTATTTGACTATAGCTGGGATCCTAACTATTATCTCACTCAGAAAAGAAAGAAAAAAGTAAATATAGAGAATTTGATCCATTCATTTATTCAAGATATTTCGTTCCGTATTAGATTTTTACAACAACAGCGCTGAAATTATTTTCAGGTTTTTTTTTTAATTCACCAGTTTCAACAAAATGAATTCTGCTTTAGAGCAAATCAACATTTTCAGGTTCTATTTCCCGATTCAACTGTTTTAATTAAAAAAGAAATTAATTTACTAAGGTGAAAATCTACAGAAAGTGCACTGATTTCCAAATCTTGCAAATTTGCGCCAAGGTTTTTACAATATTTCATCTTGTTGTCACAATGTGATAGAGAATTTTTTTTTGCGATGAGTTTTCTTATTCTACCAAAGAATTGAAGAATGTCTGTATATATTTCTGGGATGAGGTATTGTCATTATTTACATTGTTTACATTGTTTGGTCTTTACGACGTTTCGGCCGTTTTACGCTCCGGCCTTCTTCAGGTGATTGAAATTTCGAACAAGCTTTATTTCATCTATCGGGGATAGATTCTTCTCGTTCCACGTTCCATGCCTCTTCCGAGGTCAAGCCTGTTTGGGTGACCGCGTGGGAATACCAGGTGCTGTAAGTTTGGATGTGTAGATGGTGTGTTGGATAGTGACTCGATTTCAAATTTCCGTTGAGTTCATTATATACACTTATGCACAAATACTCTTGGGAAAGGCATGAACCCATCTCTTCTCCCTGCAGTTAACTATTAAAACTTGTATCATTAAACCATTATTATCTAAAAAAAAGCAAACAAATTCTTACAATCTAGCAGTATTTCCGACTTTAAATAACCTGAAAATGGATGATAAGCCGTAGAAAACGAATCAGCCAACAAATCGACATGGCGTAGATTTCACAAATGGCCTGAAGATATGTGTAGAGATGTTGAACCATACCGTCTATCCACAACTCCTTGATATTTGTAGATGCATCATTTTGCATAGTAAGTAACCTCTACACAAAGCCATATAAAATAGCTCCATTGGCCTTATTTCAAACGAATATGGTAGGTATACCATTCGTCTCCATCCAATTTTGGGCAACTTGGACCCGATGATACAGTGCATTATCCTTCGGGATCAAAACCATTGTTTTGTGGGTATATAGAATCCAGGTATGAGTGCAAATGGTGAAGTGGGAGGTCACCGAACCGGTCACCGGCCATTGGCGTATTTAATGAGACCAGCGGGCCCAACCTAAGTCACGTAAACATTATGAAACCACCACCGGCCTGCATGGTGTCATCTGACAATTGTTTTTTTTTTTTATGTCCTCATGGCTTTGCATTACGCTCGAAACCTACCAATTGTAAACGTGACACCAGAGTCCAATTAGTGACGCAATTCCAGTGTTAAATTAGTGACGGCACGCGTCCTAGTGAGGCTCTTTATCATTTGTCATAGGGTTAACAGGTACACACAGGTGAGTTTTCTTGTTCCATATGCCATGGATTCAGAAGAACATTGAACTGATCTATTACATATGTGTCTGGTATCTCATGTATTTAATGAGGATGTGATTTGAGCCTCTGACCTCTTATCTGTTACCGCATTCAGATGCCTCTCATCACAACCGTTAATGACCCATAGTCGACCACTCCACTGTCCAGGGATGGCCTACCATCAGTTATTTCTAGTATACACGTAACAGTGTAAATAAAATAATGTCAAATGTCCCCCTAAATTTCACATATATGATTTCACATTTCCATAAATATGCGCCGTTTAAACTACAGTAATTCATGGCAATTCATGAAAATGATTAACCTAGCCGGTGTTCACACTAACTCCTCAGCTGTCAAAGTACAATTGATATATGTCTGGGATGTCATGACATCAAGGTACGGTAGGGTAATCTGCAGTTTTCTTTCAGTACTGCCTATCCATGTTTTTTTTTTGTGTGTGTAGAACACAGCATATGGGATAGAATTATAAACAACTTTTCTAGAAAAGATTTTTCCAATTGTTTAATTTTGTATCTAAAAATAAATCCCAGCCTAAAAAGGATTGTTATGGTGCTAGGAGACAAGTGAGGTCAAATAGGCAATATTCAAAAAGTAGCAATTGTGGAATCGTTAAAGTATAGGAAGTGGTATCAAGATGTCTATGTGTATTTCTGTGTGATATCTGCATATGTACTGTAAATATATAAAATGCCTGCTTCTCAAACTTGCAAATCGCATTAAGTTGCCACTGGATTTTAAGCATAACATTCAGTCTCACATCGACTTGAGTCGAACTGTACGCCACAGATGTATGAGAAGCTTTTGCTATCAGTAGAAAAAAAAAAGAAATATCCATTTGCATGTCCATAGTACAAACAAAACCAATATCCATCCTCTTGTATAGCAGAAAATGATGGACAACCTTCCTATGGATGTTTAGAAAACTAGAGGTAGCAGACATGTGCTTCTACAGAAGGATACTGGAAATTCCATGGATGGTGCGAGTAAGCAACAAAAACGTCTTAAAGAAAATGTCAACAGGAAGAACATTTCTATTCAGATTTAGGAAAAGTTAGCTGGAATTTCTTTGACACATAATGAGAAAGGAGGGTTAGGAAAACTTAACGCTGACGAGGCATATAGAGGGCGATAGGGTAAGGAAGCGGGCCACTTACATGATGAGATTGTTAGAAACACTACGAAGAGCCTCAAATGATATGAAATTTTGGAGGGCCATGACCGCCATGTCCTGAAGGGACACGGCGCAGAGAAGAAGAGAGGCATTGAACCTGTCCAAGAACTCGTAGGAATTAATTCGCAGAGCAGTGACAAAGATGGATGGTAAAGAATCAAATGTTGCTTATAACTACAAGGGACAGGAAGTCATAGAGAGCCATGGTCCCCTTACTTTATGTGAATGGATGGCGGAACGTGGACTGGGAGCCTTAGCAGAGGGAGAAAAACTGCTAACTGGTATTTTCAGCATCAGACTGTAGAATCATATCCCGGCCATTTCAAGTTACTTCATCACTCTTTTCTTCGTAAGGATATTTTCATATCTCTTAATACATTACTTAGATTCGGAAAAGTAAATTTCGCTATTCCTACGTATTTCTGTGTCACATATCGCGGCTCTAAATAAGAAATAGGAGAACCGGGTTAGATTCCCAGTCATGTTAGTTACATTCATTTACGCGCAAATACCTTTGAAAAAATGTATAGACCCATTGCTTCTGTCCCCTCCCGCCACACTACCGCCAGCTATGTGTTAGTACTTGTATCTGGAAAATCATTGCTATCTGCCAAATTTTTAATGGAATATTCACTCGCAAAAAATAATTATTCTTACAATAAAAAATGACTTTAAACAACCCACAAAGGATCGATGATCCGTAAAAAAAAAAAAACGAATCAATCAATCCTGAGGTAGGAAGACTTGAAATAATAGAGCTGTGGTTCTACCGATGAATACTGAAACTATCACGAACAGATCATGCGAACAATAAGGAAGTTTTAATGAAAATAGTAACTAAAAAGAAACGTATACTTACAATCAGAAAGAGACATAAATCGACAGCGATGTAGTTCAAACGGCGAATACCGAGAATACCACTAACGGATAATGTGATCAATGAGGAAGTTTTAAGGAAAATAGTAACTACAAAGAAACGTATACTTACAATCAGAAAGAGACTTGAATAGATAAAGATGTGGTTTTAAAGGTGAATGCTGAAAATATCACGGATGGGACATATTAATAACGTAGAAATTTTCATAAAAATAGGAATTACATAGAATCTTATACTTAAAATTGGAAATGTCTGGGATAACGAGGAAAGAAAGCTCGGTGAATTTGACACTGAGTATAGTTAAGGCAACAGAAATTGTAAGTAACCTATTTTGAGTAAATGAAGTGCAGAACAAGAATCACGAAAACAAAGATGGCAAAAGTTATAGTAACAAAAACAGGAAGTTGTGGAGAGCCATGATCATTTATCATAATCTTTTACATTAAGTTTGTAATACTATGCACAGAAAGATGATCATTATCGAACGTCTAAAATCAAAAATGAATTTGTCCTGATAATTTAATTTCTATTTTCTAGCTTTAAGTTATTTTTCTCTCATTTGTGGCGCCTAAACTCCAAGAATCTCAGCTCAGCCTTCCACCTTTTCTTTTACTAATTTAATTAAGAATGAGTGATGAGCCAACGTCGTTTTCGACTTAGATTAGTTGTCTCAAATATCAAGGATCAATAGTGGTTTAGATGAGCCATCATTTGAAACAAAGGTAAGTGACAACATGTCATCCGTCGATCTCTCAGCATTCGTTCACGCTGCGGGTAGTGTTTCCTGGACAGTGGGTTCATGACGACCGTGTAGCCTTATCGACCCGGTCGGAGTCCTTCAACGACGACGTTCACAGTTTATTTTAAATCATCAGCGATAACTCTAGCCATTGGTTCGACGGTAACAACATATCCTCTGTTCAAATATTGTGATAAACAAAAGCAAATATGGAAAATGCGATAAACAAACTAGCATCGAGTAAGCAAGCAATTAAAAACCAAATATAAACAAAAGAGAAAACAAATGAACTGGATTAAGGATCTGTCCAGAAACAGACGAACGAAGAAAGGATTTAATAAAAAACGCCGAAAACAATGAAGAGTAAGTGGCAAAGTAATAAATGTAAAATAGTGAGTAAATGAGAGAGAGAGAGAGAGACAGAGAGAGAGACAGAGACAGAGACAGACAGAGACAGAAACAGACACACAAAAAGGCAAAAATCTTCAAATATTTTAAATGATATAAAAAAAGTAAACAGAAAGAATAACAATACAAACCGGAAGTACTATTTCCAAATAATTATTTTTCCTAGGAAAAGTTTAAAGGAAGGAAAAAATATTTGGAAAGAACTTAAGCATGTAAGTTTATTTTAAAATTAAATTATTGAAAATTATTTGAAATCGACGATTCTATTTTATAAATCCTTGAAAATTTATTTTAAAATAAATTATTTAAATTGTTTAAACTAAACTATTTTATTTAAAAATCATAAACGTATTTCCCCATGTATAATACGCATTTTCTTTCTAAAAAATAATAAGGAAAATCAGGGGTGCGTTATGCATAGCTTCAAATTTTTTTTTTTAAATTGCCTTAACGTAAAATAAGAATTATTTAATTAGATTAGAATAATATTATTATCTTTTAAAAACCATTTTTTTTTTAAATATGAGTAGGAACGCTTGCCGTAATGAAATTGGAGAGGTAAATTTATAGAGTTTGATTACCAAACAAGGGGTGCGTATTACACGTGAGTAGAAGCATTTTTCTACACTTTCAGCACAATTTTAGGTGTACGTATTATGGATGAAGGCGTATTATACATGGTGAATTACGGTAGTTTAATTTTTAATACATTATTTGAAATAAATTATTCTTTTGAAGAAAACATTAACAGATTAATCTTTTTTAGAACGAATTGTTTAAATTTTTAAATTATTTTATTTGAGAAATAAACTTATAATTTTATTTTAAAACATAAATCTATGAGCATTGTCGATAATAAAACACAAATAAGAAAAAAGACAAAATAATAATAATATTCTTGTAGTGCAGGATTAATGCTTGCTGACTAGAAATTACCAAGTACGCATACGAAAAAATTATTTTGACCTGAACTGCAGATACTGTGATAAATTATCCAGAAACAATGGACCATCTTATATCAGGTTGCGCGCTATTGGCACTCATTGAATATAAAAATCGGCTTGATAGAATGGGCCAATATCTGCACTGGAAAATATGCAACTTTTACGGGAATGAAACTGTAAGAAACTAGTATGAACATCACTCAGACGCAGTCACAGAGACAGGACCTGTAACAATTTTTGTGTCAGTTTACAATACACACAGACAGAACAATCAAAGCTAATCACCCAGACATCGTGATCAAAGAGCATAGGAACGGAATGTGCTTTTCTTATTGACATGGTAGATTATAATGTATCTTTGAAGATCTTCAAAAATTATCAAAATACAAGGATGTTGAAATTAAAAATCTTAAAAATGTCGCACATGAAGACATCAGTAATTCCAGTTGTAGTTGGAGTTCACGGATTGATTGGATAAGGTTCAGATAGACCCTTTGAAAGAATTCATCATAGTCCATGCCTTAAAGAAATACAATTGTACTCACAAGTACAGCTCACCCATTACGATTATGTAAAATGTGTGTGATCCTACGTTTTTTTTTATTTTCTTTTTAGAAAAAAAAGTTCAGTTGAAGATCTCATGAATCCATTTCTAACCTTAGATCTCTGGCTGGGACCCGGAAAGAAATGTGTATATGTATATACAACAGACATCTATGGAAATAATAATAATAATAATAATAATAATAATAATAATAATAATAATAATAATAATGGTAATAATAAGTATAATAAAGACCTCTGCCCGCCAAAAAAGATAAAAAAAAAAAAAAAAAAACGAAAGCAAATAATGTGAATAAAAATTCTCAAGCGAATAATGTCGGTGGGGATCATCAAGATTAACAAGTCTTTTAATTTTATTTCCACTCTCAGCAAAATTGCCTTCCGCTTCTTAAATTTTTTCTCCCTTTGCGTTTTCTTTTGAGTGAATCTCTCCTTGATTTTAATCCGCCATTTTGTTCACTTTGGATGGAAACTATAGGCATCCTTCCTTCTGATCTTTATAAAATTCCGTAGCGTTTTTCAATAGGTGTCGTTTAAAACTGAACACGGTATTTTCTTTCCCACATTACCGAATTTTATGGCATATCTCCATATTCTGGAAGGTGACCTTTCATTCGTCTTTATCTACGAATAATGCGAAGATTGCGAATTGTAAATGTTTTTACATTAAAAGTGGAAACGGAAGAAAATCAGATGCATTTTCATAATTTGATCTTTTATTTACGGAAAGAAAAAAAGACAACGTTGTAAAAAGCAACAAAAATATGTAACGCCTATGTAAATGGCGTCATAATGAGAATTGTGTTCGTCAGGAGTTTTGCTGGGTTCAGAAGTGGAAATTTTGATCTGGGGACCTAGCAGCACACCAGGTCTGCAGTCGTTGATGCTGGTTTTCTAAGCGTAGCTTAGATGTGGCACAAAGTCGAAAGTATGGGAGGCACAGTGAAGATCGAACTCACTACTCAGGATTCATTGTTTAAGCGAGACACACTTGCTAACCATTGCATCACGTCGAGTTGCAGTTGATGATGATGACGAAATTGAAACGCTGACTAAAAATCATCCAAACTATATGACACCACTCATCGCTGAGATACTCCAAATATCTAATATGTGCGTTGTAGGGCACCTGAATGTTTGTGCACCTCACACTATAACGGGAAATAATTTAATGGATCGCATTTCAATCTATTATTTTCTACTGAAATGCAATAAAAATGGCTAATTAAAAAATAACGAGCACAAGCAATGAAAATAAATTATTTACAACAAGGTTTATATAAGACATTTTTGTGTTTATACGTTCTTTTTATAGATACAAATATGTAAGTAAATGCTCTGTTTATTATAAACAGTATTAACAACATTTACCGGCCTGAATGCCTGAGAAACTTTCACAGAAAATATTCGTCCTCCGACAGTAATCGAACCTGTATCCTATACGGAACTTTCATATAGCCTGACGTGCCTTAACCGATTGGGCCACAGAGGAGCGGTTCCATATAGGATACAGTTTTAATTCCTGTCGGAGAACGCATATGTTCTATGAAAATTTCTTGGACATTCAGGCCGGTAAATGTTGTTAATACTGTTTATTATAAACAGAGCATTTACTTAAATATTTGTATCTATAAAAAGAACGTATAAACATAAAAAATGTCTTAAATAATTGTCGGACATTTCATAATGTATAACAAGATTTATAAGAGAAACTTTACATAGAAAATTCATATAGTTGTCCGGACAGGAATTAAAAACTGTTATCCTATATGGACACCGCTCCTCTGTGGCCCCAATCGGATACAGGCCACGTCAGGCTATATGAAAGTTCCGTATAGGATACAGGTTCGATTACTGTCGGAGACGAATATTTTCTGTGAAAGTTTCTCAGGCATTCAGGGTAAATGTTGTTAATACTGTTTATAATAAACAGAGCATTTACTTACATATTTGTATCTATAAAAAGAACGTATATAACACAAAAATGTCTTATATAAACCTTGTTGTAAATAATTTATTTTCAGTTTTGCAAAAATGACTTAATTGGAATAAGTAATTTGAAGATCGTAAAATCGATTTAGACCAGTCATCGCCTAAAAAGCTGCCAAGTTCTGTGAGGATAGAATCAAGAAGATGCTTTAAATGAATATGAAAGATAATGGAACAACATTGTACAGATGCTAAGATAAAGAATAAATAGGAAACGTTTATCAAACTAACATGTTTCAATTTTATTAAAGCTTCATCGGAGAACGAGATATGGAGAAAAAGAAGAAAAAACTCTCTTACTTTTAGTTTTGTGTTTGATTTTCTTTGGTTAATCATGTTTTACGTGCATTCGACTTATTAAACAAACTTTAGTATAATTTGTGGTGTTCCGAATTTAAATCTATGTACAGATATCAAAATATTGTCTTTGAAATTAACTTATAAAATGCTATGAACCTTCGTTCCGATCAAATATACAGAGTGAGTCAAAATTATGTTAACACTAGTATGAGAGGATGAGTCAAAATGATGTTAACTCTAGTATGAGAAGATGAGTCAAAATTATGTTAACTCTAGTATGAGAGGATGAGTCAAAATTATGTTAACTCTAATATGAGAGGAATCATTTATTCAGAGTTTACTGAACAGTCTCCACCTGTCCACCAGTACGATTGATGTACAAAAACCAGTGATCAACAGTACAATTAAGTGCCTTGACACACATTTCACAGGGTATGTTTGATATTACACCTTTTATTATGTCCTTGAGTCATACGGTGTAATTGGCTCATATTTATTTATAACTCCAATGCTGACTGCAAATGCTTACTTACAAATGCTGCAAGAGTTTGACATTGTTAACAAACCCCTACAAATCAGACGAGCAGGGTAGTTCCAACAGGATGGTCCACCGCTCCATTTTGCCCGTACTGTTCGCGCTTGTTCGAACAAAGTTTCCCTAATCGTTGGATAGGTCGCGGCGGAACGTTGGCATGGCCACCACACTCCCCTGATATGACACCTGTGACTTCTGATTATGGGATATCATAAAGGATCACGTGTATAGCAAAAAGGTTAGAGACATCGAAGAACTAGACAGAATAAAAGGTGTAATATAAAACCGTAAAATGTGTGTCAAGGCACTAAATTGTACTCTTGATCGCTGCTTCTTATGCATCTTTCGTGCTGGTGGACAAGTGCAGACTGTTCAGTAAACTTTGAATAAAGGATTCATTTCATACTAGTGTTAACATAATTTTGACTCACCCTGTAAAATGTATGTGAAATGTGAGTACTATTAGTACGGCTGATTAGTGAACGTGCAATACATTGAGCGAATCAGTTATAAATAATATTTTAGTGAATGTAAAAAAAAAGTAGAGACAATAATGTTGCAGTAATAGATATTATGATGACGGATTAATAGCTGTAAGCAATGTATTAAGAAACAGGAACATTTTGTCGAAAAGAGTGCTGAACTGTAATGTAATATCAGTTCTCCTCTGTAGGCAGTAAACGCTGAACAACCACCTCATAGATGAACAACAAACTTAAAGCAACAGAAATGTATTTCTACAGAAAAATAAGAATAACATGCGAATAATGAGAAAGTTATAAGGAAAATGGAAACAAAAATGATAGAATCAGAAAGAGACAGTTAATAACGCATAATGAGGAAAGAAGGCTTGGAAAATTTGACACTGACATGTCATACTGAAGGTTAGAGGGACACAGGAAAACAAAGGAAAACAAAGGATAACTTTTCTAATGAACTTGATAAAATGGATGAAAACACGGGATGAGAGGGACTGAAAAGACAAAACTTACTAAGAAGTAGAGAGGATAGGAAGAGCCTTGAGCAGCGATGTCCTAAAGAGACATGGCATATAGAAGAATTACTACTGATTAAATGGAAAAGGTCAAGGACGCATTCCAAAATCTGGGCAGAGTATTGCGAGACAAGAGGATTTCTTTGGTAACAAAGCAAAGAGTACTGAGCTGTTACGTGACATCTGTCCTCCTGTATGGCAGCGAATTTTGGACGGTCTCCTCAAAGATGAAGAAGAAACTCGAGGCGACTGAGTTATGGTTCTGCAGACGGATGCTGAGGATGCACCGAGAGGGTGAGCAACGATGAAGTCTTGGAGAGGATGCAATCAAGGAGGAGGCTTATACTTAACATCTGCAAGAGACAAGCTGAAGTTTCTGGGACAAGTAATGAGGAAGGTGGGCCTGGAGAATCTGATACTCACTGGTCGAATAGAGGGAAAGCAAAACAAAGGAAAACAACGCATGACATACCTGGCGGGCTTAAGCAAGTGGATGACAAAACTTGGTCTAGGGGAGGTGGCAGAAGAACAGGACTTATTGAGAGCTACAAGAGATAGGGGGAAGTGAAGAGCCATGATCGCCTACGCCCTGAAAGGAAACTGCGCATAAAAAGAAAAAGAAACGAATAAAGAAACGTAGTGGGAGACATTTCAATAGCTGTTATTTTTGGTTTTAATGTTCTTTTTGATACACACATGGACTTGGCTACAATGAAGGTATGATGGATTAATTTGATAGATAGTGTTCTACTTAGTTTATAAACATTTCCGAGGAAGCGGATCTTCTGAACTTCTTATATCTTGATGTAATCAGAGAGTTTTTGTTGGTGTATTTTTTCATCAGACCGCAAGCACCTATTACAACTGTTATTGACGCGGCCTTTATCATCCACATTATCAAAATTTCTGTTTGTAGATGTTTATATTTCAGTATCTGTCTACATTTCTGAAATGAGGTATTATGTACACTATTTACATTATTCGGACTATTGTCCTCATCTTTGTCGCCATATTTATTACACTGTTTCGGCTGTTGTACGCTCCGGCCTTCTTTACGCGGTTGGAATGTCGAACTGAAGCCTTTATTTCGCTCACTGGGGTAGATTGTTCTAGTTCCATGTGCCATGTTTAATGGATGTCAGTTATCAGTTATCTCCTGCTAATTACCCTCTCCAAGTTCTCCACTGCCTTAATCGGGTATTCATACATAGATGTCCTCAAGGACACATGGAACAGTGGATAAAGGCGTTAGTTACATCCAGTGACAAGACCCACAGAGTGTGAGTTCAATACCCGGTTAAGGCAGTGGAGAACTTGGAGAGGGGAATTAACAGGAGATAACTGATAACTGGCATCCTTTAAACATGGCACGTGGAAATAGAACACTGTATCCCAGAGAGCGAAATAAAGGGTCCAGTTCGACATTCCACTTGAAGAAGGCCGGAGCGTACAACGGTCGAAACGTTGTAATAAATATGGCGACAAAGATGAGGACAATAGTCCGAATAATGTAAATAATGTTTACATTTGGAGAATTTTTTTTCTGTAGTTTTCAGAGAGGTGTATCTTTCGAAGGGGAAAAATCCTTTCCTTCTTATCCTTGACTATTATACCAGGACTGTTGGTCTTAATTTCTTTATCAGGGTGGAATAGCATATCCAAGGGAACATGTAGGTTCATCATTTTCTGTTACAATTATTGACTAATGTTTATAGTATTTATTTCTGATGTTGATATTATTATTATTATTATTATTATTATTATTATTATTATTAATATTATTATTATTATTATTATTAGTCACGTATTATTATTGTAATTGTTGTTTCAGTTCAATAATATCTGCTCGATTTCCCTCGAGATCAACTGAAATAAGGCTCTTCAATCATCTTTCGTTCGTTTCACTAATCCAGCTGATATTATCAAGTCATCCCATAAGTAATAAATATCTCAAATTCCTGTTTAATTAGAGTTTTATTCCTTAATGTAGGTGTTACCTTGATCAATAAACTCTTTCCTACGACTCGCCAGCCTCGTAAAGTGGAGATAATGAGACAGAATGGAATATCTATAAACGACGCGTTTTGCCGAACGTCTGCTGTTTTCGGCTTGTTCAGGCCAGAAAAAAGTGAGAGCAAAAAAAAAAAAAAAAAAAGAAAAAAAGAACAAAAAGAAAACGAAAAACAGCTGTAATATATATATACATATATATATATATATATATATATATATATATATATATATATATATATATATAAGAGGCTCCAACACTAAGATTTCCTGGTTATAATTTATTTCATTGGGTTCGTAATAACGACCCAACTCCTCAGTTACTTAGTGTTCGAGCATTTTATATTATATTCTCACTCTGTCTATGACTTAGAGCTCTACCTGGATTATATCCTCTTGGAAATATATATATATATATATATATATATATATATATATATATATATTGACCACTAATATTATCTATCTCTCTCTCTCTCTCTCTCTCTCTATATATATATATATATATATATATATATATATATATATATATATATATATATGAAGAAATATAGTTTTGATATATTTATGGGATAAAGTGCTCAATATCAGAGATAGAGCGTATGTAAATATAAAAGTGAACATTGAAGTCAACACTCAGAAGCGACAGGCTGTTTCATGCTAGAGACAATCGTCAGTCGGCATGACGATTGCGTCTAGCATGAAACAGACCGCTGTCTCTGAGTGTTGACTTCAATGTTGACACACACACACACACACACATATATATATATATATATATATATATATATATATAGAGAGAGAGAGAGAGAGAGAGAGTGTGTGTATCAAAATACTTTTACAAACTTTGGGCTCGACTTCTTCATGCGTACATATAAACATATGTCTGCAAATGCTTCGTTTTTGAGTTATTAAGTTTAAGAAAATTTACTGTAGATGGCATTGTGTTTCCTTGTAGACGAGGTTACATTTGTCATTCGTGTAAAATTTGTGGCTAGTCTGTTTTCAACATTTAATGTATGTAGTAGAGAGTTAACTGAGAAGCGTTCCATTTAACAACGGCAGGATATTTATATCGTGAACAGGCAGATACGATTTTTACTTACAGATGACATACATAGTTGAACAGACCGACGTATACAGATGAACATGCTGCGATAGATAGACATGAACTAACTGGCAAATATTTGGATAGACAGATAGATAGGAATAGACTGAGATAGATATATAGATATATAAGTAGGTAGGTCTTTTTATACTTTTTATACTGTTCATCACATACGCGACTCAAGAGCCCCGAGGTTAGAGGGTTAGACAGATAGATAAGTATAGAGAAAAAGAGGAAAGAAAGAAAGTGTGTGTGTGTGTGTGTGTGTGTGTGAGAGATAGAGAGAGAGAGAGAGTGAGAGTGAGAGAGGGAGTTTTTAAAAGAGAGGTAGAAAGAGCGAGGGGGAAGAAAGAGAGAGGGAAAATGAGAAAGTAGAGAATGAAATCCTATAGAAAGTGAGGGAGGGAATAGTTAAATAGATAGATAGAGAAAGAGAGAGAGAGAGAGAGAGAGAGAGAGAGAGAGAGAGAGAGAGAGAGAGAAAGTATTAGCGAGAAAGAAGGTGGGAAAAGACAGAAATTGACATGGAAAAATCATGAAAAACATACTTAAGTACTAAAAAAGAGAAAGAAGCATAAAAGCGAGGAGAGAGAAAAAGAAAGAGTGGAAGTGAGCGAGAAAGAACGAGAAATAGTGAGTGAATGAGTGAGAAGGAGAAATATTGAGAGAGAGAGAGAGAGAGAGGGGAAGAGAGAAAGAGAGAGAGAAGGGGGGGGCAATAAAAAGTAGAGATATGGAAAGAGAAGCTAGGCACTGTTCACAATTTATAGTTTCTGTCCGTGATGTCCGCCGCATCATTTATAAATATTATTGATAAAATGGGGCCGCAGCATGGCGTCTGAAACGCGGACTGGGCCTAAAAGTTTCCATTTAGCGCCCCCTGCTGGCATGGAGCGTGAGACTCGGCCGACTTCCTAATTTGGCCAGCGGTCTAGGTACACGCCATTCAATTTCTGCACCCCCTCCTCCATCAACCGACCCTAACCCGACGCCACCACCTTACACCAAACATTACCCCCCCTCTCCAAATCACCCATCCGCTTCCCACCACTTCAAATCCTCCTCTTCGTTTTTACCGACTTCATTAATCCGAAGAAAATGGTATTTGATCGAACCGGTCGCTCAATTCTCGGTCACATTATCAACATCTTTTTAATATCAATCATCCCAGTTGCTGTCTTTCTGGGAAGCAAGAGGACAGACACACTCTATAATCTCCAGCTTCCAACTCGATCACTGTCTTATCCTCTTCTTTTTCCGTCTCAGTATACACTTCTTATCTCCCCTTTGCTTCCATCGTTTTTAATTTTCAACCATTCTGTTACTGTTAGTTTTATAAACGTTTCTGCACTTGCTTTCGTTCTTGCAGTATTTACAGTGGTTATTCCAAGTAAAAAAAAAAAGATCTTCGACATTCCTCCTGTCCCGCCAAAAGTCGATTTAGTGGTGAAAGCAACAGTGTTTATACTTCGCGGTATTTTGTTATGACTTGCAATTATAAACTAAATAATGCTACCGACTGTCACCAACTTTGACCTCTATTGCTGAAACTGTTGGTCTAGTCGTCAAAATCGGCGGACGTGGGAGCAGTGTCTTGGAATACGCATTGATTTATTAGACTTAAGTTAATTTTGGGACAAGAATAGCAAGTGGATGATATGTTAGACATCTGCATCTTAGGAGAGCATTATTCAGTAAAAACATCTTGAGTTTATTTAAGTCTTTAATGTTTAAAGAAAGCTATCAGTAGGTTATAAAACAAACCAAAAGACTATAATCCAGGAAGAAAAAATATATATGTATATGTATATATATATTAACACTACAGCTGAATATAAAACAAATTCACTAGTCATTTATATATACATACATACATACATATATATATATACATATATATATATATATATATATATATATATGTGTGTGTGTGTAATATGTGTGTATATATATATTAACACTATAGCAAATTCACTAGTCGTTTATAGATATGTAATATATATATATATATATATATATATATATATATACACATACATATATAATATATATATAAACACTACAGATGAATATAAAACTAATTCACTAGTCATTTTTATATATATATATATATATGAATATATATATAATGTATATATATATATATATATATATATATATGTATATTTAAATAAAAAGAAAGAACAGTAAGATATGTAATCCAGTGTTCTTATTGATATTTTTATTTTTTATAAAATAGTGCTCAATGTAAATTTACAGAGCATTAATATTATAAGTTAACTGATTTAAAATATGTTTTTTTCGCTACACAGTAATAACCATGGTTATTAAAAAATTAAATTTAAAGTTTTTAGTTTCCATTTTTGAAATATGGTTATTACTGTGTAGCGAAAAAAATCATATTTGAAATGTTAATTTATAATATATATATACATATACATATATATATATATATATATATATATATATATATATATATATATATATATATATATATTACAGCTGAATATAAAACAAATTCATTAGTCATTTATCTGTGGTCACTTTTTATGACTGACGTATTTTTTCTACGACCTTAATATTACCTATGTTCGTGTTTTGCTAGCATTTCTTTCCATATTTGCCTCTTTCTTTTGTAGTTTCCAATTGGTTAACGATAGGAGTATGTTGTTGTATATTTGGGTATGATGAGTCAGATGGTCCTAACGATCATCGCCGGTACTTTGTTTCAATAATTTATCATGCAGTATAATAATAATAATAATAATAATAATAATAATAATAATAATAATAATAATAATAATGTAACTCATTATCTGTCTATATCGCTGAAAATAGATATTATGATTACATACATTATTTATATTATTCAGTCTATTATCCTCATCTTCACTGCCATATTCACAACGTTCCGGCTGTTGTACACTCCGGCATTCTTCATGTGACTGGAATTCCTTTATTTCGGGAAGAGGCATGACACGTGGAATTAGAACAATCTACCCCGCTGGACGAAATAAAGGGTTCGGTTCGTAATTCCAATCGCCGGAAGAAGGCCGGAGCGTACAACAGCCGAAACGTTGTGAATATAGCAATGAAGATGAGGATAACAGTCCGAATAATGTAAATAATGTAAGTAACATGTAACTCTTCCAATATTTTAAACAATTAAGAGAAGAGCGCGAATTAAGAAAAAGAAAAGAAAAACACGGTGTTTGACAAAGTTAAACAATATTTCGACAATATATCTGTTTTCTTCAAGTTATATTTAAAATATTTTTCAAGTATAACAACATATAAATTTACAGTCATTCATTTTGACGCGTTGATTACAATTACGGCCTTTTTTCATTATATGTCAACCAACGTTTGTACAAAAACTTATAATGTTTTGTAGATTTATATATTTTATACTTGAAATTTTATAAATATATTTAACTTAAGACACTATAACTTATCATAGAGAGACTGTCAAAATATTTTGAACATTGTTAAACACTGTGTTTTTTCTTTTTCTTTTCTTAATTCTTGTTTTTTCTTGTGTTAATAATAATAATAATAATAATAATAATAATAATAATAATAATATCGAAGTCCTGAAGTGGATTTGGACATGTGCAGCCTGTGTGGTATGGAGGTAGAAAATGGTACATACATCATTAATGTTTGTGGAATGCTTACGTTGAAAGAATACAAGCACTGCCATGATAAAGTGCCCTCTCATCAGCATTGGCGGCTGTGGAGAAAGTATGGACATTAAGAAGACGAGAAATAGTACCGCCAAATGCCATAGAATGTGATCGAAAACGATTAAGTTAAGATCATGTGGGATTTTAACAACCAAACAGACAAGAAAATGCCTCCTCGTCGACGTGGCTGTTTTTGGTGAACATAATATTAAGACGAAGAATAATCTGCATTTACTTCCCTCTCGCGTTCATGCAACAACCTGATTCAGTAATCCTCTAGATTGATTGGCTCATGGGCCTTGGGAACGTTTAGTAAAAAAAAGAAAAAATGTTTGTTGTAATCACTGCGATGCTAAACTTCATAAATAACAACTCTCTTTGAAGAGACAATTGCGTTACATGATATTCCACACGTCTAACATTGTGCTACTTGTAAAATCTGAAATTTGTTGAATATAGATCTATTTCCCACTCTTCCATACACAATCAAACCTACTGTCTGTTGTTCAGACTTTTAGAGACACACTCTTGCGAAAATGAGCCGCGATTTTATTCAGTTTATTTACAGCTCTTAATTACAAATTTTATTTATCTTATCTGAAAGAATTCTCACTGTATCATCATCATCATAATCATCTGTCTCATGACCGAGTGTGGTCGTAGGGTCACTGCTCAGCTGAGCATCTCCCTCTATATATATTAGTTGTATGCCAATGTCTATGTATCCCCAATGACAGAGCGTGTGTATCAATATACAATTTATGATTTCCCAAGAGTTGATAGAAGTCGTCTACTTGTAAAATCGACATGCCCTAACTGGTAACTTTTACAATGGTTAGCATTCTTGCTTCGTAAGCCATTTTTATTGACTTCTTAAAATACTGTGTGTTCTCAAATAGATGATACTAAAAAACAATCTATTTTTATTCAATTAAATGTTTATTTTTCGATCTGTTTTTATTCTCACAAATAAGAACAGCATACGGCCTTATTATAGGGACTTCAACCTAACGCGATAAGAATGGAGCTCGTGATCAACGAGATAGCGACTGCATGTCAATGAATATTGGTATTTATGTCTCTTTTCACCGTACATGTATTTTTAATCATTATTTACGTACATGAAGATAAATTTAGTACAAGGTGAAATGTACAGAATACCTAGTGAGTTTTGAACTTATTTGCTACGATGTCAAACCGAAAACGTTCCGCACAGCAATATTATAAATACGTTAACACTACATTTTCGTGTTCATGAAAGATGCTTTTATGTTCGAATAGGCTATTCTATAGACAGCTATAGCAACCGCACAGTTTGTGGGGGCGAC